>OZ026630.1:60487969-60967969 GCA_964020975.1 Hermodice carunculata | reverse complement strand
ATTATTATTATTATTATTATTATTATTATTATTATTATTATTATTATTATTATTCAATACAAAAGTCATTATTAATCATGTCCTGATTGACTCTATACAAGGCAGCCGGACCACGGATCATATATTTGTACTCAAAAACATTATTCGACAATTACACAGCAAACAGTAATGAGGAAAAGGATCGGAAACTATACATAGACGTTTCACTGACTTTTTGAAGGCATTTGATTCATTATTCTGTTTGACACAATGCACTGTTGTTAAAATGGCAATGTTCGGAAGTTGGCACAAAATTGTATGAAAATATCAAAACTTGTTTCCGAAAAAGCAACAAACCGATAACTTTTTTGAGACACACTCTGGGGGTAAAACATGGGGATATTGTCAGCCCAGTTCTACTTAATTTATTAACAACATACCTGACTGATTGAATGTAGCAGTTGATCAAGTAACAGTGGGTACGCCATCAGAAAGTTGCGTTCAATATGCGGATGATTTTGTACTTGTGTCACAAAGACATGATGGCTTACAGTCACATTTAAGTCGTCAACAAGTATATGGATACTGTAATGAATGGCATCTCGATGGAAGAAGTGACAAAACTAAAATTCTATAATTTAATCCTACCGGCACAAAATGTGTGGAAATTGTCACACTCAACGGTGAAGTTTTCAAAGTAATAAACTACACTTAATTGGGAGTTAACTTTCCATCATCTGGAAGCTTCAGGGTTGCCGAAAGGAGAAAAAATAAAGGATAATGGCACCTTATAAACTTAAAAAGTTCACTAGTCAAAGTCCCATGAAACCTGCTACTATTCTGCCTCTGTTTGAGCGGCTTATGATGCCAGTCATGTTTGATACATGTATTGAGCCATATGACATATTAAGATCTATTAAGGATATACATGTGTTCTTCAACTGATAAGTTTAATTTTGAATGGTCAATTGAGAAACTCCTCGTGTGAAATGTCACATTAGTGTTTGTAAATATGCATTGGGGCGCATAAGAAGAAAAGTAACATTGTATTATAAGTGAACTTAGATGTACATCCATTTGGCTACCTATTATTAAACAAAGATTTTGGCAAAGAGTCGTAGCTCAACCTATGGAGTCATTAATAGACTGAATACTGAATGTATAAAATGGGTATTGATGGTTCAAAGAATTGGTTTATCAATTTAGATGTATGCCAGTGTACTAGAAGACTGTGTAATTGCGCATATAATGTGAACCGACTTTTATATGTCCATTATATGGAGCAGAGGTATTTAAAACTGGGCGTACATTACTCAAAAAAATAAAGTCGAACTGTAAAACAATCTTATTTAAAACCTTGTAAATTAAGAATAAGTGTTCACAGGTAGCTTATAAAAAAGAGGGCAGATACCAAGCAGAATACCCACAAAATATAGGATTTGCCAGTTCTGCAACATTGTTGTTGAGACTGAATAACATTTTAAATAATGTGAAATAGACCCCCTACTCTAAGAAATCAGATTACCTGTGACATAACTGTGCCATCATCTGTGATGACCAATTACTAGTTAGAGTGTTATATCAAATTAATAACAGAAACTGACCAGTCATTACTTAGCAAGTGCTGTTATGAAGCATTCAGTTAAAGGTCCTCTTGATTGAATGGGCACCACAAATCAAATTTCAGAATCAGAATCATACTGAAGATTAATTTGTAAATACCGTAAAAAAGATAATAATAATAATCACTCTTCCTGGTTTTATGAGTAATGCCTAATTTAGCCAGTTCCATGAATCCTTCCATTGTCCAGCGATGAGACCGCATTTGGCAATAGCAGTAGTTTTGTTTTTTTTTTCTTGCCAAACCTATCCTAAACATCGCCATATTTGACAAATCAAAGTCACTTTCCCAAAAGTGTTCGTTATATAGGTTAGATCGATCATCGGTTCCCAGGGCCTTGCCACTGGTCCCTGTAAATCTCGACTGCACGGCTCCACGCCCTCCGTAAGTTATTATTTTGGGGGTGGGGGGGGGGTGGGAGCGTAAACAAGCTGTAGAATTTGTATGGCTACGCGTGTATAAATTTTCACGGTTTTTGTATTTTTGAAATTCCACTGTAGTTTTAATTTCACTGTTTTGGACGTAATTCCCATTCAAACAATGTTAAAAGACTATTTCATTTTGTTTTTATTTTCACGGTTTTGTGCCATCAGCGAAATTAGGAAAATAAGAATACAGCGAAATTAAAGCAATTTACAGTATAATTAACAGCACACCGACCCATCCTGGGCGGGAACAGGGGTGAAATTGAATATTTCTACACGCATTTTATTTTTACATCCTGTTCATGAAGGGTGAATAAAATATGTTTACACTAAGAGTCACTTGACAGCCATAGCTCGCATGCATGGTCGGAGTCTTCCCTGTCAGCCAGCGGTGTTGCGTTTGTGACATCACTATCCCTTCGCGTCTTGTGGGTGTCGAAAATGAACGGAAAGCGACGATTGAAGGCCCAGTGAGTTTTTAAAATAAGAATGTGAATAAAAGTATTATTTTCATATCCAATTTTTTTAAAGCGCATCGTATGGTGAGAATAACCCATGAGTCACCCAAGTATCAAATTTGAACATGGTCAATCAATAGGACTTTTAACACCAGGAGAAAAAAAAACACCATAAAGGCTGTATAATCAGTAGGCCTATACACAGGCTATGTCTTCAGATTATGCTAGGGTTGCTATTCAAAATATTTCTTTGTCTGGTGTGTCCACAGTACATATGTATGCAGGTAATGTATGTATGGGTGAAAATTATCAATCCGTCCATACATACATAAAGTATGTATGTATGAAACATGTATGTATGTATGTATGTGTTTTATATTCGGAACGAGCGGGGCTCGAACCTGCTACCTTTGGCACCAGTCGCCTAGCTGAAATGGGAAACGCACATATCCACTCGACCAAATCCCCATTCCTGAAAAGAATTGTTTCAATGGAGGTAATTATGTGCGAGTGCCATATCAACACGGTAATGCAGTATATTTACTGAGTCGGCATTTATTTCCAGAATCGGGGACTTAAATCCACCAGCATTAAGGAAATGCCGAAAAATGTATCTTTTATATTCGGAACGAGCGGGACACGAACCTGCTACCTTTGGCACCAGTCGCCTAACTGAAATGGGAAATGGGAAACGCACATATCCACTCGACCAAATCCCCATTCCTGAAAAGAATGGTTCAATGGAGGTAGTTAATTGCGAGTACCATATCAACACGGTAATGCAGTATATTTAGGCCTACTGAGTCGGCATTTATTTCCAGAATCGGTGACTTAAATCCACCAGCTTTAAGGAAATGCCGAAAATGTATATTTTATATTCGGGACGAGCGGGACTCGAACCTGCTACCTTTGGCACACACAGGGTAAAATACATTGCACACATAAAAAAAAAAAAAAAAAAAAAAAGTGTTAAAATTGAGTGTTGGTAAAGATGCTGTACAGTCCATAGTTGTTTTTTTCTTTTTAAGTTAATTAATTACACGATTACATTGTATATATAAAAGTCCGCACCATGTGTTCCACATGCTAGAGCACTATCTTACATCACAGTTTATCAAAGTTTGTACCATAGTGTTAACAGATGAGTTGAGTCTATTTACAAAATTATGTAGGGCTTAACACACGACGTAGGTAGCGATACCTACAAAGATTTAACACGATTCTGGACAAACATGGCACTCGCACTACAGAGACTTGGGTATCCAAGAAACCATCTCAGAGAACTGTTGAAAAAGAAAAACAAAAACAAAAAAAAAAAAAACACATTTTCATTTTATACATTTCCCACTATGTACATTCCTGCTTCTAAAGCTAGGCTGTGTACAATGACGAACAAACAGTTTTGAAGAGGAGAATCTGTGTCTCATGAATGCAACTTTAGTATAAAATTTACAACGTAGCATAAGCCCTTGTCAACCTGCACGAACATACATGTATCTAAATTGACGTTTGTTGATGTCTAAATCATATATATTCTTCTTTCTTCTCTTTTTTTTTCCTTCTTTCTTGTGAATATTGTAGTTATATATCTTATAATGCTCAAACTTTAATTTTGTCTCGCCCAGACCTGGTGCAAACATCTTGATTGAGACTTTTGTAGCACAGGTTCTGAAGTATGTAACCTTTGCCATGCCCACCAGATGGCGGGCCTTCAGCAATAAAGATTTGTATGAATGAAGCCACACCATATATATATATATATATATATATATATATATATATATATATATATATATATATATATATATATATATATATGTACAAAAAGTACACAAATCTTTCATTGCGTATATCGCCCTCTCTGCGATATACACATCCCGGCCTATATATCGTCGAGAGGGCGCTTCAAGCAATAAAAGATTTCTTTTATAAAATAATGTACTTTTTGGCCGCCACTGTCGCTGCATACTGTAAACAAGTAGTCACGTGCAGATTTCAATATGGCAGAAGCTGTCAGACCGAAACCCAAAAGCAGGAGGAAAGTTAAGGTAATCTGAGTAATCTCACACACTGAATTTCCTTAGGTTGCATTTTCGATGTGGTTGATACAGGAGTCAGTACTCATCCATTTGTGGTCGAACTCAAGATGCTGCTTGACGAAATAATAGGGCATGACAGAAATCCAGCGACTGCCAAATTGTTGTGTTTTGTCCGAAGGCGAAGCCACAGGTGAATGACTCACAAGTATTTGCAGAAATTGCGACTGTCAGAATGACCAGCAGTAAGGCAGGGCCAGTGTTTGTCGACTCAGCAGTTATCTATTTCCGACGAAATTGTGATCGATTTGTTTATCCAAGCCTGTTCAAAACACAAAGCGGTGCCAACTGCCTCTGCAGTCCGTGGACGTTGGAAAGCATATTTTGCATGTTCCTGTCACAACTTAGCCTCAGCACAAGTTCACAAGGGCCAGACGCAATGGCTGTTCGATTCTTCGCCTTCGCCTTGCATTTACATGATGAATCGTTAGGTGCGAGACGGGTGGACACTTTGAAAGCTACAGAATATGGACATTCGAGCATATGCTACGCTGACAGTTGTGTACTACAAATGACTAAAAAGCAAAATGAAACGTGTATTGTATTTTTCTTTGACCTTGGGCTTGGGTTTTTTTCCCTCGTTCACGTTCTTCAGTTTTGGAATACTTGACTTGAGCAACCTACATTAGCGATGCCAACATGCAAAATGTTATTTCAGAGACAGGAAGTGAAGACCATCAGGGGCACAAAATAATCTACAAAGAATATAGCAGCAAATACTCAATTTGGATGAATGACACACAACGTACTTTGGTCACATTTTCAGCTAATTTCAGGGACTGTTTCGGATGATGAATTACTGTGGATAATTAGCATCAATACGTTACTTTTGGCCAATATGAAAACCTTTCTGCCCCAGGTCTTCTGTGGGATATATTTTGTTGTCCGCTTCATCTATTTACAGGCCAGGCCCAGGAGGCAAGGAACATAACAGAACATAACATAACATAAGCAAAACAAAAATCGGCGATATAGTAAAAGTAAATCAAGTAATTACGAAACTTAACACTATAATTCCTTCCTTGTATGTTTTTCTTCCTGGTCTAGTGATAATTTTGTCTCAATATGAGTATTTAATGAAATGTTTTAGTAAACACGCTCCCCTCCTGACAACATCAAACATGGCAGACCTCCCATTCTGTGGGTTGAGCGATGTATGTATTTACAGTGATAATTCCTGTAATCCTTGGTTGTAGCCCACACAAATACATGAGAAGATAAATAAATTTACCAGAAAGATCTCCGTGGACTAAAGGGACCTGGGAAATGCACTGAAATCAAGGGGTCTTTAATTTAAATTGGAGCATCGATTCTGTTCTGTAGTATGATGGCTGACCCTCGTTCTGTGACACAGTGCGATGTACGTGTTTACCTCTGCAATTCATGTATTATATACTTTACAAAGAGTATAGCTTTCTGAAACTGAATTCAGGTCGTTCTCTAACTGTTGCGTGTAAAATTTGGTATCTGCAAGGCCTTTTTACAATAATATCGCCTATTATGTAAATTATGTTAAGTTATGTTCTGGCAAGTAGACCTTGCCGGCCCAGGACGCACATTTCAATGTTTATCTGACCATTTGCATCAGGACAGTGGGTGAAGATAATCCATGACATGAGTCTTGGTTCTGCAAGATGATCATAGCATGTGATGTCTTGTGCAATTAATTATGGGGCTCTTTATTGCCATCTGTTTGAAAGCTTCTTTCGAACTTGAAGCGGGTGAAAGTACTTAGTTTAATTTGTGATGTCACTCATATTGGCCGAGTAGTGTGATCCTCATTTGCATTGTTTAGTGAAGTAGTGGTGCATGCACCAATGAATGCTGGAACAACATTGTGATTTAACTCCTAGCAGACCAGCTTTCTTAAATTGGCGGAGTTTCTCCGTATTGCCCCAGTTCATGTCTACATTCAGTACTGGCCAAAAGTAGCATATTGATGCTATATTATCCAGTCAATTAATATTTGTAATGGCCCAGTTTCCTTTGTGGTAAAGATGCAGTGTTGTAAAAAGTGTAAATATTTCACAAGAGTAAAGAGTGTTTTCGGTACAGGAGTTTTAACTTTTAGATTGGCCCACCCTTAGTATGGTCTTATAAGCTCCCACCCAAGAAAAGGCCATCCCCTCCTTTTTCTACAAAGGCATCATGCAAAAAGTATGATATTTCTTTCTTTTTTTCTTCAAGAGAGGCCACCCTTTATACAAGACCATATTTCTGCTGCATTTGGAGTCATTTAATATGCATATGCCAGTGACACAATGACTTAAAACACAATGAACATGGAAATTAATATCTGTAAAATGTGAAATAAATATTGAATATCAAGTAGAAGCCTTCAATCAAGTAAAGAAATGAAAACAATCCAATCTTGAATAAAAAAAGCGTAAAAAAGAAGGTGGGCAGAAACATTTGTGTGAAAATGTCTTTCTTTGATCATTATTGGGTACATGTCTTGCATGGTACTGTGGTTTATTTAGACTGTGCATTGTGGCCCAGTACCTCCACCTTGAGCACTCCACACATTTCAGAAACTCATCATGGGCACTTTGTATGAAAATGAGATGCAAGTTAGTTTTTCATAATGCCAGAATGAGTGAAAGAATAAATGACACCCACTAGACTAGATTTTGTTTTTTCAGTAGTGTACAATGCAGGGCCAGAATTTCGGCGAGAATCCGAGAATCCATTCTCGTAAAGATTCTCCAAAACTTGTCTTTCTTTGAAAAGAAAACTAATTGACAAAAATCCAAATAGATTATTGCAAAAGTTTGTGAAATTCTGGCCCTGCAATGTGTGTTTTATGTGGAGCCAGAATCCCCATCTCATTAGTTTCATGCACGTGTGTATATGTGTTCATGTATGCATGCCTGCATGTGTGTATAAACAAATATATTATGGCTAAAATAGCCAAGTTTCTTAATTATTTTCATTCTCCATTTGACAGTCAAAGGAAAAACAGACAAAAGCTCTTTTGAGAGATGAATTAGAAGAAGAAACAAGAGTGAGCAAAGAGCCAGAACATGCCACACTGCCCAACACCAGTGAAACTGAACCCACATTAACTCAGACAGAGACAGTGGCATCAGAGGTGTGCAAAGAAACAGAAGTGCTGGATACAGGGCAAAAAAGCCTGGGTACCCTTCCATGTGATACAACACAGCAGGGCCAAGCTGTATCAGCCTTTGATGAAGGACCACAGGTTCAGGCTGTGTCTGTCTGTGATACTGGACAGCTGATTGAGCATGTTGATACTGCTCAGTTATCTGATACAGCATCTGAGCATCAAAGTCAAAGTGTGGCATTGAGTGATACTGGGGAACAAGGTCAAACTGCTTCACCCAGCTTTGCTTACAAAGAGGACTCGGCTGTCATTCAGCCTGTGGAAGATTCTACAGGGAAATCTTCAGTGACTGCTCCAGTGTTGGGGAGAGTGGGTAAAATCAGTAGTGAATATACATACAGGGAGAGTACAACCACTTACACTGTGGAGGATGTGAACAGTTCAAACTCAGGTGTAGAGGATGAAAGCCACTTGCCAGTAGTATATGAGCACCAAACAAATTCACATGATGGTGATTCTGCATGCCACTCTGAAACTGTAGTTGAAGGTCACAGTGAAGATGAGACAAATGTAGTTAGTCTGTCAGGTGAATCTGCATCAACAGCTAATCATTCTACTGTAAGGATTTCTGGAATGCCACAACAAAAAGTACCTGTGGAAATGAGTATAGAACTAAGTCGTACCACAAGTGATGAGGAAAGACCTGTTACCACACCAGATAAACCAGGAGTGGAGGTGTCATTGTATGCAGTTGGTGAGGGAGCAGGAGAAGCTATGGAGCATTCCTACAACACTGGACCAGAGCAGGAACAAACTGAATCAGGGGTGTACTCGTCCATCAGTGACACACAGACACAGGTGAAAGAGCCAGTGAGCAGACCAACAGAGTGTAAGGAGGTGGCTGCAGCATCACACCAAGACCTCGATGATAGTGGGGTTGGTGCCAAAGATACAGAAGTGAAGGCAGTGCTTAGAGACAATACATGTACTGATGTTAAAGTAGTGCCAATGGAAAATATTGCTGAATTAGCTCCAAGGGTAGCACACAGGAAACTGTATCCAAGGTTAGAAGTGGTCAGGGAGGCTGAGGTAAAGCCATTCACAAAAGAACAGCTAAGAAGTCTTTACTACAATGCTGAGCTGGCACGCAATACCCAGTTTGTGGATAACTTTTTGCAGGTGAGGTTGTCTGAAAGCCTTTCTTCCTGAAATTGGCCAAAGCCAGCTGGTGGTCAAATGTCCTCTGCTTCAATGTTTTGCACAAATTTTAATGGTAATGCAACACAGTTAGAATCATAAATATATGATACCTATCAAGGTAACATGTCCCAGGTCAACAGCTTTCCTTGAATTGGGGTGAGCACCCAACCCACACCAAGGAAAGCTGTCAATCCAGGCTCAATTTGAGTGAGAAAGTGTTAAACATCAGACGGTCCAGTTTATCTTCCATGTGTTACAAATTCTTTCTGATCTAGGTTTCCGTAAGATTGAAACTAAGACTGTGAAGTATGTGTTCTCTGTTACCCTGTATTTCCAACCTTGCGGATCAAGGAGGCCTGAGTGATCACACAATTTGATTAACTTGTGTGATCACTGCAGACAATTGAATGAAATTTTAGTGGTACAAAATCAGTATTACAGTCCAAGCAAAATATGTTATAAATTAAGATGTTTTGATTAGGGAAAAAGTACATGTAAAATCGAAAGAAATTAAATAGGTATGACATATTAACCCTTTCAGTGCCGAGTTTAGTACTGAGTTAATAGCTTTTCTTGTCGGGCATTGCGCCCAATGCGCACCGAGAAAAGCTGTTGACTTGGAGTATTCTCTCTGGAACTATAGGCATACTGGTACTTGAATGAAAAGTCTTTTTACGAGGAATATTTTGTTATGTAATTATGATGTTTCTCCCTTTGAAAAAAAAGTGAAGTAATTGATACAGGGACTAGTTTGCATCATCTGAGTTTATCAGTAACAAGCAGGATGGTCTTGCTGGGTGAATCAGTACTTTTTTCACTACTGATATGTAACTATATGTTAAACTGACCCAGCAGTTCCGTTTCTCCATCAAGTCATGTCACAGGGCATGTTTCTGCTCAAGAAAACAGTCATATCTTTCATTGCACTGGAAAGTTTTGTCAGTCATGTGGCAAAAAGTGCAAATCTGTGATACTCAGTTGATATATATATGTATTCCATATATACATGTACATGTATGTATATGTATATGAATTATGCATAAAGTGTCTCTATTTTCAGCAAGCAAACAAAGACAAACATGAATTTTATGAAAAAGTGCTGAGCTATTACCGAGCCAGGAACAAACTGGTGGCAGCAGAACAGGATGTGGAAGCCCTGAGAAATAAGTACGAGAAATACAGAGAACTAGTATGGACATCCTCATCTAACACTGTCATGGTACAAGTAAGTACTATTTATGAGTCCATCCCAAGGGGGCCCATTATGTTTTCAGGTTGTCCGTCTGTCTGTGGTTCCATCCATCCACCATTTATTTGTGAACACAATGTCTCAAGACTTACTGGCCACCTGAAACTCAAATTGACCTCATTTGTACCTTGATACCATTTCATGGCTTGATTACATTTTGGTGATGTTGACCTCATTTTCAAGGTCGTAGGACCTATATGTATATATGCAAAGGTGGACCCGTCGGTCAGTGCTTTGCGTTGAAGTCCATCTGGTTGTTACTTCTAAGATGTTGCAGACCTCAACTGAACCCCAGGTACATGTATGGAAAAACAAAAGAAAAACAAAACAAACAAAAAAAACAAAATGCAAAATAAATAAATATAAATAGATAGGTAGATGGGGGGAGGGGGAGAGGCGGGGTGGGGGTGGGGTTATCAGTACTAATTTTAACTCCACTGTATATTTTTAGTGAAAGTGGAACAATGCAAAAATGACATGCACACGATATGATTAATTGCACCATCAGAAATGCTACTAAATGGAAAAGTGGTTCTCACAAACAGGAAACATTAATATTGCGCTCACTTTTCAAGTTACTGAAGTTAAGCTGTTAGGCTTTTGACATGAAGTAGACCGTGCAGTAAATTCAAATTAATTATTAATGGGTCACGTGAATGCTATTCTTGTTTTACGCATTTGTATATGAGGCAACTGCATGGCTTTTTTGTTCTGTTTTGCTTTTATTTGTTTTGATTTTAGTCAATTGCATTTTGCCTGTCATGTGTATGCCATCCTACCATTGGCCTGGGTTATACAGAGCCCTTTTTTGTGTTTTAGCCAGTGGCAACATAATCATATCTATTTTACTCAAGTGATAAATGTCTATACCTTATATTGATAAATTCTCCTGAAGGAACAGTTCAGTCATGGCTGTGGCCTTAGAGTGCAGCCATTCTTTTCCACTCATTCAAGCATGTACTTCTAGGTCATTTCATTTGCATATCCATGTGTGTTCTGTGTAATCAGTGTTTTGCACATGTGTTTCATTTTATGTGCATATATAGGACACACAACAACCCTTCCTGCACATTTCTGAATTGAAACTTCCTGGCTATGTACTCACTCCTAAAGCATCAGCCAAAAATGCCATTTTGTTTGGAGTGAAGATCTGTCAATACTAAGAGAAACATTAAATTTTTAAAAGATAAATGATCAACATTGACTACTCACAACAACATACATGCCATTGTTATATGTAGACTTTAGTCAGCACGGATGATCTTTTTATATCACAACAAATAATTCACTTCATTTCAAGAATTCTGTTTCAAATTGTGAAATCGGCAGCTTATAATGTTTGTTTCCCATGATCACAGAAAAAGACAGACCCTGTACAAGCTGGTAATAACCCTGCCAACCACTTGACCATGAAACTAATGTGTGTTATTTTAGTGAAAAATGTGATGGTAATCATAAAAAAAAAAAAAATCCTTATTCTGTAATCGTTACATAACATTTCATTCCTGATGCAATACTGATGTCACATTGAAGATCTACTATTGTCACTAAAACAAATATATTGTAAATATAGTTTAATTCGCAAGTTTTACATTTTACATTTTTGGTGGGTATTTAATTTCATGAATTTGCCATTACAGAAATGCTGTAGGAATTATGCAACTGTGTTTGATTTCTGATATCTAACACAATCACTAAATTGAATGATATCACGACTGTGCCTTATCTTGCAGGGCATTTGCCTAGACAAAACCAAGGTGAAAGAAGAACATGTGTTTCTCAAGGCCCAGTTTGACCAAGGTAACTGTGATGACATGGCCAAGATTCTGAAGGACATTCGACGGAGCATCCATGAAGGGGTCTCACTCTATGCATATGAGGCACAACTCTCAAAGTAAATCAAACTCTTATCAATTCTCTTCATACTACATGTGCTTGTTCCCATTCATAATTTAGTGAGTGGTTTTCAGTGGTATACTTATGTGTGGGGTATAAATTCTAGCTTTTCAAGTAATCAGTACAATTTTTGTTCTTGACCGTGTTGTGTAGTATTTGGAAAAGGAGGGATATTTATTTATATGTCAGGCACAGTGTCAGGTTTTTTTCCATGATTTTCACTCAGAGACAAGTTTGTTCGGCTGTACCCAGGTAACAAATTCAACTGACATCAAAGAAGGTAATGTGTAAAAATGGGAAAGAACATCCATTTTAAACATAACTATCATGTTTCAACAAATGTCCAAGTTACCTAAGGCCTAACAAAAATAAATATATATGTGAGGTTCCGATAACCCGACCAACCCCACTGAAACTGGCCAGAGTCCCGACCCTAAGCAATTCTTATGAAACATTAAAAAAAAAAGAAAGTTTCAAGCCACCCTTCCCTAATGAGCAAAACTGATTGACCCTGGCTGAAACATCTTATCGAGAAGTGGTGGTCATGTGCTGTTATATTGTAGTAAAGTCAACTCGAACACGGTAGTTTATTTCAACTTGTCTGCAGTGAATGGTTAACTTGGGTTGGGGAAAGAGCATACACTGTAGCTGCATAGCCACGGACATGGTGTTTGGTGAAACAGCATAGCCATAGCCCTGGTTGAAAGATTTTATTGATAAAGCGGCCGTCTTGTGCCGTTATTTTGCAGTAATGGCAACTCACACACAGCATTTAATTTCAGCTTGTTGAAGGGTTAAGACAAAGTTCAATAAGGCATAGCCCCCTTGTTCGGTGAAACAGCATAGGCCATAGCCCCATTTGTGTCAGCATTTAGGGACCTCATAGCCTTGTTCGGTGATCGCTATTGTAATATTTTGCTAGGTTCCAGGTGTCCCTTCTCTGAGTTAGCAGAGAAAAAGGTTGTTAAAGTACTTTTAAAATTTGACTTACTATCTTAACTTAAATTGGCGTGCTCGGTTGTGTCCCAAGCAGTTATCATCATTAGTTACAAATCCAAATGCAACATGATAGACCTTAAACCAACCACCACGTGGTGAACACCATTTTGAACATTGCGCAATGCCACACAAAAAGAACATTTGATTTGGATATCAAAGTGAATTGTGGTCACAGCATATTTCATATCATTATTTATGCTCTGAAACATTTGCAAAATACCGTATTCATTTCAATTGGCACACTGTGCGCTTAAAAAGTATTTTACATGAAAACCCAGACCAGAAAAATAGATCATAAGCACACACCCTCATTTTTCCAATGGCAAGTCTTCCAAAGAGTTGGAACAGTCATCATATTTACGTCAGAAAATCGCTGGTAAAACTATCAATATAAATTTTTGTAGACTCACCTAAACACCATAGGATGATAACATACATATCAAACTTTATATCTGTCCATAAAAAACAAAAATTTTTCTAAACAGAGGTGACATTCAGCCAACTAAGTGTGTGGGCCTGCCTTCCATGTGAGCAAGCAAGCATGGCTACCTAAACCGGAAGTGGCGACTGAACATGTGCAATATCAAGTTCAAGTTCAAGTTCTTTTATTTAACGTCGGGTTTTAATACAGAAACATTAGCCATAGGCTATTTTCACCGACAATAAAATACATATAAAGTACATATATAAATCAAAATAAAAGAATACAATTATCAAGATACATAAAAGACTAGTAAAGACACAGTTCAAGACATGGAGACAGGTAAGCAGCATAAAATTATCACAGATAATGACGAATAAAAATTAAACAAAAAGTTATGACTTATACATTTACCAAATAAAATTAATCAAATAATGATATGCACTAAGACACCTCAGTATTGCAACTAAAAGATGATTATGACTTGATTTACTGAAATTAGAATTAATACTCAGCAGCAAATGCATTTTAGGTGGCTAAAGTGGCTATCACAAAATGGTGACTTGAGTGGCTATCACAAAATGGTGACTTGAGTGGCTATCACAGAGTGGTGGCTTGAGAGGCTATCACAGAGTGGTGGCTTGAGTGGCTATCACAGAGTGGTTGCTTGAGTGGCTATCACAGAGTGGTGGCTTGAGAGGCTATCAAAATCATGGATTGTAAAAGATGACACATGGTGACCACTTTGTCAGTTTCAGGAAGCATTTGCTTGGAACCTGAAACTGACAAAGTCGACACTTACTAGTGTGGGCCTTCCAAGTCTTTATTTCTTGTTTAAATTCACTTATGTCAGATGTAGCTTTCATTCTGTTAGGCAAATCATTCCAAAAATATGGCATGAAAAACTATAGGGATTTCTTACCATATTTTACACTTTTGTACTCTGACCAATTTGTCATCTTCTGATAAGATTTTCTTGATATTTGGGTGCAATTTCATAATTTATTTTGTAAGCCTCCATTACAACAGCTCTCTGCCTATCACTTTCTAGAGAAGCCAACCCATATCTAGAATGCAAGTCTTCAAAGGAGGAGTCAAAATCTAGATAAACATATCTGAGTGATCTTTCAAGTACTCTTTCCATTTTTTTCAAATTATTACATGAACAAAAATGGTATATTACATTACAATATCTGAAATTTGATACAATAAAAGTTTTAACTATGGCTAATTTTGATGGAGTGTCCAAAATATGTTTGAACTTCATGAGTACACACAATTGAGCAGCAGTTTTTCGACACAATTCTGATACATGAAGATCAAAGGTTAAATTGCTGTCAATCACTACTCCAAGTAATCTGACACTCTGAGGACTATTTATCTTAACACCTTGTAATATCAGGAAGTGCTCAGGAAAGAGGGAGTTCTTGTTTTCAAAGTACACATGGAGATGCAGATAAGGTAGACCTGGGAAGGTAGAGAGCATTTAAAAAACACAACAAACAAACCATCATGCTTTTTGTGATAAAGAATTGTACTTGATTGGAAAACAGCACTGTTGATTTTATGGCTAGTCATGCATGGTGATAAAAGAGTTGCATTGAAAACCATACCAGTTCCACAGTAAGTAACTTGGGGATCATTCAGTAAAAGTTGGGGTGTGCACTTATTGGGGCATGTGCGCTGATTGGAATGAATACGATATATACTTTTGGTTGTATATATTATAACCCCTCCCCCAGATTGTCCCGTTACTATGTGACTATTCTCATTTACAAACTGTTGGGTGTGAAATCCACTATTTCCTAAATATCAGCCAAGTGCCGGTGAGCTGATTGGATATTTTGAAGAGGTATTATCCAAAATATGTGTGCGATTGGGGTTAAGGGAAGGTTAACTTGTCGAATAAATGTAATGTACAATATATAATGGGACTTTCCCAAAGTGAGCATTGCCTGAAAATGTAAATACACTGCAATACAGATATCAGTTGTAGCTAGCAATGGGCCCCAGAGTGGGGATTTTGTATCAGATACTGAAGTCGCCCTGAGGCAGTGAAATAAGCAGCAGCACCCGTAGGACTCACCATGACCCCCTGGTGTGTGAAAGATGGAGCTTGGGTGAGAAGGTTGCCCTGACAGTGGATACAGGTCTGGAAGTATCAGGGGGATTTTATATACAGTTTCGGCCATCTAAAACTTAACAACCAAACACATTTTTGTGTTGAAAAGTGTTGTACTGGGGTTTGTAATGGTTGTAAAAGGTTTGCAAAAGGTTGATAAAGGGTTTGTAAAAGGTTAACAAAAGGTTGACAAAGGGTTTCAAATAGTTGAAATGGTTGCAAACTATTTCAAAAGGTTGATGCATTAGGTGACTGTTTAGTTTAATGCAGACTTAACTGTGAGTGGTAAATAATAGCAGGAAGAACATAATATTAGTGTAATCACATGAGTAATATGTTTCTCAAATAAAAAAAAATAATTAGAACAAAGATATCAAAGGTCTTGAACAGTCATGCATTGACTCAACCCAAGCAAGGAATGACAAGTTGCAAAAATTCACAGTAATCATCCGTCTCCTCCCCCCCCCCCCCCCCCCCCCCCCAATTTTTGGGTTGGGTCTGACAAAAATCAATGCTTTCCCCGAGTTTTCCTTGTAGGAAGCTCACCATGCATGTTTTTACTGTTTTTTGAGAAGAAATTGATTATGTGTTCAGATGCAATTATATGAGTAGCCATTTTCTGGGACACAGTGAAACACCAAAAAGTACAAATTTAACAATGTGAAGTACCAGCCTTTGTAAACATCAGCAGTGGGTTGTGCCTTCCTGTCATGATTCTGTCAAAATAATACCAAGGTTTTATGAAATACGTTTACAAGGTGTGGACAGCAGTGTGAAATTGCCAGCACATACAGGTGTGTGGTGTATACTGAGAGGCAAGGTAACTTGTGGAGCTAACATCAGGGTTCAAATGAAAGCATACACCACAGATGGCAGGTAATGATTGATAGCCATGGTGGCTATTAGTGCCAGCACCCAGCAGCTTACTGGGAATTTTGCAACTTTTAAATCCTTGTCTTGGTTCAGTCAGTTCCTGACTGCTCATGCAGAACCACTGTAATATCTTTGTTCTCATGTGATCACTTTAATATTATGCTATTCTTTATACTCTGATATTTGGGGGGGGGGGCTTACTTTTTTGGAACCGTATATTAAGATTCTCAATACTTTGGTAATAGTGTGGCTTATAGTGCAGATTGTCTCTGTGTGTTTTAGGTTGCAAGTGGAATCCTACATTCATGATGTGTACAAAAGTAATCCAGCTTTGATGAACATTCCACTGAACTCTCCTGTACAAAGTAAGTACACAGAAAATGTGAATGTACCCACAGAAAATATAAAATAAATAGAGAATCTTAAATGGCTGGGAGTAAATTTGTAGTATTTCCAGAGCAGATGGAAAAATTTTTATCTGCTGCTGCATGTGGCACAGTTGTTAGCTTATGTAGATAGCCAAGAACAATTAAATTTAGCATGAGACTGGGCAAGGGGCCATCTTCATCTTCAGCTAGGACTGTAGACAAGAAAAATCATGTGTTGTAACATCTTCCAAGTGTTATGTTTTCATCATATAAATTCTCAAAATCAAAAGCCTAGTTATAATTTGTTTTGGTATGGGGGGTGGGCTGGGTGGGTGAGGGCATAACCCGGGCCATGGGAATAAGATTGTGGAGGATTTCAAATGCAAACTTTTTCCTCAGCTTTTTGCTTTTTTTTTTTTTTTTTTTTTGCCTAGATACCCAGATTGTCTATAACTATGGTTTGTGCCTGTTGAAATGATGTATGTACTGAGTTTCTCTTTCCCCAGCTGGCGTTGAACAAAGGGCACCTCTTCTCAACCAGCAAGTGGAAACCTTAAAAACCTGCATCTCTATCTTATTCATGTTCCAACGAAAACCAACAAAAGATGATCTCTTTCTTCGGGATACAAGACAGTGGCTTCAAAGACTGGTGAACAATGCTATTTTTCATACAAATCATTAAAACATTACCATATGCTGATGATTAATTTGGCAAGTTCAGTTGGCTGTCAACTTTGTAATTTCATATGCATGAATGGATTGTTTGCTGCAAATACAGTGGTCATAATTCAAGTTTACCCTCTACAGTTTCTTGTATTTTGGGATTAAATTTAACAGCTTTTAACTGTTTTGCTTTGTGGTTTTTTGTTTGTTTGTTTTTTTTTTGCTTTAATTGTCACATTTTTAGCTCAGCTGAATTGTCAGTTGCTGAGCTTATTTTATGTTCCTTCGTCCGTCATCTGTCATCAGCAATCGATTTCTCCAAAATTCTTGCCTGATTCACTTCAAACTTGGTGGCAATGTACCTTGGGTGGGTCTCTACCAAGTTTGTTCAAATGGTCACACTCCAGTGATTTCTGAATTTTTTGTATGATTTTTAGCTCACCTGATGTGTCAGTCTTCTGGTCGTCCATCCGTCGTCCATCCAGTGTCCCTGTCGTCAACAATTCACATTTCTCCAAAACTATCTGTCAAATGGTTGTGCTCCAGTGTTTTTGAATTTTTTTATGTATTTTTTGTTCTTTTTGGGGGCAAATCTTAAAAAATCTTTTTCTCCGAAACTGCTTTGACATCACAGAGGAAAACTCCTAGAATATCCTAGTTCTTAATTTGTTCACCAGGTGGCACTGCAATTTTTTTGATTAAATTACGAATTTTTTTGTGTGTGTTTTTGCTATTTTCTACTTCATCTCCAGAACTATCACTCCTATTAAGCTGAAACTTTGTGGATATGTTCCTTGTGGAAAAGTCAAACAAAGATGTTCACTAGGTGGCACCGCAGTTTATTTCTGATTAATTCGGTACATATCATTAAATGCAGTTTTCCTATTGATTACTGTGTAAGTCAATGGGCATTCTAATGCTAATTCACATTTTCGACTTCTACTATGAAACTGTCTGTCATATTGACTTCAAACTTGGTGGCAATGTACCTTTGGTGGGTGTCTACCAGTTTACTTTCAATGGTCATGCTCCAGTGATTTATGGATTTTTCATGATTTTTGTTCTTTTTAGCAAATCTTAAAAGTTCCTCTTGAAAATGGCTCAGCCAATTACTTTGATATCACACAGGGACACTCCTAGAGACTTCTAGTTCCTAATTTATTCACCAGGTGGTGCTGCAATTTTATTTATTTATTTTTTTTTTTAATGTGTTTTTGCTAGTTTCGACATCTTCTCCAGAGTGGTCACTCAGATTAAGCTGAAACTTAGTGGATATGTTCCTTGTGGAGGGGGTTAAACAAAGTTTTTCTGTGGATGGTACTACTGTGGATTCCTGATTTGTAACGATTTTTTCAGTTTGGATACTAATAATTGGTAAATGCACCTTTTCTATTGATTACTATTATGTAAATCAATGTGCATTCTAATACTAATTCACATTTTCGACTTCTTTGTCCAAAATCGTTCGCCAGATTGACTTCAAACTTAGTGGCAATGTGCCTTGGGTGGGTCTCTACTAGTTTTGTTCAAGGGGTCATGGTCCAGTGATTTTTGGATTTTTTATGAATTTTTGGTGCTTTTTTTTGGCAGATCTTGAAAAATATTCTTCTCTGAAACCGCTCACCCGAATGTTTTGATATCACATAGGGACATTCTTAGTTCTTAATTTGTTCACCAGGTGGTGCTGCAATTTTATTTTATTTTATTTTTGTTTTGTTTTTGTATGTGTTTTTTCTATTTTTCAACCTTTTCTCCAGAACCATCACTCAGATTAAGCTGAAACTTGGTGGACTTTGACTTTTTAAGGATCAGTTCAGCACAGGACCATCATTGTCCTCTTGTGGCAGTTATATGAACTTTTAACCAAACTGTTCACTTGAGAACTATATGTCATAGGACTATGATATTGATCTTGGAGGTGATCCATTCTGTTGGCCAGAGCAACTTGGTTTATGAGTAACATTGACCTCATTACGAAGGTCACAGAGTTATTTTTACAATTTTTTTCGCTTGAAAGTATCAAATTTATTTAAGCTAAGACTGATAATACACATGATCATGGAAAGTCAGAAGATTTAAAGTTTGAGAGTATTTGCATGACCTTGATATCATTCCAAAGTCTTATATCATATCATCATCTTTATCAGCTGAGCACAGGACCATCGTGGTTCTCTTTTTCAGTTTTAAAAAAGACAAAATGTATGAAGGTCAGAAAGAAACTGTTGATTTAAGGAGTGTGTTGCTCAAGAGAAGAAATCTAAGAGCAACCCACAGTGCTGTCATAGAAAATGAATGGAAATCATTACATGTATATAAATCTGTTGTGATATTGTTCCTTTGTCATGTAGGTGGCATCACTGTTGCGGGTAGCCATTTTGGAGGATCACCTATTCTTGTTGAACCACCTGCTGAGATGCCCCCCAGGGGTTGGCAAGTGGGGTGCCAACTTTATACAAGTGTGCTGCCCGCTAGTGCCTTTGGGTACCATGGGCTTTGGCAGTGATATGTTGGACCACTTTATCACAATGATGTCCACATTGCTCCTTCCTGTCAGGTAAAAATGACACACACAGTAGGATGTCTGGGGCATTGATGAATAATCTGTCACATAATTGCTGAAATGGTATATATATCAGATATGCCACTTTTCAGGATTTTACATGAATTCAGGTAATTTGCCTTCTCTTGAACTGAAAAAAAATCACCTCAATTTTGTCAGAACAGCTCAAATTTGATGAAAAAGAGAGGGGGTCCATAGGTTTCATGTAATTTTGATCACATTTCCGGTAAAATTTGTGTAAGTGAGTGGCATCTCTGATACACACACACACACACACACACACACACACACACACACACACACACACACACACACACACACAGAGTCATGTATATATATATATATATATATACATGTATATATATATATATGTATGCTTACAGCCATCTGTACATACATACATACATGCACACACATATGTACACATGTAAGTGTTGAAGGGAGTTACTGAAGAACATTTGGATGTAAAGGTGACTTAGTGTGGAATATTCAGTTCCAGAATGCTGGCCCAGTGCTCCTTTTCTGGAATTATTGAAACAAAAAAATGCATTGTGACTCCTGAGAATTGCTTCAATGTTATTCATATATGCTTTTCTAGTCTACCCATATAAGTGATTCTATTTAACTGTACATATACATGTGCATCAAAGTCTTCGCACAGTGGCACCTGGGATTTTCTCTGACTGGTTGGTATAATGGGACATGTCAAAATTTTTGCCGGCTAAACTATTAAGTGCCACTTCAGAAAAACAAGTTGCCGGTAATTTAGTTAAAAGTGACATCTAAAAGGGAACAATCTATGTTATATGTTAACACTTTTCAACACTGGGCAAAATGTATGATGCATAGAAAGTAAAAAAAATTCATCGCATGACAGCTCCGTGAAAGTGATATTTGAGAACAGAAAATTTGCTGAAAGATAGGTTGTGATGTGGCTATGTGACAGCATAGGGTACAATACTCATAAAAAAATGAGCCTGTTTTTTCCTGTTCACTTGAGGCCACTTGAAGTTTTACTTTATTTCTCGATAGGCTATTGTGGCAAAATGTGTAAAGCATGAAGAAAGTATAAAAATTTATCACATTACAGCTTTGCGATAGGCATATTTGAAAATGGGAAAATTTCGTGAACGATGGGTTGCATTGTGGTTATCAGACAACTTAGGGCACCATATTAGTATAAAATGAGCCTTAGTTCTCCAATTCACTTGAGCCCACTTAAGTTTGACTTTAAGCAGAGTGTGCTATTCCTTGAGCTGTTGTGAATATATATGAATGTGTTGTATTTGGGGCATAAAACTAAATGTGTTTGCAATATTGTTGGCTTGTGAGAACAAAATGTCATTTATGTTTGTTTTATCACAAACCAACAGGGCCAGAGAAGACTTTCTGTACCAACTTAAAGCTGCACTGTCACCAGCGGCAGAAAAATGCAGTGAAAGTGAGAATCCCTGGATCCTGGTGGATTCAGATGGTGAAGAGGTAAGTAGGTTGAGAGTCAAGTACACATTATGGACCAAGTGCAATGGAAGTTTTTCCTTTTGTTTACTTTATTACAGTTGTCACAGTAAATCAGAAGTATCAAAGAAATCAGCCTGATATTCAATGTTCATTCTTGGTGTATGATGTCCGTAGCTGGTGTGCAGTCCAGGCCTGGTACATCATGTCAACAGTTGCAACAGGTAACACAGGAGCAGTTACTCAGAAGAAAGTAGACTTGCACAAGTCCCTGGTGCATGTCCCTATTTTCCCATCCCGCGGTCCCACCCAGAAGTGCGATACATTTTCCCCTCCACAAAGTTAACTGAATAATATTATGCCAACTACACGGTGTTATTAAGTAGGTCCTACTATTATTATTTTTTTTTTTTTTAACTGGTCGACACTGCCGCTGTCTTGCGAGTGGAAAGTGGCCTTCGATGAATGCATGGCTAGTCACTGGCCACTCAAGCGAGACAAAGCTGACCGTCTCCTTCCGGCGGCCGACACCAGGGACTTGTCAAACTTGCACAAGCCCACTCTGGACTACCATCAATTCGGTGGGAGTGACGTCACAACATCCGGGGTTTCGCGGGATCTTAGACTTCAAATCAGTGCCACAACTTTTTAATTTTTGCATTAATGCAAAATGATCCACGTCATGATTTAAGTTTTGTTGAGTAAGACCTCCACATTTCTATGTGGCTCTTTTGTCAATTTAAACAAAAACTCTTGCCCTACACCCTACAATGGAAATATATCGATCTCAATCACGATTTGATCAAAGCGGTCAAACCTGTGTGAATACAATTGCATGGGTACCGGTCCGTGCATTTTTCTTGGTTAGCGTCACGAACGATGGTTCCTCTTTTATTTTTTTCTAAAGATCGGTTGTGTGTTATAATTGCCATTCAACTATAGTGGTAGAGCTTGTTGCTGCAGTAAATAGTCCATAAACACACTTTATCGCAGTTACTGACAAACTGTCAGAATGATAAACACGCGGCAGAGGTATTTTCACCCGAGCCATGTTTACCTGCGGCTGGCGTATTTTACTGTCTTTCCGTGAAAAAATTGGACCTCTACTCTATTGTACGCAAAGACTGGTACAGTGGTAGTATGTGTTATCATTCTCACCAATTTACAGCGTTAAATTTTGTTCCTTGCTTTAATAAATTGTCTGTAATCGTCACTTGTCACTCTGCCCTCCTTCCCAATTGTATTCTACGAACAAAATATGTTTAAACCACTTGTGTTCACACAAATGTCACCCATCTTTCAAGCCAGACTTCACAACACGAGGCAGCGAGTTCTACCAAACGAAACAGCGATAGAAAAACTTTTTGATTAGAGAGCGAACACTATGTGATCGATTCTGGGCCCTTGTAGTTTCCGACTAAAATAACGACGCATCTGTTTGAAATAGAAGCAGTTTTGAAGGGGTTCCCGCTAAAATACTTTTGTTTCAGCCAATGGGGGAGCTTGTTGTTAAAATAGACAAGGTTCTGAGCATTCTAACGATATAAACAACATGGCGCGGAGACAAAAAAATCGAGATTGAGACGATGAAATCACCCTATTTTTGCACAGTTTTGCAAAGTTACATCATTCAAATTGTCACAAGCAACGACCCGGTCATTGATTTAAATCATCGTAGAAGGAAAATATTCATTTTAACACCGCTCGAAATAGCCATCGGCAAGAACTGATGTTTCTCTACAATAAAATGTGCATGCTTGCATGTAAATAAACAACAGTCAACACAAGGAATTTGAGACGGCCTTGAATCTGTCACGTGCTTGACTGCTCATGAATAATTCATAGCAACGACAAGCCGGCAAGTTTGACAAGTCTCACTGGATGCCCTCTGCCTGACGCGGTGCACTGCAATTAATCCTTCATTACACAGTAGCTCAATTAACAGCTTCTGAAGAGGAGTGCGTTATGACCGCTCGCTTGTCTGTGTGATAAGAAACACAGTGCAGACCGCCCGGCGCTAATCATCTGGAGTCAATGTTATCTGGTTATATACACGTTCCACGCCAATCAGCTAGGTAAAGCTACGACGTGTGTTTACTTAAAATTTAATTTGGCAATGAATTTGATTTTAAATAAAATACGGAAGACAGTCCAGTGAAACTTGAGCAAGTCTAAGAAGAAAGTTGTTAATGTGATATAGGCATGGAACTGATGGCATGTTTCACATAGAGAGTCTTACAGGGCTGAGAGTCGGTTACCATTTTTCTCTCACAAGGTGTCGCTGTTGGTGGAAAAATCATGAGTAACCAGAGGTCACGAGTAATTTTCCCCATCAACAGTGATCAGGAGTTAGAGAAAAATGCTAAGTAAACTCACTCTCCAGCCATGTAAGATTTTATTTAGTCTGTGTTATTCATCACAAAAAATAAAAAAGACACAGGGCCTACTTGCAAGGCATACCTGGTGTGCCATGTACATGTATGTTTACATTCGTTGGAGTTGTTCCCCTCACATATGATGTATAATCAAACATCTCTCGCACACATTTGATTTTGTATATAACATTAACGCACCATGTGAATGATGCAGGGACGTTACAATTTGGTTGTAACAATGTTTGAGGTGCGATCTGTGGTGAGTTACTACTTTTGAAGTTCACTTTAGAAAATGATAATTCACCCCCAAACATAGAATAAGTGAAGATATCTGATGGTGCAGGAACAAATATTGATGTTGTAAAAGTGAGTTGATGGCAGTTGAGTACATGTCATGACAAAGCCACTGTGTGTTACAGGATGAGGATAGCTCCTCCCAGGGCTGGCAGTACCTGACAGAGAATGACCTGGTGGCTCTGCTCAACCAGCTGCCAATGGCTCAAGTCTTCAGGCATGTTCTGCTGCTACAAGACAGTATGGGTGAGTCACAGCATCACAACAGCCACCCGCAGATGCAACATTCACCTGCAGTTGAAAACATTTTCTGTGTAGTTACTATGTTCCCTTATGCACTCCAATTAGTACCAATGGTGTCGTCTTTCAAGTTTTAACTATGGAAACCAAGCATGTCCAGTCAGAGGGAAAAAAATAGATATTATTTTATTAATTCAGAAGTGCATGTTATATGGAATTCAACAAAAATACACAAAAATCATTGTCACTTCACACTTATTACCAAGTAAGCATTATATATCTTGAAAATTTTGATATGGTAGGCTGATTAACAATAGAGGAATTATATATTTTAGCATGCAAGAAGAAACTCAGAGTGATTCTGTGACCCTGGTGTTCAAATGATATTTATGACAAATGGATATAATAATACTAAAAGATAAAGTTTTTTTCCAAAAGCAAATGGCAGCAGACAAGTTGAAACCTACAGATTTGGGGAAAAAGGGAAAAAGATAGGGGCAGTCTTAACTTTGAAAAAGTGCAATACTGTCTTCATTTTCTTTTCCTATGTAGACAGGATAATACAGGGAAAGAAATTACGACACATTGTAGGAAAGGTTTCAATATGTTAGCAAGAATTGTACTATCTGCTTAAAATCTTGTGCCTGTGTTTTGATTTTGAGATGGCCCCTTTATACTTATCCATGAAAGTGATGTAACACCAGTAATGTTGCTGTCTTGTTAGAATCAAACTGGGCAAATAGGAGTGAAAATCAAGAATAGATACAACTTAGTCTGTTCAATGGGTGACATATTTACTGATATGTGACAGCCATGCACTAAAATCTATCTGATCTATATATGTATATGTTATCAGTGATGTCATTTAATTCTTTGGAATTTTACCTATTTTAATTTTGATGTATCTGTCAAAAATGCACAGTTTGAGGGAAGAGAATGGAGTCATTGAAGTAAACTCAAGGAGAGTGAAAAACTCATTCTGTACAAAAGTCAGTTTTCCCAGGTTCAGAACTGGAACATCTGTGTCCTACAGAAAACATAAAGATTGTTTGTCATATATATATATGTATGGTTGCACATGAAGTGATGTGTATATGTACCTTGTTACAGATGGTTACACTTATGATATTCAGTGGACAAATGAATCGAGCATGCTGAAACTGTTTGCATTTGCCACTTGCCTTGTACGACTATTGGGGTATGGACTGAACACCTTCAGTCTAGGCAGATACAGGCAGCTGAACAAGAGGCTGGGCAGATTACTCAGGTCAGTGATGCAAACTCCTGATATACTTACCAAAAATGTGTCAGACAGTTTATGTTCAGTGAGTCACCATTTAAGGATTGAATGTTTTGCTTTCATTTATGCAGGGAATGATCACATTGGTAGCAAGGTATCTTCAGCTTGCTTCATGGTAAACATGACCGTGCTGCCTATATAATCATTTTCCAGTTAAATGAAAGGGGGAAAAAAAACAAAAGATATTCAATACATAGAGTTACCTGTTCAGAATAACTTTCAGAAACAAAACTCATTAAAATTACTGAAGAAAAAAAATTCTCGAAGTAAAACATCTTCTCATAAAAGAATTAGTAGGCCAGAGGAAAGTTACAGCTTATGATAACACCACATCCAGCAAGCTTCAAAAACAGGAAAGAAAATACACTAGCTGTTTTGATACACTCTGGGATATTGATCATGACTGTATCATGTTACATTCAGCAAGCTCAACAAACAAATGAAAAAATATAATTTCCATATTATATACATTCTTTCACATATTCTGGCCAAAAATGTACTTGTAGCTTATATAATACATATGTTCGGGTTCGAAAATATGAATTATAATACAGAAATGATGGGGAGTGGTGGGGAAGGGGGGGGGGCAGTAGATCCTCATGATTGTCATTGCAAAATGAATTATATATTATACAGATACAAATTAACAATGTACATTATAACGGGACGGGCAACTGGTGAAATGTAGGTAGCTGGTTTGATTGATTTTACAAGTCCTTGTTCATGTAAACTGATCCATGAATACATATACATATACATGTACAATCAAACATGACCAGGTAGATGCCCCATTAAAACAATGTGGAGCGGTCTGTGATGAATGCTTTTGTCTGTCAATGGAGATTGTTCATAATTTAAGTCAGTCAGAGTACTGCAGCATTATCATCTCTTGCCAACAAGTCTGTTAAGTTGTATTTTTTAATAGTGTTTGTGCTGTACCTATGCCAGTGGATACTTGATGTCATGTCTTGATGTATTTTGATGACAGGGACACAGTGTACTATGTCTCAGACCACTGGCTGAACTTCAAGGGGGCTGTGCCTCACATGCCCTGGGTCACCAAGCAACGACTGCAGATCGAGTTTGACCAGTTTTTCTTCCGAGCAACACAGAGTATTTTGTCAGCTCAGAGGTAAGTACATGTAATTCTTCATCATGTTTGGATGTCATACCAGGGTTTAATTTTATTAGGAATACTGTTATCGTGCATTCTTTTTTTTTTTTTTTGAAAGTGTTCAGAACAGAGCAAGGAATTATGCAACTGTCACGCTCAACGACTTAAAAATTTGGTGCAGATTAATGTTCTAAGAATATTTATATGCATGCAATTTCGTGGGTAAACTTAAGATCATGTACATTGTAAGATACGTTATGTGACTCTCCAAGGTTCACTTGCAAAATTTGTACAGTAAAGACCTGGTTCATCGGAGCAATATAATAGATAAATATCAATATTGGGTGTTAATATACAAGACACAGGCAATTACAAATTTGATTAGAATCATTTTCAAATGCAGCATGTTTGTAAATTCACCTATGTCATACAGTGAATGATATTTCACTCCGGGGGGGGGGGGGGGGGGGCACTTCCCCAAATTTTTGGTTGGGGTGTGTGGCTTGGCATTTCAAAAACCCACCCGGTGTTGGGACACTTCTTTACAAAAAGGATACCTTTGTACAGGAATTTTTTAAACGGAAAGAGTAGAAAATATGGTCTCAAATTGGTGTGAAAATTGCTCCAGGAAGAACATTTTGATCTAAGTTAGAGAACTTTTCCCTAATTTTGGGCCATAAAAGAGAAAAATTACTCTTTTTGTCTCGCCAGCGTTAGCTGTTTGCGAGACTAAGCTGTCACTTTCCGTCCGTCCGTCCGGACGTCCGTCCGTCAGTCCGTCCGTCCGTCAACCAAAAACTTCGGAGTGGCATTATTTCACTAACTAGATCAGATAGGGCTATCATACTTGGGTGGATGATTGATTGTAATCATCACTAGAGATGTGGGCCATCAATGTTACACTTCATTGATTACTTCTTGCTTCATTGAGCATTGGAGAAAAACTTCGGAGTGGCATTATTTCAGTAACTAGACTACATAGGCCTTTCATATTTGGGTACATGATTTAATGTAATCATCCCTAGAGACGAGGGTCATCACTGTCACACTTCATTGATTACTTCATGCATGATTGAGCATTGGAGAAAAACTTCGGAGTGGCATTATTTCAGTAACTAGACTACATAGGCCTTTCATATTTGGGTGGATGATTTAATGTAATCATCCCTAGAGATGAGGGTCATCACTGTCACACTTCATTGATTCCTTCATGCTTGATTGAGCATTGGAGAAAAACTTCTGAGTGGCATTATTTCACTAACTAGACTAGGAAAGGCTTTCATGCTTGGGTGGATGATTCATTGTAATCATCCCTAGAGATGAGGGTCATCACTGTCACACTTAGAAGCTTCAGAAGCCTGTTGAAATTGGATGACCTCAACTGATTTCAACGACCTAAATGAATTTTCATGTGTGAAATGCAAAACGTGGCGTTACCA
This sequence comes from Hermodice carunculata, assembly GCA_964020975.1. NCBI lineage: Eukaryota > Metazoa > Annelida > Polychaeta > Eunicida > Amphinomidae > Hermodice > Hermodice carunculata. The sequence goes on along the minus strand of OZ026630.1, from coordinate 60,939,755 downwards.
CTGCAACTTTTGACGAATTCAAGCCAAGTTTACCAAACTTACACCACCTTTGCTTCTTAGGAAAGCTTTAGAAGTCTATTGAAAGTGGGTGGCCTTGATGTATTTTTGACCTACTTTGTAGGTCCGATGCATTGCATCCTCGAATGTACAATGCTATTCATGGCCAAGAGTCAAACCAAGTTCACCAAATTTATACTAGCTTTGCATCTTACAAAACGTCAGAAATCTCTTGAAAGTGGATGACTTTGACCTACTTTTGACTCGACAAATCTTATTTTCCTTGTGTGTCTTGGGTATAGTTGATTGTAGGTCCCTAGTTACTATTTAACATGAATAGCAAAGTACCTATGCTTTATTTTTGGTGTTCTTAAATTTATCTTGAAGTGTCCTTTGAAGGTCAAACTTAGGTAACTGAACATATGAAGTCATGTTGGCCAAGGGGTATTAAGTGCTTTACATGACATCTATCACTACGAAGCTTGAAACTGGCATGTCAAGCTCTGATTTGTATTAAGATGTTATATACTTTATTGGCCATTTTGTTTTTTAAAAAAAAAAAAGTGGTATACTGTGAGTAAATATATTGAGATTTACTTGATACATTCAACATAGATCTACTAAATACCATTATAATGTTTGGTCTTACAATTACATTGCTACTGAATGCTGGCGAGACATTCATGCCCCCTGGGCATGGCTCTGGTTATGGAATTTTTGGACCTTTGTCAAGGAAATTGCGCTGAATAGAGGGGCCTTCCGAGCGGCACATACCCTGTATCATCACGAATGGGAGTACCTCCCCCCCCCCCCCCCCCAATTTCACTGAAAGATAAGCACAGGTTAATTTGCAAAACATATAACATTGTGACATTTTCATGTATTGGGAGTAGTTTGTAATAAAGCTTCATTTGGGGCAACTAACATTTATCAGTCTTAACAGGATGGTACACTTTTACAGCAATTTACACAGAAAATATGACTTTGTTCCTAACATACACTAGAATTCTTATATAGAGATTATATAAACTATATATTTTCTAAAACTACACATTTGAATTCAGCTATTGAAAGTAATGAAATTGCTGTAAGTATTAATATTCAATTGAATTTTAATTGCATGATTAAAAAACTTAAATTTTACCTGTTTTTTGCTGAAACACAAAAAATGATGCAAACACCAAAAATGGGAAACATTATTTTGTAATGGGAAATGAAATAGTTCACTTCTAGCAGCAAAACCTTATTGTGAATATTTGATAAGGGTTTTAGTTCAAAATTCACAGTATGATTTTATAAAGATTAACTTTTCATAAAATTTAAACAGCAATAGAATTAGAACTAATCACATTTAAAAAAAATACATGTCAAATTAGACGAGGGCAAGGCCAAAAATGACGGTTGTCCTCCTGAAAAACGCCTGACCGGTTTCGACACTGCTGTGTCTCGTCAGAGGCTGGTGTAACGGCCGTGCGTACATGCTTTATATAGTTGGGTGTAACATACACGTAACTAGGGTCCAGGTGTATGTTTCACGTGTACGGTCTTGCACGTGTGACGTGACAACAGCCTTAACTGACACTCTTGTCATGTTTAACCCTGTTTGCAATGTACTGTGGGTATACCTGGGTGTCACAGCTGTGACACTCATTATACCCTGATGACCTGTGGTCAACTTAGGAGATGTATTGGGGCAGTGGTGTGTATAGCAGCCTCCACCCTCAGAAAAGATTTTTTACACGGCTCGTTGGGTTATGAAACTAATGTATCATAAGTGTGTAACAGTGGTGTTAGTAGGCAGATGAACTTGGAGGTAAAATTTTTTTTTTTTTTTTTTAAATTCAGGTTTGGAGAGCACTATGTATTCTTTCATTTGACACTACATATATAAACTAAATCTGATTTTTATTTTTTAAAGCACTATTTCAAATCTTATGCAAAATTTAAGAATTTTAATTCAAGTTTAATTACATTTATAGAGACAATAAAATTCTATTTTCAGTACCAGAATCAAACTTGATGTATGTTTTCTTTTAGAAAATATATACATTTTAGGGTATTGGATGGTAACCACATATGGAAATTAAACATTTATACATGAGAGTCATAAAGTATACTACACCCTTAATTCAAAGAGGTGAATTTAAATGATTTTTTTCATCCATAACTGTATGTTATGTTGGTTTTTTTTTGATTGAATGATTGATTTTATTCAGGTTCTATACAATACATAAAATTTACATTAAAATGTATGGAGAACCTAAGATGGCCCCAGAAAGTCTTTTGGACTTATTTCTATGGTGGTCCTTTTATCTCTTAACTATATACATACAAATAGCATACAACATAAATTAAACAATAACAAGTTGTATAAAAACTGAATAACTTCAAAATAGCATGAAGATAATACCAATTAAATTAATGTAAGGCAGACCAGTGTAGGCCAAGCACAGTTCATGGTGTTCAATAATACACATACATGTATGTTTGGTTTTCCTCTCCATCGGTCTTATTCACTAGATGTTTCTTCACCATTACATGAACTTTAAAAGAATTCAAATTTTCCACCTTATGAATGTAGTCAAGAAGATCCTTCCACAATTTCATCCCTGTCCACATAAAAGTCATAAGACCTGTACTTTTTTCATATTCTGGTAAGTTAAAAGTCATTTCTGAATTGTGTGTTTCACATCTGGATCTGTTGGCATACTTGGAGAACTTCTCTATTAAGTATTGTGGAAACTTTAAATAGATTATTTTGTGCATGTTGCTTAATTTAATCTGCATCACCCGCTATTCAACATTTAACCAATTCAAACTGTCCAGTTCTTTGAATCCTACATGGTCTGGCTTCAGATTCTGATCTGTTATGCCACTATGCCTGGCCTCCAGAAGCCTGCAGCTACAATGATTTACATGATGTGACCTAGGCATGCGCAACTGGAGAGCCCTGACTTTCGATCTCTGCTGTCCTTTCCCAGCCAAATTATATTACCAGACTCACAGGTCAAAACACAACAATCATCATTTATTTATGTATCTGGGGAAGAAATTAATAAAAATTTTATAATTGAATGTATATATAGATCTTCAAGAGATTTAGTAGAGAATTATAATATATTCATAGATGAATGCGCACAAGCATTACAAAGTTTTGAAAGAAATAACTGGGAAATAGCAATACATGTATGTGGAAATTTCAATATTGACCTTCTCAAAATAAACTAACGTCAAATGTACCATAATTTTTTCAACTGCATAATATCACATAGTTTCTGTCCAAAAATAACTTTTTCAGCACGATTTTCCAACACTAAAGGAAAATTAATTGATAATTTTTTTTGTAAAGTGAACGACTTAATTTTAAAAACCATGTCTGGCATAATGGTATAGAAGTTTTTGGATCATCAGCCAATTTTCACTTGCTTCAACCCAAAAGGATAAAATGCCTGAATTGATATATATATATAAAAAAAAAAGTACAGTGGTACCTACTGTATGCAACCACTGTCGTGAGCAGCCACATTGCTTTTTGTGGTCACTAGGCATGGACATAGGAGTCAATTTCTTTGTATAATTTACCTGTGGTGACAGGTCACTTGCTGTATGTGGCAACATTTTCTTTGCAGAAGGGGTGGCCACATACAGCAGGTACCACTGTAATGCTGAGATGGTTAATTTTTATAACAAACTTGTGAATATCAATTTAATAGAAAAATTGGATCAAAACCCAATTGCGGATGGAAAGAAATTTTTTGATATTCTTAGTGCAACTGTTGAGGAAGCTAGAAAAAAATATGCCAATCAAATATGTTAAATTTGATAAACATAAACATGAAAAACATTTACATGTATAGATAACAAATGGAATTCTGAAATCTATTAAATATAGAGACTGCCTTTATAAGAGATTGAAGTCTACTTCACGAGACACCCCATTATTCTTCATTCTTAAAATGAATTTAGGCACTTGCAATAAAATATTAAGAAATAGTATTCATAGAGCTGGGCAAGTTCATTGTGAAGCATGCTTCACAAAATTTGTCAATGATATTTTTAAAAATGGGAAGCAATAAACAAAGTCTCATAAAAAAACTAAAAAAAGAAGTTCCCAGAATATTTTTTGATCATGGACAATTAATGACTGATAGATTAATTACATGTATTGTGAATAAATTTAATTATTTTCCACAAATTTGGGCTGAATCTTGCTAATCAAATAAATAACTCAATGACAAACAATTACAAAAGAAATCTTTATTTTAATGTGAATTCAATTTTGGAATTTAATTAGGTAGATTTACAAAATATTGGGGAAGTAATTGATAACTTACGTCCTAAGACAAGTTGTAGAGTAGATGAGCTGTCTACAAAACTGCTCAAATTTATAAAAAAAAATGCTATGATAGAACGTCTTAGTGTAATTGTTAATCAGACACTGAGCATTGGTGTATTCACAGATAAACTTAAGATAGCCAAAGTAATTCCAATCTATATAAAAATATATATATACAATGATTTTGTCGCAGGCTGGGGTCCTGGCAGTTTATGACATTCGATGTAAAATGATCTTGTTGCAGGCTGGGGTCCTGGCAATTCATGGCAGACATGCCCTACACCTGTGTATCCATGGAGATGATGTGGAAGTTGGTGTGGCTGATGCATTATGGGTACAAAGATCAGGAACAGGAGTTTACTCTGACTGTCTCCGTGGATGAATCCCGAGCTATGCTTAATGGTGGGTGAACGTGGAGACTCATTACGATCTGTAGGCAGAATTTTTGCTTGATGTTGGGCTTGGACCAGTGTTTCCAGTCCTTATAAGGAGGGTTCAGTCAAAGATCCCAAAACAACTGAAACAAAAGCCATATGCTTTCCAAATCCTTTGATCTTTGTAACTGATCAACATAAAAAATCATTCTGCTATGCTTCAGATTGATTTCCCTTTCAGTTAAATCTAAAGATTGAAAATTTTGTTAAATTTTGCTCATATGTTATAAAAGTCTCACAAAAGTAGAAACCATGCACTGTGTAAGGATAGTCAATCTACCTATTATTGATATATTGTCATTGTTGATAGAGCTATAAAAAGAGATACTTTATTGCCTGCCATGCAGTAGGTAAGGTCAAGATCAGCTGGTTCATGGGGGTTCTCAGTAGAGGGCTCTGTAGGCAGGTGGACTTGGTATGTGTATTTCCATCAGTTTCCATTGTAATTTGCACTGATGAAACTTTTAAAAACCACTCTGCATAGAAACACCAAATTTGTTTTGGTAAATGGTTGTATATAGTTAAAATACTCCTGTAAGTTTTGTAACTTAAGCTGCAAAACTATTCAATGAATTGAATGTTATTTTAACATATAAACTGATGGGAATACACACCTTAAGCCCACAAGAATGTTGTGTATTTGTTTTTCATTTTCTGCCAAATACATGTACGTTGCTAATTGCGACCTCCTCTTTTTGGTCTATGTTTGATTTCGTAAATGTTTGAAGACAGTGTTACTTAAAGGAATAAAAAATAGCATTTGTTTCCAAGCATTTGACCTGAGCAGTTAGATGCAAATCTGCTGCTTGTTAGTTAAGAGGTATGCAAATAATTCAAAGAATGGTCGGTGTTTTTACTTTAGCATTGTAAAATCCTATAGCTTGCATAGCAGGTGAAATAATCATTTTCTTGTGAATTATTCAGTGTAATATTTAGCAACCATTCATTTCTTTTGTGCTTGATGTTTCTGATCCCTGTATTTATAATAGGACCACTTATTTTGTGACAGGGTGTAGATTAAGATATGAGATGTTTGTAAAACTTGGATAGCCAGTTTTGCATCTAGAATGAACCATTATATATATCCATTTTGGTGCCAACATTTTACTAGATACATTCAATAAATGGAAAAAGTAAAAGACAAATCTGTCTTAGGCTTGCACTACATTCTGATGAGTTTCTGACGATGCTATTCTTAGCCTATGGGTAACAGGTACATTGTAAATATACCTGTATGATACAGTGAGTGAGGAGTTTGTTTATATGTTTGATGCTTGTTATATACGACATACTTGTGTCCACAGACGAAGAGAAGAAGCAGCAATTTGAGTCCAAGTTGCTGGTGATGCCTACGTCAGAAGCTATCTACCTACTGACAACCTTTGCCAACATGGCAAGGTCTAGGCCTGCTGCAGAGCAGGACTTTGTGGAGGCCATCACATCCGAGATCTATGAGGTAATACAATGTGGAGATCTAAGGCTTATCAGCCTCTACAGGCTTTTGTGTAAATGTTAATTAGTTTGATGAAAGTGTGATAATTATAACAATGTTAATGCTGTTGGTGGTTCATAAATTTGGACTATGCACCTGAAAATTATGAAGTAATGGAAATTAAAATGCTTTAGTGTTCCATTAGACTGTGGAGACCTTGTTTGCAGGAAATTGTCTGGAGGAAAAATCTGCCGGTGACGCCATCACAACCATTTGAATTGAGATGTTTCGTTTGTTCCTCCATTATGGCCACAACTGGCCAGGTAGCAATTATCACAGAACTCGTCAGTGATGGCGCCTTCTCCGGCTCAGTGGAACTTGAACCAGAGCCGACAGAAGGCCAGTTTGATGTAGTGGCATCACAATGTTGCCAACACTATCCAGTCCAATCAAACATGAATGGTGCCACTGTCAAGACAAAGCATTCTATGTTTCATGATAACACAGACGTATAATACAGATTATGCGTTCATGATTATACTAGACTCGCCACGGTATGGCACTATCAGCATGGTGAAGTGTACCAGAAGTCATGCAGTTTGCTGCCAAAATCATTGGACAGCCTATCCTATCTGATGATCAGATGAAAACTATCAAATTATGATCAAGGTTTGTGATGACATCAGCAACAGTTTTTTTCATCTAGACCAGCAGTGCCCTCTTCAGAACATGATCTGAACCTTTTGGCTTTGCCCAGACCTCATTTGCTTCGCAAGCACGTTGCCTGAGCTCATTTTGCCTTCAATCTATTAAGAACAGTATTTCGAAAGTAAAAACTTCCTGCAAACAAAGTCTCCCCAGTCTAGTACTCCATATGAAAGGGACAGAATCTGGTTTGCATTGAGAAATGTTGTATGGACATCTTAATACTAACTAACGAAATTTAGTTTTCCAATTTTGGCCAGCAGGATCACGGGATTAGATGAAACGGTATTTGGTGGGAAGTGGGACACCACTATCAGAGGGTCATCTACATCCATATTAAAGTGTATAGATGTGAAGAAAGTGGGGAAGTTTGAAAGAGCGATTTTGATCAAGTTAAAGCTGTACTGTGCCTGGAATAGGCCTGTGTACAATTGCAAGGTACCAGGCTGCAACGCTGATATGCGCAAATTGTCGAATCTTGACAAATATCCATGGATGTGTGGGTTACTTTTCACAGTTAATCCTCCGCTGTGGTCACGTTAGCTTGTCCATAGTGTGTCCCACTTGGTAACAGCAGACCAGGGTAACTATGAATTCAGTAATCGTCATGATAAGGTGACAAAAGGGAGAACTAAGATTTCGTTAGGCTCCTATTGGTAAATGGATTTATTAGAATGAAAGGTTTGTTGTTTGTCCTGATCAATAACAAGTGCTGGATAATTCTGTTCTAGTAGGGGAAAAAAGACAAAATGCTTGTGCAAGATAGCAGTGTCTATGTTTGCTCTAATCCTTGTATACTTGTACCCTCAGATTGCTTACATCAGCAGCCACACCCGAGAATTTTGCTCCAAAGTTGGTCGAGAACTGCTGTCATCCATAGCAAGTGAACACCCATTCATCATCTCAAGCCTTCTGCAGAGTGCACGGCAGTCCATGGAGAAAGTGGGAATGGTGAGCAACTACCAGTTAATAAACAAATACATACTGCCCTTGTGTGCAAACTTGTGCAAAAAGAAGCTCATTTGAAACATGTTTGGGAAAACTTAAACTTGCGTATTTCTGTCATTTTTTACACAACAGGCACACCAAGAATGCAGTCAGCCGGTGTACATGTGTAGATACATGTATCTATCTGTCTGTGTTGCATTTTTCATTTTTTGGACACCAATTTTCCATTTAACATAATTTTATCAACTAGACCAGTCAGAATCATCCCATCACAGTGAATGTTGTACGATTCTAGCCATGTAGCTCCATGGTTGTACCGACAGTGTTGCATTAATAAATATCATGTGAAATCAACTGAATATATTTACACAAGTGCCAGATGTCCAGGGCATTGTATTTCAGTGGACTTAAATGCATGTAACCAACATAAATTACATGGAAAAAACTGTTCTAAATTGTGAACTCATTCTTTCATGGCTGCATTTTAGCACAACAAACTTACGAGACATTCTGAAAAGTGTGCCTTTAGCCTGACAGACTTTTGATGTATGTACAACATTCTGTGGAAAAAGTGTTCAAAAGTTGGGCAGCATCTATCTGACAGTGTATCATTTGAGTTAAAATTGCAAGCAAATCTAATTGTACAAATGGCACACTTTGTTGGACTGTCATTGATGAAGAGTGCTGTGCTAGTTCTAATTTTAGACATTTAACATCAGAAGAATTATTAGCATGCATTTAATAGACTTTTTCTTTTATGTTAACATAGTTCTGTATCGGTGTTTTAAGAGTCACATCCATTGCATGACAATTGTGCTCTGACTTCACAAAAAAAAAAAAATAATAATAAAATAACATGGTATTTGGCAGAACAAGATGTTTAAAAAGTACATGCAAACCAATATCATAAAGATAAAAGCTACAGTGCTCCCTCAGTATAACAGTGATGTTGGGGTGCATGGAGTAGACCATGCCACAGTAAAACTGCCTTATAAAGAGTGGACAGAAGTAAGATGAAAAGTGCTTCAGTGAGAGCCAAGGGACCCACCATGTTGCATGACAATCCACCTTGTACTGAGGAACCTTATAAACAGGGAGCACTGTAGTGGAAGCATCGTTTTCTTTCTGCTGATCTCTGTGGGGAAGAAAGTGTGACAGTCATCTGCATTATCCTCTCTTTCTCCTTCCATGGTAACGTTTGCAGAGGGAACAGCATAACATAGTTTTGGAGGTAACTTTGGAAACTGTGCTCAGGCCTGTCAAGTCTTACTCCTGTGGAGTAAGACTTGCTGTTTTGACTTTATATTGACATGAAATCGTCTCAAATGTGATAGAAAGAGGAGTAGTGTCCTCTTTTAAGAGTAATTTGTCTCTCAACAATTTATTGAGAATACCAGTTATCACTGTTTTTCACCAAAAGTCTTACTGTTTTGGAAACTTGGGGTTTGGCAGGTCTGTTTACACATGTTTAATACTAACTTATTTTCTTTCATTTTCATTCTTAAGTTTTGCTGAAATTTAATTTTGGGAATGTTTACTTGCTTTTCACTGTGAGTATATTTGACTTGCATGCTTAACAGATGAAGCTTTTTATTTTCACTTTCAAATTGAATATAGAAAACACTGCATAATAAGTCAGTTCAGAAAGTGTATGAATGATGTCCTGTGATGTTCATGACAATTCCTTTTTATTCTTTCTCATTATTTTTTCTAGACAGGACATTTTCTTTTCTTTTTCTTTTTTTTCGGGGGTGGGGGTGGGAAGGGGGTATTTTGCTTCCTTTGTAGCAAGTGCAGCATTTTCCCCCAGAGCGACTGCATTTACTTCATGACAGGCAACAAGGCTTAGCATTAATCATTATTCCTCTGTCTCCATACAATCTCTGACAGAGCATATGCTGTCAATAATCACTTATTTTATACACCTATTCCTGCTTACAAGATGGAATTACTGTAGATCCCTGTGTATAAACCGCAAATTTTGACCCCAAAAATATTTTTGAGATGGGGGTGCAGTTTATTAGCTAGGTTCTGACAAAAAGCGAACTTGAAAGTGTAGATTTCCCATCAAAATAACAACTGCTAGTCATTTTGACTTCCATTTGTTTCCCAGCTTATCGGTTACGTCAATGGCCAATGCGGTCATCATTACCACTCTAAACTTGCACTTTATCATGAATTAATTTTCCTTGTAGAGTATTGAAACAAAATGATTACTAAATGTGCAAAGTTTCGGCATTAATTGATATGAAAGTGCATGGAAATGTCCCTCTGTGATGCTGAATGAATGTATGTTTTTGATCATTGTTTTGCCGGCTTGAATATGCAAGCTATGCGAACGATATATATGAAACACTGGCCACTAATAAAGTTACCATTCCCTACCTTGTACTTCTGCATAGCTATCGGTAAAACTGAGAGTGTGAAAGTGCATGAAAATATGTATGCAATGATCTTTAATGGTTCAAAATAGGAAGGAAAATCCAAGTAAACATCACCCGCCATTTGCAATGTAACTTTTGTGCATGCATTAACACTTCACAGGCGGCTTGTGATGCTGGTTTTACAGCTTCTCCTTAATCCCTGGTTGGGCGGGGGTGTTAAAATTGGATTATCAATTAATCCAATCAAAAAAAAAAATGATTCAAGTGCGATTGGTTTCACAAAATATTGTTCAGCTTAAATTGGTGTTGCTTGGATCCAGGATTAGCATGCATTTGGCAATATAAACCCCTGGAGATTCGGAAAATAGCATGGTTAGCCCATACACCCCTGTGAGCGAATATCGATTGAGCCAGACCAACAACAGAACATAGAAGGATGTCAAAGAGAGGTCGAGAGGAGGTCAACTCGTCACTGCCAACAATCAAGCCCAAATGCCAGAGATGCAGCTACACAGCAGCTTTCAAGTTGAAAGCAGTTGTTTGTGCGGAACAGAAGGGAAATAGAGTTGCGGGCAGACAGTTCAAAGTAGAGGAGAGACAGATCTGAGACTGGCAGAAGCAGGAAGATGAGCTGTTTGCTGTGCCCCGAGGCAAGCAGGCAATGCGGGGACCAAAGCAGAGAGCATGACCGGAGATAGAAGAGCGGGCGTACAGATGGCTTACCGAGATGAGGCAGAGTGGCTACATTGTGACAAGAAATGCCATTCGTCTAAAGGCCATGACCATAGGTGAAGAACTCAAGATCACTTCAAAGGGACCAAGAACTGGTGCAGTTGGTTTATGAAGAGACGGCAACTTAGTCTGTGACCGAAGACCCACATGGCCCAGAAATTGCCAGCCAACATGGAGGGCAAGATAGTCAGCTTCCATGCCAAAGTTTTGAAAGCCAGGGAGAATAGACAGTATGAACTTTCTCAAATTGGGAATATGGATGAAATTCCCATGACCTTTGACATTGTTGGCAGCAGGACTGTGGACGTTTTTGGGTCCAGATCCATCAATGTCAAAACTACTGTCCATGAGAAGGACCATTTCACATTAATTTTGGTTGGGACTGCGGATGGTGCAAAACTAAAGCCTATATGGTGATTTCAAGCATAAGACACTGCCAAAGAAAGAGAAATTCCCTGCCGGAGTTATAGTGCATGTGCACCCTAAGGGATGGATGGACGAGAGCAGCATGCATATATGGATGGAACAGTTGTAGGGCAGGCAGGCCGGTGCCATATTGCACAAGAAGTCCATGCGTGTTTGGGACAGATTTAGTGCCCAGCTAGTTGACAGTGTGGAGAGTAAAGCCAAGCAAATGCGGACAGAGACTGTGATCATACCAGGAGGACTCGTGTCAGTGTTACAACCACTTCATGTGAGTATTAATATTAAGCATTCAAGGACAACATGCGTAAGTGCTGGACAGACTGGATGATGTTGGACAAACAGGAGCTGACGAAAGCCGGGAACATGGGCCTTATTGAACTTCAGGGGACCCGAGCACCTATAGGACTAAAAATGGCTCAATGTTCATGAAAGGTAGGGATGTGTTTTAAATAATCATTAGCAACATGAATCACTTATCTGAGATGACTTCTAACCACTCGTAAAATGTAAATTAAGCATCAGTGTTTCTGCCGATGATCCAATATGATTGAAGGTGGCTGCAGCAAGTGCTATTGGGGACCGTATCATATATTTTTAAATGTGATCATGAATAATAAAAATATTGCTGAACTATTTCAAAGAAAAAATTTTCAAGAAAGAATGAACGCAGAGATCCTGCCCAGGAATATCCCAGGGCATCACGTACACCTGGCAAGCGAATGGAAACACGCACACTTGGCAAATTTAGTAGGCGTACCATGATTGGTTAAAATCATGTTCCAGTGTTGCATTGTGGGTAAAATCTACGTCCAAATGTCATTTGGTGCATAATTATGCAAATGGTGGACATGATAATCGATTCCATCGATGCTTTCACGGAATAAAGTCGAGTTTTTATATTTTAATGACACAATGCCTGCGTCGCAAACATCTGTTCTACTAGAAAAAGATACAGGAATGTTACCATACGGCCTGTGGCGCAATAATCTTCACTTCAGGTAGGAACATGGACATTGTAATGGGAATTCACCTATAGAGGCTCAGGTCCCCTAAAGCTCAATAAGGCCGGAACATGAAGCGCCCGGGACTTGGACTTGTGTACGAGTGGGTACTCAAGTTGTGGAGTGCCATATCTGCAGAGATTGTGCAGAAAAGTTTCAAGAAGACAGGCATCAGTTGTGCTTTTGATGGGACAGAGGATGACATGCTGTGGCAAGACCAAGACTGCGTCTCGGACAGTGAGGAAGAGCTGTCAGACAGTGACACTAGCTTTGATGCATATGATGACTCGCTAGTCTGTGGAGGACTTCTATCAGCTCATCGACAGGAGCAACAGCGATGAGGAAAATGACTTCCCTGGCTTTGATTGTGACCGGGAGTCAATAATTATGGATATGGATATTGGCTGAAAAAGCGGACACGGAATTGTATGGTGAATTTGTGGATAAAAAAAAACAGATTACCAGTGCCTGTCTTTGCAATACAATGTAATTGAATAAGACTAGTGTAAGTACTTTCGTGCATAAACTGTGAACTTAAACAGTGTTAACATTTCTTATGGTGAAACCATGCCCGAGATTTTTTTTTATTGAGAGACTGCAATAGTGTTATGATGAAATGGTACCATGTTGTTGATCGTGAACATTTTTTGTAATGTGGGTACGGAAAGCTGGTCGTGAACTGTGGCGAAACACCGTGAACATTCAACTTTTTTTTTTTACAGGAACAAGTGCTATGATGAACATAGAACATTTTTTGATCAGTAGTGGATGATGTTTATTGCTGCAGCCATGGTGCTATGACGATGTCATTTGTGATTTTACTTTTTTTCTAAAATAAAATTGAAACTTCTTTGCTTTTATGTTTGTTGTGATAGGTATAAGTTTTGTATGCAGCTTCGACTCAGTAACAATTTTGACCTGGATTTGTCCTAAATAAGTGCCCCTGGAGTCACTTGTTACATTGTAACTTGTTTACAGCTTTGATGAACAAGGCCTTTCACAAGACAAAATTACGATGCGGTTTATGTGTAGGGGAACCCACAATGACCTGCCTTTGATGTAGCAATAGGAGAGGTCACAACTAACAATTGTATGTGTACTTGGCTGAATACACAACCCAATACACATAATTCTTGCGGGCCAGAGGGTATATCTGCTTGGGAGGTTTATACACCGGGATCTACGGTATATTGATTCATGCAATGTTGCACTTGAGAAAATCAGTTGTTTGGTTTTATCATGCAGACTACCTTTATTAAAGTGTACTCCACTTGTGTTTCTTGCCATTGATTTTGCTATGTTCTGCACAATGCAGAAATATAGTACAACTTTACACTAGATCATATTGTCTTGTTGGACTTTCCCATGTGGAAAGAGTAACATTTAATTTTCTTACAGTTTGAGCGGATTTCCAATTCTGAATGCTGAATTGTGGTGATATTGAGTACATCTTATGAGAAAATTGTCATGCGTGTCTCTGAACACAGAGAAAAAAATTAGTTGGGAAAAAAAAACAAGAAAATATAGCCATCAAAGAAAAGTACTTGTGCCCTGCTATAAAAGATTCTTATTTTTGTAGGTAATTAATTTGAAAATTTGTCATTTGACATTTTTATGGCAAGTATTTTTTTTTTTTCAATTCATGGTATATATGGAGTGTTTAAAGAGTTCCCAAAGTTTCAATACACACTTGCAAAAAGAAAAATTACCTGTAACAATAATTATGGTTGAAAACCATGGCAGCATATATATATACATGTAAGTTGCAACTGGTGTTCTGCTAACGTGTGTGTGAAGTAAGAAAAAAATTATAGTCATTAATTATTATAAAACTAAGATGAGCAACAGGAGAAAAATGAAACTGCTATACCATGTTAAAATTATCATCTGAGTTTCTGTTTTACGTTTGTATTTAAAAAAGTGAAAGATGTATATTGAAGAATGTAGCAGTTCTATTTTACCATACAATCTTTGAACAATAATAAATAAAAAATAAAAGCTCTGTCATGAATTCACAGACATTAAGATACCCTGCAGCTCTATTGATATCAATTGAGTCAACTTGGTTCTATTTACATTCTTTAAGATTCTGTTGATACATTGTGTTGTCATTTTGAGGATGTTTTAGAATGTAGACTGTGTACACAATTTGTAAGTATATAAATGAATAGGATAAGGAAGATGTGTTTTTTTTTTTTTTTTTTTTTTTTTTTTTAGTGCCAATGTGTAGTGTTGAAACTTGACAGTGTGTTTGAGGGGAAAAGAGTGTGGGGTAAATTAGAGAAAGTATGGACGTGTAAAGGACAATGCAGTTATAATACAGTGCCCAAATTTGTGGTCGTTTACCTCAGTTATTTTAAGTTTGGAGGTTTATGGGAGTTTGAATTCTATGCAGAATTAATATCATATAAACAAAACAGAAGAATTGTAAGACATGAGAGAAAAGTGTTTAATTATAGCTTAACAGAAAAGCAGATGTTAATGTAGAAAGTGAAACTGTCTTTTCAACTTGAAATATGCATCAAGGCAGTACATGGCGATGTTGTTCATATAACATATACACATTAACCCTTTCACCCTAAAATCACTCAAAAGTGTCGAGATGTAAATTGTCATCTGCCTCAACATTTCCAGATAAATTTCTTGTCACTAGAAAACATATTTGTTGAGATTAGTATGTAGGACCATTCATGATGGCATGCTCTAGATCAATGGCTTTCCTTAGCATGGGTTGGGTGCAATGCACTGAACCCACAGCGAGGAAAGCTACTGACTGAGTCATACTCTGACCAGGAATGGGTTAAATGTGTCTCATAAATACAGTAGGTAGCTCACTGTTTTAAACTGCTTACATGAAAAGTATAAAACTAAACATATAGACATGCTAAATGCTAATTGTATCTGTTATGTTCTTTACTACAAGGCTAATGGCACTTGCTGTCTAACCATTCAATCTGCATGAAACAAAGCACAAGATGACTTACTTTGGTTTTCATGTCCATGTAGCTTGCCCACAGTCTACATAACCTGCTTTCCCTATTGCCAAGTGTTCCTGTATTTCTTTAAGCTTGCTTATAGTCTTCATAATGTTGTCACTCCTATTGCTTAGTGTTTCTGTATTTCTTCGAGCTTGCTTATAGTCATCATAACTTTGTTATTCCTATTGCCAGGTGTCCCTGTATTTGTTCAAGGACCTACCGGTTCAGCTATGGCAGCCCACAGAGTCTGACTGGCTAAGTCTGCGAGAGTGGCTGCTGGAGAGGGACTTAGCGACTGCAGAGAACCAGTTGGCCAGACTGGTCCTGGAGAAGATGAACTGGGGCTACAACAGACAGGTATTTCAATTGGCAGCATTGGAACAACGGAAATGTCACCAATATTTATGTGCCATGGAATGAATTTGTATTCAGATTTACTGGTTTTTGTATATATGGTTATATAATTCGGTAAATGTATGTAGGATAAAATGTGTAGAAGGTGAGCAAAAAGGTGGATTATCAGGTGGCTTCAAACTGATCATGTAGGTGTCCACAAATACCACTGATGGAAAATATCTATGCACAGATTCATGTATACACTTGTGAAACCTGCTGCAAAGTGCCGGAATGATAATTAAATACTTCTTCCTTTGAATGTAAGTAGCAAGCAGTATGTCAGTGTTAATAGTTTATATGACCTGTAACAAACTTTTTTCCCGATGAAATTTTATAATAAGTTAGATTATTTGTTTCCAAGTTCTTAACATGAAATTATTCATATGCAGCATAACTTAAAACAAATAAATTCAGGTAATAGTTTCACAGTCTTTTCCCCATAGTGAAAATAGGATGAATTAAAAGTTGATGGATTTGTTCTTGGTTCCAGGCAGTGGAGTTATTCCTAAACCTGGAGGTCCACAGACAGATGGCAGTGATGTTAGTGGAAGCTCATACTAAACATATCTCAGACAAAAATGTGGGAGGATTGTTTTCTGATGGACTCAGTCAGGTAAGTAGGATGGTACTAGAGACTTTGGTAGTCATCCAGGAGTCATTGCAGGGGCATCCATTGATCAAGGAATGCCCTTGACCTCGGCCTAGCAGCTTTTGTCAATGGCAAAACAAGGTCCATGGATGAAGCTGTAATGACTCGAGGCTGAGTAGTAAAGTCTATATCTATTATGTCCCAAGGTAATTTGTGTAAAATTTTATTTATTGTGCCAGTGGTTCCTCACCTGTAAAAGGCACAGGTTGGCATAGGCATGCTCAGGCTTAGATGATGGTTCAATTCATGCCAACAAAATTGAAAACTTTACATTGCACAGGCTCTGAAACATGTTCTGAGTAGTTACCTGTTGAAGACCCTTTATTATCCCCGGCCCACGAAGTGGGCGAGGGGATATGGTAGTGGGCACCGTCCATGTGTCCGTCCTTCCGTCCGAAACAAATTTTGTCCGGCCCATATCTTCTACATTATTAATGCTACCTCTTCGAATTTTTATGGTGGGTAGACCTTAGGTAGTAGGTGTGCATAGGTATTGTTTTGTGTGGCTAATTACTTGCATTAATTAATTAATTAACAAAGTTCGGTAAGCAAGACAAATTTTGTCCGGGCCATATCTTCTAAACTATTAATGCTAGCCCTTTGAATTTTTTATGGTGGGTAGACCTTAGGTAGTAGGTGTGCAGAGGCATTGTTTTCTGTGGCTAATTACTTCCATTAATTAATTAATTAATTAACAAAGCTCATTAAGCAAGCTCAAGCTACAATACAAATTTTGTCCGGGCCATATCTTCTAAATTATTGATGCCAGCCCTTTGATTTTTTAGGGTGGGTAGACCTTAGGTAGTAGGTGTGCATAGGTATTGTTTTGTGTGGCTAATTACTTGCATTAATTACTTAATTAACAAAGTTCGTTAAGCAAGACAAATTTTGTCCAGGCCATATCTTCTAAACTATTAATGCTAGCCCTTTGAATTTTTTATGGTGGGTAGACCTTAGGTAGTAGGTGTGCAGAGGCATTGTTTTCTGTGGCTAATTACTTCCATTTATTAATTAATTAACAAAGTCCATTAAGCAAGCTCAAGATACAATACAAATTTTGTCCGGGCCATATCTTCTAAATTATTGATGTCAGCCCTTTGATTTTTTTTATGGTGGGTTGACTTTAGAGGGGATATGGTAATGGGCACCGTCCGTGTGTCCGTCCGTCCTTCCGTCTGTCCGTCCATGATTACTGTGGGCGTGGGATATGGCTAGCGTCAGTGGCTACTTGTTTTATTTGGGCTAATACAGCCTATGTCAAAATTTTACAGAGGAACGTGTGCAATATGGAAAATAGTACTTCCATATGTATATAGTTTAGATAGGGACAGGTTAGCTTATGGAGAATGAAGAGTTCGGACTGAGGAATAGAGTAATGACTACCAGGAAGTGGTTCTGGACAGAAAGACACAAATACAATTGTGATGTATGCATTGCTGCATGGTTGCAAAGTGTGACTGAATCATGCTTGCATTATTTACACATACACTGACTACATGTAACAACAGTAGAGAAGGGGAAATTTGACAGTTTTGGTATGTCTAACAGTGTCCATACACCATTCAACTGGGTTTTTGATGCAGTGCCAGGTTGTGAAGATCTGACAATGACCTGTAATCCTGTTCTCTGATTGGCTGACGGGCTTGGCAACCATATAAACATAATAGAGTGATCATCTTAATTAAGGCTACCATGCTGTCATTATATTACATTGTTATTTTTTATGATGATGTACGTACAAGGAGAAATTACTTTAATAACGGAACTGAACCTTTGTTAAGCCAGAAGTGGGTCATCATCATGATTACCAGCAACAGCAATCATAGAATTACTTTATTTTTAGATCGATAAGTTATAAAGAAATGTTTGACAATTCAGGACCCAGGTGAATGTGCAAATGAATGTTCCATAGTACATGTACATGTAGTATATACAATAGCACATTGTAAGTGTTCTTTAATGCTGCCCATCCCTGGCAGCAGAAGTGATGTTATGTCGCAGATAAATTAACAAAGTAGGGTTAAGCATGTGGAAAATTTTGAAATTGCCAAGTGACCTTCCATATCATGAGGTGTTTAGTGTACAGGCACAACAAATAAGGTAATCGACATATTCAATCAAATGCTTACTTGTCCAATGACATTGCAGGTTGCATCAGTTGTGAGGAGTTCTGTGACCAATGAACAGCAGTTTTCCAACTGGGCCTGGCAGCTGGCCCTCAGGCTCCAGTTACATGCCTGCAGCCAGCCCCAGCCTGTGCTGGGTACACCCATGTCAGGTCTCAGTGTCATGGAGGGCATCCCAAACATTCATGAAGATGCTGGCCTACACCTGGTTCTAAAGAGCATGAAGGAGCATGGGGCACTTGCAAGCTATGTAGCTCTCATGATGACTACAATTGGACATAGGTGGGCCTTTGTGGTCACTTTATATGCTAATGATACTTGACATAGCTAAAATAAGTAAAGTCTCATCCTGGCATCAGCATCCAGAACAACTTCAGGATAACCGTGTCAACACCATTTGATGGCAGACTTCTCATTCAGATCTTGGTCAATAGCAGTTCTGGGTTGCTAGGACTAAGATTTCAGAAAAATAGTGCAGATGATATTGTTGAAAATGGATGTATACTAGTATTGTCCTTACTATATGCACATACATACATGTATCCCTCCTCTCGACTTCATGGAAGGGGATAGTAAAAGCCCAAAGTACTGTAATATTGTAATCACGTGTTTAGTGACATTTGGACATGAATGAATGTGCTCGTTTCCTGAATTATACTCAATTGATGTCTCTGTTATGTTTGTAGTATTGGAGACTTCTGTGCAGAAGGACTTCCATTATTCTCATATCTGGTGTCACAGCAACATTTCACTGCAGCCATCCGTGTTTTGTATTGCATCACACCCATGTTCTACCAACACGGGGATTCCCTCTTCAAGAATGAAAAGTGAGTTATATTGAAGACTGCAAGTAATGAAGAGTCAAACTTGTGCTAGGATTGAGCAAATATGGTGAGGGCAAGGCCAAAAATGATAAAAGGCCTGACCAGTTTCAACATGGCTGTCTCATCAGAAGCTGGTGTTATGGTCTTGCATACATGCTATATGTAGTTACATGCCTGTAATATACATGTAACTAACATCAAGCTGCATGTTTCACGTCCTAAGTCTTACACTTATGACATGACCATAGTCAGAATTGACATAGTTGTCATGTCTAACCCTGTTTGCAGTGCGCCATGGGTACAAATGGGTGTCACAACTGTGACACTCATTGTACCCAGATGACCTCTGATCATCTTGTAGATAGATAAACTTGAAGGTAAAAAATTATTATATGACTGAACACGGAGTTCATCTCTCCATAACGTTGAGAATGAAAGGTTCTGTAGTGCACAGTTGGTGGATCCAATGTGTTTCCCATGTTAGATAATAATTTATGGGCTTCAGTTATGTAATCCTTTGTGCTGAGGATAACTGTAAGAGAGCCCTTATCTGCTTGTTTAATCACCTTGTCATGATTAGATTTGAGTGCCCTCAAACCTTCCCCATCATCCCTGGATAGATTGCCAGTGTGCGCGTTACGTGGTTGCCTGCAAAGCAGACCAAGCTCCGTGTTACTACACTTGCTAACAGAGTAGACAAAATACGCAGCTTGGGCCTGCTTTGGAGGCAAGTTACGTGGATGAAATTGAGCAAATTCATGTTTGACTGTTCTGCAAAATGCTTCTAGGTTAGGATCCCCTGCTTGAAGTTCCATTGGAGTGAACAAACTGTGCATTTTGAAGGACTTATGTTCAAATGGGGGTACCAGTGTCCCCTGTGTGTGTCATATGTCTGTGTCAGTACTTGGAATTGCGATACTATCTTGGGGTGTATTGGGATTGGAGACAGTTTGATCAGCTAATGTTGGATCCCTTTGGAAATGGACTTGTAGCTTCGTAGACCTGAAAAATCTTTCCATGTCATTGAATATATCACCCACGTCTGGCTCTCCAGGTGTGAGACAAAAATTAAGTCCTTTTCCCAAAACAATTCTTCTGTGACTCAAAGAGAATAAGAGAAGACAAGTTGACAACCAAATTATGTGGGATGAGCAGGTCACTATTAGTATTTACACTGATATTGCCATCTGGCATATCTATAACATTGCTACTCCTACTAAAAAGAAATTGATCAGTAGAGGAAAGGACTGAACTTACGTGTTGGTTGCAGGTAGGTGCATAAGGGCCAAAATTTGTTTGGGCATGTCCTATGTGACTGTTGATTGCCTTGACATTGTCACTGATAGGTGAAATGGTGCTCCTAGGGGGGTAAAGTGTTGTCCCTTGAAACGGTTTCTGTAGTACTGACATTTAAAAACGTAACTGGTAAATCCAATGAACAAAAGTCTGTAGAACTTAAACTCAAACTGGAACTGTATTGAACGGTAACATTGGTAGACACTGTATGGGCAGTGCCTATTGATGTCGCCCACGACCTGGTTGATAATTGGAGTCCCTTTAACCCATTCCCTCTCAAGTCGGCCGTATCCAGCTGCTACGCGGTAACCCTCAAGTCAGCCGTATCCGGGCTCCATGGAAGGTTAAAATTATCAATAGCGTAAGGGATAATAATGACGTGACCAAAAAAAAAACAGTTGCCATATTTGAATAGAGCGTCCTTACTTTCAGTGTAGGTAGTTTCATGGCCGTAGGTTCAACTTTTGGCAAACTTTGAAAGGCAAAAACTTGCTGACTTCAATAGATTTGGAAATTTACAGCGGATGTCCGCCATTTTGTTTGACTCAGTTACTGCGTAGTTTATAATTTAGATCATATGGGATGACACAGACCCGGAATTTTCTGGCTTTTCTCAACCAGGAGACACCGGGGACTCCCATTCACAAGTCAGCTTAGATATTTCTGATGTTGAAATGGACTCGGACTGGGATTCATCCTCCGACGATCAGGCTCAAGGTCACGAAGTTTTGGCAGGCAACTGGCGGAGTACTCGCTTACACATTGTAGACCTTGTAGAGTTCAATAAACCGGTTGGTCCGAACCATACGTTGTCTCCTACAAAATCTGAGCCTCTTCACTTTGTTTTTTTGATGTTTAGTGAGCATATGATTGTTGATATTGCCCAACAAACAAACTTGTATGCCAGCCAGTGTATTGTGACAAAGCCCGACCCTGTATGGTATCCAACACTTGAGGATGGGTCTGAAATTCGAGCTTTTCTGGCTATGAATCTCATGATGGATATCAATTCCTTTCCTAGTTGTGACCTGTACTGGTCTGATGATGTACGTTTGAATGTACCAGCAGTATCATCTGTGATGCCCAAACAGAGGTATGAAAAACTTGGCCAGTATCTTCATATCACTGATAAGTCTGCTGAAAAGGAAAAAGGGCAGCCTGGTTGTAACCCCTTGCAGAAAATTAGGCCCCTCCTGGACATGTGCAACACAAATTTTTTTCTCCACTACTACCCAGTCAGAGAAATGAGTGTGAATGAGGCTATGGTGGGTTTCAAAGGTCGTCTGGGCATAATGCAATACATGCCAGCGAAACCCACCAAGTGGGGAATCAAAGTGTGGGTGATTGGTGAGTCTAGCTCGGGGTTCATATACCAATTTCAGGTGTATACTGGCAAGGACACCTGTACCCCTGAACATGGTCTTGGTCATAGAGTTGTGACTGATTTGGCTGAGAAGTTTTTCGATTCCTACCACCACCTGTATTTTGACCATTTTTTTTCATCGCCACAGTTGCTCAATTCGCTGTTGACTAGGAAGACTTATGCATGTTCCACTGTCAACTTGAATAGAAGGGGTATCCCGGCATAAGCAAAGGGTATAAAAATCAAGGAACCAGGTCATTTCAAACAGTGGCAGAATGGTCAGTTGATGTTGACAATTTGGAAAGACAAAAGACAAGCGTCTGTGTTCAGTACCAATCAGAATCCCGGGCAAGTGATCACAAGTGAAGAATGTAAGGTCAAACCCAGTCCAGTAGCCACATATACAAAGCACATGGGGGGGGGGGCGTAGACCGAGCTGATCAGCTGGTACTATTCTGCAGGGCGTGATGCAAAGAAGTGGTGGAAGTACTTGTTTTGGTTCTGTTTCAATGTCTGTGTAAACAATGCATTTATTCTGTACCACAAATCAGTCCAGACTCTCAGGGAAAAAAAGTACTGCCATCTTGATTTCTGTGTTGACCTGGAAGCACAGGTGAGGGGTGGGTGTTGATGTAGGTCCTTCTGTGGATGAATGTAATGTGTCCGGGCATGAATCTGTGCACATTGATGGCAGCAAGCGAGCTTGTCGTCAGTGTTCAAAGGTTGGTGAAAAACTCCCGCCGGTCGCCAAGTCGAGACCAGCTTCATGTGCCATCTCTGCAAAGTTCCCCTGTGCAGACAAGGCTGTCATCATGATTTCCACAAGGGTGCTGAGCAATAAACAAGAATAGGTGTGAACTGAAATTGTCACAGAATGTATATATGTTACTGTTATGCACAACTTACCTTCTTTGCACTGCACTGTGCACCATTCTTGAACTGCCTTGCATGAACTTATACTGATGTCTCTTCTGCATGAAGTCTAGACTTTTACATGAATACTTACCTGCACTAACCCTGTCTGCACTGCTTACTGTATAAATGTGAGTATTTTTTTTTTGTCTCTTTTGTGAAAAACACCATGCAATGTATTGTGATTGCTTTGTTGAAACTTTATTGCAGAAAAAACATACACGTTCAACATAAATATAGGTGTATGCATGTGAAGCACAGGTTGGTATGTGTTCAATGGCAGCCATCTTGAAATTAATGCGAGGAAATGCAGGTGGCTTTTTCAAGGTAATGCAAAGGGGAAAGGGTTAATAAGGTTTCTGCTGGTGATGGTTCCCTCGGTGATTCCTGGGTCCATTGCGCTTGTTCCTCAGGTTGCAGGAAATGGCAGCCAAAAGAAATGTCAGAGTGGCAGTCCGGCTGTCTGTTAGCAACAAACCTGTATTAGTCTGTCTGGCTGTTGATGTTTAGCATCTTTCCTGGTATCAAGGTATAGAAGAGTGACTTTGTTGACGTTGTCTAGGTCTGCGTTGACACCTGTCCATCTGCCATACCAGCTCCCGAGTTAAACGTCTGTTTGTCACTTTTTGAGTGTTTTGACATCTCTCCATGGTTTGAGGTGTCCAAGAACAGGCAGGAGCAGTATTGCTTCTTTGTGACCCCGCTTGCTGAAAAAGATAATCCGCGTTATCCCTGTCATGTTGTTCTTTGGCTTTCTTCAAAGAAGCTTATTTGCTGTCCTGTCTATTAAGGAGTTCCTGTTTCTCCTTGCTGACTAGCGTAGAGAGAAGGTCCTCTGTGCATTTGAGGTTCTCGGTGTGTGGCCTGTAGCACTATTTTAGACTTGCCAGTTCATTATTGACTAATCTGTCTAGGTACGGAATGAGAGCCTGTTGTGCACCATCTGGGCTTTTTCCACTGTGCAAGCAGCCTGCTTCCATGTTTCCATATTCCGTTTTGGTAGAAGTGCCTCTTGTGGCTGCTTTGGATGGTAAATGAGATCTTCTGGGATGACATCACTCTGGATGCATTTGTTGTAGAACTCCATTGTAGCCCAGGCTTTCATTAATTTGAGCAGAGCTTTCCTTGTGCTGCTGAAATTCTCCAGAGCTTTCTTGGGAACTGCCTGCTCATTAGCGGAATTACCACAATCAATGTTTACCACAGCAGAACCTATGGGAATTCCCTTTGGTTGGTCCGTATGTGCATTTGTGTTATCCCAGGCTAGCGTGTCTGCCCTTTGTGCAGTCTTTTGGGAAGAGCGTTGGGATCCCCCCCCCCCCCCCCCCCCCCGCACACACACTCACACACACACACACTTTCCGTTGATGTCACTTGTATTGTGGGCATCTCATTGGAAACATTGGTGGAGTCTTATCTGTTTACGTTTCTTGGAACCTGAAGTGAGTTGGAAGTAGCGTTGTTCACTTCAGCTTCCACAATGGAAGCCTGCAATGTGGTGGGGGAGACATAATAAGATTGTCTGAAAAATTTTATTTTTGTCAGGGCATTGTAACTCAAGTTAATTTATTGCCACATACCTAAATGCAGCCAATGACAAAGAAGATGCCATCTGATTTCTTAATGGTCTGGTGCATAAGATTACATGTAGTTATCAACCAACTCTTGGAACAACATGCATGTGTAAGAAAAGACAGTTTTGATGTTCAACATAGGGTTACATGTACTAATGTAACCCTGTAACCAGCCCAAAAGTGGCTGGACATCAAGTGACCTGTATTTATGTGTTTTTAAATGATTTTGCTTTGAATGGAAAACATTTTGAAGTAGTATTGTAGACGAGATATTTGTGGACAGCTAACCCCACATCAACAACTTTCTTAGCACAGGTTACTATTGAATACTGAACAGGGACAAAGACCATGTGCATTACAGCTGTTGACTGAGTTTGGTAAAGTCTGTTTTTGCTGTCTACTTTTCTCAGGTTTGTAAATCAATTGCACAACCTGCTAAATGCTGACCAGAGCAAGATGCCCAAAAGCCTGCTGTCTTCAGAATTTCCAGGGACAATTCTTCATCTTTTCACTGCCATGATACAGGTAAGCATTCTGAAAAGTTAATGTTTTTAACCTAGAACAATTGTCAAAGAAAATTATAATATAAATCTACATGCTCCTAGGATCCTTTGTACACTGGCTTGAACAGTTCCACGAAAAGTTTCTTTGGTAATATTGTCAGAAGCATTGAAGTAACAGACAATTGCCCTAAACCTTGTGTTGTAAGACTACTATGTTAAGGAGCATCTGTTATTTAAGGTGACCTTACATTGACTCAGAACACATTTCTATTGTTAGTTCAAATAAGTATATAAAAAAAAAAAAAAAATTAAGTGACACATCCTGTAAGAGCATAGTGGTGCAAAAAAAAAAAAAAAAAAAAATTCTCAAAGACTTCTGTGACTGTTTTTTACACTGTTTGTGTTCTGTCTTCAGACCCAGGTCCAGAAGGCATGTATTCCAGGTGGTGCAGGGGGCGTCACGGTGCTAAAGTACTGGCTGACGGCCATCACCAGCATCCCAAAGTGGCATCATGACAGGTCAGAGGTCACATACATACATGCATATTGGGGGGGGGGGGGGATGGCAGGATGAAGAACAGATCTTACAGATTTCTGCACAATGTCATTTGTTTCTCACAAAATTATATTACATTCATGATTTGCAGACAGAAATCCCTTAAAGAAAATTAATGACAGCCTTAACTTTGGGGGGGGGGGGGGGGGGGGGGGGCAAAAGCCCGTTCATATGTTTATATAAGGCAACCTACAAGAGAAAAAGACTTGTACCAGGTGTGGACTTCAGCTGCAACAGGCTAATTTAAGTGCAAAATAACATTTAAACAACAGCAAAACCATATTATATTCAATAAAAATGACAAATG
Organism: Hermodice carunculata; assembly: GCA_964020975.1. NCBI lineage: Eukaryota > Metazoa > Annelida > Polychaeta > Eunicida > Amphinomidae > Hermodice > Hermodice carunculata. The sequence goes on along the minus strand of OZ026630.1, from coordinate 60,913,876 downwards.
TAACTTCAATTATTTCAGTTGAGTGTGTCTCACTGAGTACAACCTTAGTCGTTTGTATTTAATAATGATTAGAAATTTATACATGCACAGTGCATTGACACTATCTGAGCTGGTGCCAGTGGAATATTGTATACATGACTGTGTACATGTATGTTATTGACCACCACAAGTGTGTATGAACTGCACACTCAGGTATTTTGAATTTTATTTCAAGCCTGACAAATAAAAAAAGGAGACTTCTTCACAGAGTTCCATTAAAATTCATTCAGATTGGGAAGCATATTGCTAGCAAGATGTCAAAGTTTACAGGTAGAGTGGAAAGCTGTGATCAAAGATGTTGCGGGTATATGAGCCAGTCTTACCAAGAGCCTGCTTTGTGTGTGTTGTGTTCAGGCATCTACAGTATGTCATAGACATCCTGCTGAAGGCTGGCTACAGGATTCAAGGAGCTCAGGACATGCTACAAACATTCTTCCAGGATCTATACAAGGTAGAGCATAAGACATTAACTCTTTCATTGCCAAGTGCAACTTAAGTGGAACTACTTAGAATGAACAGCTGTATATTATGATAATGATGCTGCACTCATATTCCCTGTATTGGAGTCCAGCGAAGGAAGAAACACGTCAGGCTTATTTGGCACACTGTGTATCTGTTCTTATCAATACTTGCCTAGTCTGCTAATTCCTTGTAAAAAGGCCTTTCATTCAGGTACAATCATGCCTGTAGTTACAAGGCTATAGTGGTCCAGGTCAACAGCTTTCCTCAGCATGCTTTGGGCACCAAAGCATGCTGAGGAAAGCTGTTGTGTCAGTCCAAAATGTGGCACTGAAAGAGTTAAGTCTTTTGAATACTTAATAGTTAAAAAGAAAATTTGTCGTTTTGTTTTTAATTTTTGTGTAGCACCTTAAGTGCTTATAATTTTGATGTGTTATTATGTTTGGAGGAATTATTAACCCTCAGGGGACCAACAACTTTCTATGTATTGGTACATTGGACACAATGTACCCAGACTCTGCAGGGGAAAACAGTTTATGAATTGCCAGCATCATTCGTTGTAGTAAAAAAATAAAATGGATGCCAATTTTGACACTGGTCCCTTTGCTAGTCATTTCTAATGGAAAAAAGTTGCATGTCTGCACCTTGGCATTGGGTCCCATGGGATTGAACAGCCTATGTTTGCTCTAACCCTAAAACAGGATGTAACTGTGACACTAGTAGTCTTCATAATACCAGTACATGTAAATGATTGATGCAGGGCCTTCTGAGGTCCCCCAAGGACCAGGGAGTGTTCTCTGCCTTTGTCTCGTGGCTGGCCACCGGTAACTCCCTCCCATCATATCTGGACGCCAATGCCTGTGGTGAGTTCTCATGGTTTGCCTACCATGTGCTGCTGGTGGAGAATGAGTTTGAGGAAGAGTCTCAGTTGTGGGCTGCTGTACAGAAGGAGCTCCTGTCAAAGCCAGATGTTTCTGTCGACCAAGCTCTCAAGGTGTGTTCCATTATGCTCATGCATGTATCTAGTAATGCTGCAGAGTTCCATAATTGTTCACTTTTGGTTGTGAGGAACTGAGCATGCTTCAGCAGTGTAATATATAAGTTAGTGCACAAAGTTTCTTGGTCTACAAAAAAATCAACATGCAAATTTCTGTAGAGATGATGAATTTTTAATCAAAATTAGTGAGATGTTCATTTACATGTATACATGTACACACTGTAAGTTAATTGAATGAAGGAAAATGATTTCTTAATAGTCACTATGTCATTGTGATTGCAATTTTGCACAGAAAGCTGCTACTAGCCTAAAGATGGAGGTTAGCCCTAGTGGTAGCCGACTCAGTATATATCGATGGGCCAACCAAGCACTGGACATGGCCCCAGACCACCCCCTCTTGCCTCTGGTGTGGCAACGATTCTTTCTACTCTACCTGGGCAGATACACTTCAGATTCAGGGTAAGTTGTGCCTTTGATTTATGTTGACATTTTCTTTGACATATTTGGGGGGGGGGGGGGGGGGGAGAGCAAAAAGTGATCATCCATGGATGCTGTCCATATGTATGACTTGTGGCCACATGATAGATATGTGTTGACGCATGTTGCCGTGGCTAAGCTAGCAAAAGTACACAGAGGATCCACTTACTGTTATGTATTTTATCCCTTTAGCCTATGGATTTTGATTTTGCTTGCCAGAAAACAGTTGTGAATTCAGACTCAGATTCAGATCTGTTTTTATTTGACAAAAGTGGTAGAAACAAATAGCCTAGTAATGTAAACATGTAAGGCACAAGAAAAACAAAACAGTTACCGTTCATGTGACACCCCCCACCCCCACCCCCCGAATATGTGTACCATACAAACTGAACTAGTAATGTCGGGATGACTCCAGCAGATCTAGAGGGTTTGGGAACCAGCTATCGCTGAAGCTACCCTGGAGAGGGGGGGGGGGGTCCTGGAAAGTTACACCTGGCAATATATAGAACAGAATAAGTACTGGATATATAGATATTGGAGACAAAAGACACACAAAATTTAACTGATACAATCTAAATAATCATTATGTGGTGGAATATAAAGTAACGTACTAGAGAGAATATTACATGTACGAAAATAGTATTCTTCAAATGATTATTACGAGCAAACATAACAGTTTTCAATGGTGCAAACTTCAGAATATTTACTGAAGCTTACTGTGCATGTGTTACAGTCTTCCAGAGAGAGGAGGGTTGGGGGAGAGGTTCTTCATAAGCTTTGCCAGCGTGTCAATGGTGAACAGAATGAAGAGACACTTGAAAGAGGCAGCTGACTTTCATCACCAGAAGGCTGATGGGTTGCAGGTTGCTCCAAAACTTGCCACAGAAACGCAGACTGCAGGTACCTGTACAGACATTGTTTATAGCATGGTGTTAAAGGCCCTGGTGGTTTGCTGTATAAAAAAAAAGTATAGACACATTTGTTTTACATGGATTGTGAAAGAAGTCAAGCATTGACTCATCGAGTCACTCTCCATGGCACAGATGTTGGTGTATACTTCCTACCTTGACTAGTGGAGGAAACCGAAGAACTCGGAAAAAACCACCGTGCACGGTTAAAGTGGTTGGAACTTTTTCCACTTGCTGCCCAGGACGAGAATCGAACCCGAGTCGCAGAGGTGAAAGGCGAGCGTCTTACCGCTCAGCCAACCATGCAGGACGACCTGTGCCTGGCAGGTCGTCCTGCACCTGTCCTCAACACTTGCCAAGCAATTGAAAAATGCCTAAGTTTAGACAATGCGTGTTGGTTGTGTTGGTACTCGAATGAAAGTTCCCTGTATTAAAAAATTGATAATTCAGTTTTTGATGTTAATTTCAGATGAATAGATGTGACAATCTAAAACCAATTAAACAGCAATCAAATGTAAGATAATTTTCAGTGTAGGTACATCAGAGTACAAATTAACAGTTGAATGTTGCATTCATTCATGTGGGTTTTGTCAGGTGCTCCTGTAGGAGAAGGTGTCTCCGAGTTGGATGTATCAGGTGAACATGATGAAGACAATGCTGTTATCATCCATGAACGGGCTCAATACCATGCCACTGAGGCCTTCCATAGGCAACTTGTCAGGTGGGTACTCTTCATTAATGTTTACCAGGAACATGGTGCTTTGAGATCATCTTTGATTATGTCGGGGATATTCAACTGCATGCATGGAACCCCAGATTTTTTTTAATGATCCAGTCAGATGTAACAGGCATCTGAGGTTTAAAGATATTTCTAGTATTGTTAATACATGTATATCAGAGATAAGCATATGTCCATGTACCATATTTTTTTTATATCCTGTATATTCTGTTGCTAGGGAAAAAAGTAAAGTTTTTTAAGTTCAGATATTTATTCAAAGTAAGACAAAGTATGTGTGAGTGTTCTGTTGCACTTTTAGTAGTACATGTCACTTCTCAGAGTATCATGACACTCTTGCCAGTCTCTTATAATTTTCACCAAAAAGATTGGCTTTTGATGAACTGATGTTTAGGCTCTTTTATTTATGCATTGATTTAGGTTTTACCAAACACTGTCATTCTGGTTGGACGAGCCTCGGCTACACGACCCCAAGCTGTACTTACCCGCCCTACCACCACAGTATGAGGCTGACCGCCTGCTCACTCTCTTCCAGAACCAGAAGGTACAGTGAGTCCTCTGTATAGCCACATTCATTATTGCGCGGTAGTTGGGTTTCAGCTTTTTTAATAAAATGGTAGGGGAGAAACATATGGAAACAAATGCACACAATTTTAATTTCATTCATGACAAAGGAATATTCAAGTTCTGACTATTACAGGTGGGAATAAAAGTTCATTTTCTTTGCACTCAGCCTGACTAGAGGTGATGTGCTAATCAGGCTTTAGTTAGCAAAACACTTCGGTGCTATAGAATATTTGTAACCCCCCCCCCCCCTCCAAATATTGGTTCTTCCTGGAGTGAATATTTATTCCCCACAAGGAAAAAATATTCAGGAATATTTGTTCCCGTTACGAAAATATTTCTTTTCCTACAGTAGCCTTTGTGTTACCAGTTAAGTTTTCTCTATGCACATGGTGTTCACACTTTGCAATATTTAATACACATTTACCATGAACAGCCTATGCTCAGCTGAACTGTATCAGCTTGATGGAAAAAGAGATTGAAATTAAACTAAGCAAAAACTAAGCTTATCTAAGTTGAGCTGAATTTCATAAGCTCAAAAATTAAAAATAAACATAAGATGAAAACAAAAATACAAACAAACATAAGTCAATGTTCACACACAAAATTAATCATGTATCAGTTTGTGGGTGGAAGCAAATATTTGCAGAAGATTAGTTCGCCATATGATGGGTGGGGATTGGAGACAAACATTAATAGGCGAGGAGGAATATTCATTCCTCCAGGGAACACATATTTACCAAATATTTGTTCCTAGGGAACAAATATTCCTCTACACCGGTCATGTGTAACCATGCATGTATATAATCCCTTTCTCAAATGGTTGTATCAGACTATTATAATGCTTCACCAGTGCTGCCAAACAATGGCCTGGCCACCTCAAACAGAAGGTTCTTGGGTATGTTCAGAGTGAAAAACAAAAACAAAAAAACAAGACAAAACAAAAAAACAAAGACCCCCCCCCCCCCGGGGTTTTGTGATAGAATGTAGCAGCAAGACTAGGTGAATGACAGTGTTGCGGGTGTTTGCAGGAACCGTGGTCAGAGCTGGTGAACACTGGTCTGATAGACTATGAGCTGACCCAGCTGACTCAGGACTGGAGTAGCCACACTGCCCACAAGCCACGCAGCAGGAGGATCTCCCTGCAGGACCAGGGGCCAGACACAGGTGACACTAGTTCAGTTTTCAAAATGTTTGCGTGTAATGAGACATTCAGTTGCCCTTTAAGCAGGCTAGGCTCTGTGTAATTTTCCACTCCGCTTACTCTTCCTTAGGTACTCCAAAGTTTGGCTTGTAGAAAGGGTAATAAAACTGCAAGGGGACCTTTTTGCCAGATTGATGCAACAAAGTGGAAGTTGATGTATGCCACCTTGACCAGTGGCAATAGCTATTCCCAAGTTTACTGCTATAGTTACCATTGAGAACCAAAGTGACCAATCAGTGACTGAATCAATTTTAAAAAGCAAAACAATATCCATGTACAGACAGTGCATTCAGTATGTAGTGGACACTATGTGGGATATAGTCTGTCCCAAAGGCAATACACACGGGGCATTTTTATGATTTAAGCGGGAAAGATTTCAAATGCCAAATTAAAGATTTATGGGATGGAAAGGCACATGTAATAGTATTACATATTGTGGTGATTGTTTTTCAGTTATAAGAAACTAGGTATCAGTAACATAACATTACCTCTCAACCAGCATTTGCCTAGACCTCTGTGTCTGGGTCAAAGGCCCATGAAATCAAGTTGAGTTCACTCACTTGATTCCTGAAAACCTGAGGGTCCCATGGCATTATCTCTTGGTTCCTTTGGAACTGGTGGTGACTTGTACAGCCACCACACATTAAATCACCACTAAACGTTAAATCTTTAACCTTTTAACATTTAGAGGTGGCTATTCATTAAATTCAACGATATCCGTTAAAACTCGCATCCGCGATAAACGTAAAATGTGCTATTCGTCAACCTTACTGATACCAATATTACTTAAAATATCACGTGTATACAAAGTTGATAATTAGAATGAGGGTAATTTTCACGGGTCAGCATATTTTGTTAACTCTGCCAAGAAACTTTCCAAACTATAGAATGATTAATAAAATGTTTCAAACATAATATAAAAAAGTGCTGACCCCTAACTGATTATTGGTGTGTTTTTCATGTGGATGACAGAAAATTATCAAATTGCAATGGAAATTATGTTTTAATTAATGCAGCCACAGAGAGGATCTTGGAGAGATTAAAAAGCCACAACAGTCCAGCAGAGCCACCCTCCATGGTGCCTCTAAAGGCGCCGGTGCCAGAGATTAGTCCCACTCTGCTGACAGATCAACAAACCTTGCTGCAGCTACTGAGGAGTGATTTCCATATCATAGTGGACTATGCTTTGTAAGTCAAAGTCAAACCTGACCTTTAACATCTTGCATATAAATGTGGGTATGGTCCATGGACTATTTCACATTTGTTCAATTCTTTTTTAAAATCAGTGACCTAAAAATGAACCTTTGGTCCAAAAGCTTCATGTCATGAAATACCTATAGACTTCATTAACCTTCCCCCCCATTGAATTCAGCGTGAGTTCAAGACAGAGTCAACAGCTTCCTGTGGCTCGGCACCAAACCACCCAACACATGATGAGGAAAGCTGTTGATGTGGGGCATGTTATCTTGGTAGTTCTTGTCAACAATTCTTAATCAAATATTTTTTCATTTCTAAACAAATTAGTCACATATGTTGAAAGAGATGACCTTTGCAATCAGTTTTTGCCAGTTTAAAGGGGGAAGAGTTCAGAGCCATTATTAAGACGGAATAGATAATCTACATGTACATTGACAGACCTCACTGAGCTACACGCTGAATGGGCAGGTATTGCATACATAGACAAAATTACCCGAGTCATTCGCATGGGCGATCAGGCACGCAGGCAGGCAGGCAGGCAGGCAAACAACTTGGGGGATTTGGTTTAGACAGATTAATGACGAGGGTTTTGTATTTATGCTTTATGGGCCATTAAGAAAGAAAAAAGACAGTTTATATCACTTTTACCATTTTATTTCACTACATTGCATCAGACTTTGCCACAGTCATGCCGCACATATGAGTACAAGATTTAAACAACAAAGAAAAGCAGTCGACCATAGGTCTGATGGCAGATTTTTTTAAACGGCCACCGCTTTAGCCCAAAATCTTGACAAATATTCACTTTTTTGTTATTTCTATATGGAATTAATTTGGTGGGGAGGAGAATTGGGTGGTAACGTTGCCTTGGAATGTTGTACCATCAAACATTCCAAAGTATGAACCCATGGAGCTCAACTGACTGAGGGCTGTCAGATTGGCCCCATCACTGAGGGCAGCATTGCGAGCATTGCCCAAAGAAACGGGGGACATTTTTGTGCCCGCTCAGCTGTTGAATGATGGTTGGCGAGACTCCCTTTGAGTCTTCAGTGCTGATGAAAAAATTAGTTGACCTTTGACCCATAGTCATACCAAATATGGAATTGATTCCTGCCATATTTGGAAAACCATATTTCTGATTTTACAAAAACGGTAAAAATTTAATTGTTCTCAGCTGTCTAAATCCTCTAACAACCTTGCCATGCGCACATAAACATTTTTTTATGTGCTCTGGAAATGCTGCAAATTTATTTTAGCTTCCAATTTGGATAGCAACATAATTTTAAAGGATATAAATTAAAAGAAGTTTATGATCCAGACACATTATCTGATCAGGGAACAGGGAGATGGGAATCTCCCTGTTGGAGATGGTCTTCTCCCATGGGTCCTCACAGAGAAGAAAACCCCTGTGTAACCCCACTTATTAACCAGTGAATATGACCTGTCATCAAACCACATGCCAACACAGTCACCTGTGATGACTGGCACAACCCAGTCCTACTGTCCAGTAAGGCTAAACGTGCTGACCCATAATTGATGACGTCACAATACAACGTAACGTCTAGATTCCCCCTAGCAACGTTACACGGCCCTAATAAAGGCAATACACACAACGCAGCATTCAGTTTTGATTGAACCACTTGTGGAGTTGAAAGATTTCAACTCTCTGTACTGCTGGGCATAAGACTAGAGTTATGCTCAACCTGTGGTCAGTCATTACTCATTAGCCTCTGATGAGTCCAGTGAAGGACGAAACACGTCAGGCTTATTTGGCACACCGTGTATCTGTTCTTATCAACACTTGCCTAGTCTTCTCATTACGGTAAAAAGTAGTCCCATCCATGGGATATGGTCACCAATATCACATAGGCCATATTCCATGGGTGGTCAATGTAATATGGTACAAAGAAGGGGATAAATACACATCACACAAAAGGTGGAAAAGCAAATTAATTTGTGTAATGAAAAGAGGGGATGCCATGCAGGTTTCTATCAGTTGTGTTTCCTTTTCTTCAATAAAGCTGTTAAAATATCAAAATCAAATCTTCATATGACTTTTTTAGGCACGGCCTTAGAGTCATGTCCACGTTGTCAACATACAGGCCATGTGATCTAATTTTAGATACCTAAGAAGGTTGGTTTATGTTTTATATATTGTCATAAAAATGTACCAATAAGAAAATGCAATCCCCTAAAAAGGGGGGGGGGAAGCATTGGTAATGTAGAATTATTATACAGCCCTCCAATGATGGTACTTTTTGCAGATTGTTCTCTGAGCGTGTGTCCAGACATGTTGGTATCGACTACACATTCATAGAGTTGGTACCCCTTCTGTTCAAGAATGAAATGTCAGAGGTAAGTGTAATTGGCTGACCCAAATGAAGTATTTTTCACTGAACTTGATAGTTAAACACTGACATGGATAGGGTCAGTCGGAGACAGAAAATAGTTAATGCATTACCATGCTTGTGTGATGCATATTCTTCTTTTATTAATGGAAATAAGTAAGTACATGTATGTGGTTATGTCCATTTAAAGCAAGTAGGTGATTTAATAAAATGATAATACATGTATTAGTAATTACCAAGCAGTTGTTAAGTCTGTCATAAATGAAACTAAAATTTTACACATGGTATTGCCTGTAATAGATGTGCACACTTTAATTGTTTCAGGTTGTGGTGACAATTCCATGTAAGAGTACATTCAACCCCACCCATAGATGTTCAGGGCCAGCTCATGTTACATGTAGAGTAAGTCTTGACAGTATTTCTATCTGTCTTCATACATTCAGGATGACACTGTGCAAAGTTAATTTGAATCATCATTTATTGCATTGAAATTTTATTATAATGAAACCATCTGGTCCCTGTAAAATATGTCAGATATCTGAATATGATGTCAGATAAATGAGGCAAATAACAAAAGAATTTGGCTTCAAGTCCTTCAACACTTGTGTCATTCAGTAACTATGTTGGATCTTTGAGTGTCGTTATGATGAGGTTTCACTGTACATAAGACAGGGAGCATGCCATAACCATTATGAAGATTGCAGAGACTGGGTCTGTAATGTGCCTTTTGAAAGAGGTGCTTCATTTACAACATAAAAAACATCCTGTTCAGGCAAAAATTTAATGCAAATGTAAACAAACACATTTAGGATGCAAAAACCTTTTGTGTATTTTAAACAGGAAATAAGTCAAGCAAATAGACAATTTAGCTTAAAATTAAAGTGATTTCTTCTCATTTCTCATAAAGTGGTCATACCTGTACATTAAAATTAAAATCAGGTGATGTAATTCTTTGAGAACTTGTTTAAGGTGAACCATCATCAGTTTGACACTTCAAATATAACAGGCCTTACATATAGATGCAAAGAGTTGAGTTTTGTGCTGTGCCTTGCAGTATGAAGCCATGACAAGAGATGAGCTGATCAATCGCAAGATTGATGAGAATCGTGTGGAGTACAAACAGCTGATGATTGAGTCACTGCTACCACCAGCACAGAATGTGTGTAGTGCAGCTGTACACATAGAGAATGCTATTGTGTAAGTAATGTATAGGGCACACAGAATGTGTAGTGCAGCTGTACACATAGAGAATGCTATTGTGTAAGTAATGTATAGGGCACACAGAATGTGTAGTGCAGCTGTACATGTGGAGAATGCTGTTGTGTAAGTAACATATAGGGCACACAGAATGTGTAGTGCAGCTGTATATATAGAGAATGCTATTGTACAAGTAAGGTATAGGACATACAGAATGTGTGTAATGCAGCTGTACACATAGAGAATGCTATTGTGTAAGTAACATACAGGGCACACAATATGTAGTGCAGCTGTACATTTAAAGAATGCTATTGTGTAAATAAGGTGTAGGACACACAGAATGTGTATAGTGCGGCTGTACACATAGGGAACACAATTGTGTAAGTAATGTATAGGGTACACAGAATGTGTGCAGTGCAGCTGTACGTATAGAGAATGCTGTTGTGTAAGTAAGATATAGGGCACACAGAATGTGTGCTGCAGCTGTACAAATATAGAACACTGTTTTGTAAGTAATGTGTAGGGCACATAGAGTGTGTGTAGTCTCAGTGTTTTTAGACCTATGTGTATGATTTTGTACATACATGATTCTTTTGTGTACATGTAAGTACATGTAGAAAATCACTGGACGTGACATATGGGGTGTTCACATGTTGTAGTCAGTCTCCAGTATTGGGAACAATTCTTGTGAAGTTTGTTAGGGATACATGTATGTTCAATTTTGCCTGAGTGATCTTTTTGAGACTATTATCTAATTAGGCTATGTTTGAAGATCTGCAAAGAAAATAAGCATTTTGTTGACAATGAGATGCAAACTGTCATACAGTTGATGTCTCTCAGTCTTGTGAATGGATGAGAATTCAACAGAAACCTAACAGTGCTCCATCAATTTCATTTGGTGCAAAGTTGGCTGTCAGAAACCCTATAAGAAGCATGCAGTGATGTCCATGTAGCTATGTAGCTAGCTGACTATGTTTGGGTACTCTAGGTGTCTCATCAAGATGTCAAAGCTTAACCCCACAGGGATGCAGGCAGCCACTGAGGTGGGCACAGCTCTCTTCTACCACCTCAGTACCCTGGTGTCTGATGCCACAAAGTACTACCCACCCACCAGGCAGTTCTTCTCCTCCTGTATAGAGGTGCTGGGACAGGTCTGTATGCACCAGTCACCTTAGTAGTCTTGTTGTCAATTAGACTTTAACTCATTCCATACTATGGTCACAGGCCTTGGTCAGTGGTTCTGACACTGCCTGGCTAGTCATGCTGCAGCTACCCTTGCAGCAGCTGCAGCATGAATTGCCAGGCAGTGCCAGAACCACTGACTTAAGACGATAGGCATGTTGGTACTTGAACAAAAGCTCTTTCCATGGAGAATTTAAATATGCAATTGTCGCCTTAAATCTAGGTAAATATACATAAATATCAGGGACTGGTATGGAATGAGTTAACCTTGTTCCTGAACTGATTCAACAGCTTTCCTTGGCATGCCATGCACCCAGCCTGTGCCAAGGAAAGCTGTTGACCCAGGGTATGCACATATAAGACAGGTATTATTTATAGTTCATAGCAAAACTGTTTTCTGTTCACATGTATTACATTCAAAAGAGGAAGGCAGGTGGCAGTTTACATCTGGGCACTTTGGGGTAGTTTGAGAAGGAAAGTTTTCATGCTCTTGTCTTTTCAAAGCTGTTGGGTCTAAGAGTACACTGTAGCTAAACAGGTAACATTGTGTTTTCTTTCACAACACAATCAAAAACAGACTACATCTGTATCTTTTCTGGCAAGACAGTTCATATCTTTATTGCATGAAATAAACAACAGATTAAATTTATCAAAATTAAAATGTGTCTGGTTAGGCCATAGTAATGATTTGAATGAGTAAATTGCACAATGAAACCTAATGTACAAAAATAAACCTGGTATAGGATACATATAATATGTTTTAAATGACCAGAGACTAACAGTTCACATTGAATGTGAATACAGCTCCAAAGTGGTCTTAAAGAGCTGGAGATTTATAAATACCAGTCTTAATATCACAGCTTCACATTAACAACATCTGGTGAATAAGAATACAGTGAAACCTGTTTTGAGAGACCACTGTGATGAAAGACCACCTGCCTTTTCAGACCATGTTTACTATGTCCCTTTTGCTATCTTTCCCATGTTATTATACCTCTATTGAGAGACCACCTGCCTTATGTGACCACTTTTTGGCTTGCCTTAGGGGTGGTCTCTCAAAACAGGTTTCACTGCATTGTCAGCTTTATGAAGAGCAGAAGTTTTATATGGATTGTACGTTTCAGGAGTTCATCCTGGGCAACCCAACCCAGTCCCAGCCACTGCTACAGTCCATACTGCAGACGCCCATTCTGGTAGGCCTGCTGGCCCCTAACTTCAGCCCCAATGCCTGCCCAGACCTGTTTGTAACCATGTACGAGGATATGATTGAGGTTCCTGTCAAACAGGGACCTGACTTGGCATTTGTTTTGCTGACTAAGGTATGTCTGTCAATTGATGCGCTGGTGCCTTGCGCAGGCAGTTCAGTCGTGGTGTATGAAAATTACTGCTTATAGCTTAACATATAGAACTCTCAGATTTTATAAGATTTCATTGTAAGCACATTGCTTTTCAGTTTTTACTGTATATATATATATATATATGTAAAATACATGAATATTGCTTGGAGAAAAGATACAGAAAAGTACCCTTAACTAGGATGTCTTGTATTCCATGCTGGTGTGATGCAAAGGAATGCCTAGTACCCTCGACTACCATGACTCATGCTCCATTCTAGTATGATGTAAAGCAGTGCCTGGTACCCTCAACTAGCATGACTGATGCTCTGTTCTAGTGTGAGGAAAAGCAGTGCCTGGTACCCTCAACTAGCATGACTGATGCTCTGTTCTAGTGTGATGAAAAGCAGTGCCTGGTACCCTCAACTAGCATGACTGATGCTCTGTTCTAGTGTGATGAAAAGCAGTGCCTGGTACCCTCAACTAGCATGACTGATGCTCTGTTCTAGTGTGATGAAAAGCAGTGCCTGGTACCCTCAACTAGCATGACTGATGCTCTGTTCTAGTGTGATGCAAAACTGCCTGGTACCCTCAACTAGCATGATTCATGCTCAGTTCTAGTGTGATGTAAAGCAGTGGCTGGTACCCTCAACTAGCATGACTCATGCTCCATACTAGTATAATATAAAGCAGTGCCTGGAGTACATTACATTGCATTTGTATACCTGAGTACATGTGACATCATGACCGCTGTTCTGTTTGTATAGTTTGATGTGCAGCAGTGGCTGGAGGTGAACAAACCTGTGTTATCACACCGGTCTGCTCTCATCACTGTACTGGGCAAAGCACTGGGGCTGTGTGGACAGAAGCCAGATATCAAAATGATGACTGTATTTGAGGTGAGTCAGTTGAACCCTGTCTTCAAAGTGATAACTACCAGTATTTGATGTGAGTCAGGAACCCAAACATGAAAGTGATGACTATTTGATGGGAGTCAGGAACTTGCGCATGACGATGATGACTATTTGATGCAAGTCAGGAAGTCTGGCGTGAAAATGATGACTATATGATGTGACTCAAGAACCCTGTCATGAAGCTATGACTATTTGAGATAAGTGTGGAACCCTGGTATAAGAGTAAATGACTAATTGAGATGAGTCAACATAATCTTGATGTCAAAATGATGACTGAAATGTGAGCAGGTAGAACTGTGATGTTACAGAGATGACTGTATGACCAGAGTCCAGAACTTTGACATCAAAATAATTAATGTGTTTGGAGTGAATTGGTAGATTCGCAACATCAAATTAACTGATTGAGGCGAGACTGTTAACTCATTCCGTACCAGTCCCTGATATTTATGTATATTTACCTAGATTTAAGATGGCAAATGCATATTTAAATTCTTCATGAAAAGAGCTTTTGTTCAAGTACCAACATGCCTATCGTCTTAAGTCAGTGGTTCTGGCACTGCCTGTCACCATAGTGTGGAATGAGTTAAGAACTGTGGCATCACAGTGATGACTACTTGAAGCGAGTCTTTAGAACTCTGACATCAAAATGATGAAAATGTTTGGAGTGAGTGGGTAGATTCATGACATCAGAATAACTGAGACTGAGGTGATATTGTGAGTCTCTTGAACTCTGACATCATTAATGATGACTATTTGATGCAAGTCTGTGGAACTTGGAAATCAGAATAGTTTGAGGTGAATCGTTAGAAAGCAGGCACCAAAGTGGTAACTCTGAGGTGACTCAATAGAAGTGTGAGATCACCATGATCACTGTGATGACTCAGTAGATCTGTGAATTCAACATAATGACTATGTAGAACCCTGACATCAAAATCAATACTCTTTTAGGCTAGACTTGACATCAGTTTAGAAGGAGGCTGACCAACACCACCTTGATTTTCATTTGGTCTTGTGTGTCAAGACAGAGATAAATATACCTGTACATCAAAGACAAACTAATTTATATGTAAAGAAATAAATGAGCGTATCAAAAATACATGATAAAATTCATCCTAGTCAACAACTTACATAAATGGTCTTGAATAAGAAATTTATGAAGAAAAGAAAGTGCTGTTCAAAGAATAAATTTTCTTACAAAGGAGGAGGTTGTTCACAGCAAAGGCATGAAATGGTGGCACTTTGCACCATGACCACGACACTGGACAAAATACGTGTCCTGCTGTGGGGAGACCTTAGTAAAGACTACCTGAACTTGGAGTGGTAGGTTAGCATTTAAAGTTAAGATGGTTTATTCCAAACATTGTGATTTGTTTCAGGTCTACCGTGCTCATCTACGGTTCATGCTAAACTTTCAGTTTCCAGACCATTTTGGTGATGTGCTCAAGTTACTTCTGAAGGGTAAGATTATTATAAATTACTGAAACTTGACCCCACAAGTATCTTTCAGAACTGGGATGTGATACATATATTATCCTTTTACTTATCACAATAATCTCTTCTTGTTTAGAAGAAGATTATAACTGGTAGACCTTCTTGTCAAATGTGTTGCTGCAAGATTTCCTCCCTGGAACCCAGATTCTTTGCATGTCGTAGTCCAAATATATTTCTATCATGGTAAGCCTACTTGAAATAGCAAAGCAGAATTTTTTGAGTGTACAACAATTGTACCTGTGAGGTAAATTTAAATGTGCCATTTACATATGAAAATTAAGTCAAATATTGACATATTACATTGGGTTACAGGATAGGTGTGGCAAAGTGCTACCCTTTATCTCGTTTTGGTAAATAACAAGCAACTTCATTGGTTAAAACATGCTACACAGCCGGGTGTACCAGTTTGTATCCCCAGCTTGATTCTGTATCTTCCCATAACCTCACTCTGGAACCGTGACTGTATGCTCTACGCTTTGCAGACGAGAGTAACCATGGCAGCTGCAAGCCACAGGTTTCCCTCATTATCAAGGAAGGAAATAATTTTGTCAGTTGCTTAATGGTATGAGGTAAAATGGTTACTCCCTGCAGGAGCAGTGTTCAGAAATATACACAGGTGGATGACATGTTTATCTCCAGATGGTGAAAAATAAAGGAAATTCATTGGTAAGTCAGCCCTTACATGTGTTCCTGTAGAGCTGGCTTCACCAGGGTCTTTTTTCTTGAGCCCCGAGAGTGCTCAGGGTAATTCCACATGACGTCATTGTAGAGACTCATTTTATGTTCAACCTAGACGACTTTTGACGAGTACATAGTGCAGGAGAAAGTTTACTTGTGGGTGACAAAAGACCAGAAAACTGCGAAATGAAGCATTTTGCTCGGTTTACAGATGGTGGAATTTTTATTTTTCACCATGCGGAGATAAAATCGTCACACTGGGGCTGAGCTGGTGATATGGCACTATAGAGCACCTCTACCTTGCCATGTTACCAGCTCAACCCCAGTATAACTGATAGACTCTCCTTCTGCCTCAGGAGATACAGATGTCATCTGCTGGTGTATATTTCTGTAACATGGGCTCCTTCATGGATTAAGTAATAGTACACTGGTTTAATAGAAGCTGAAGGTGGCAGGAAGACTGACATTTTATACTGTAATAGGTTATAATTCTGTAATTTGATTGGATTAAACATGAAAGAGAAATTCTCGTCTTTCCATCCTCAGTAGCCTTTTGGCACAACACAAGGGGGAGACGAATCTGTCTTCCGTAATAGCTGCATTATTAATGACGAAAGTCCTTGGTAACATAGTGGGTAACCTCATTTTGAATCGAAAGTTGTCTGCAGCTAGAACAGTGATGCTGGGGGAACAGGTTTGCTCACCTCATGGACATTGTTTTCATGTGTCTTTGATTTAAATATTCTATTTTAATTCTATTATTACAGGATAAAACTGTAACCACCAATCTTTTCATGGAGTACAAGAAAATCTCCAGCTGAAAAGATTTGTATCCCATTCAGCTGGTGGCTTCATAATATACAAATCTTTTCTGGTGGAGATTTTCTTGTATTCTGTGAAAGGACTGGTGGTAACTGATAGTACACTGGTCTATAAGCTAGAGGTAAATGGAGCAGGAAGAGTGACATTGTACACTGGGTTATAAGCTAGAGATGACAGGAAGTGTGACACCGCACTGGTCTATAAAGTAGAGGTGGCAGGAAAAGGGACATTGTGCATGGCTTTATAAGCTAAAGGTGGCAGGAAGATTGATGACATCATTCTCTTCACAATGTATTTGTAGGTTCTAGCAAGGAGGAGCTGAATGTAGAATGCTGGTATGACTTTCTGAAGGTGCTAGGTTATTCCCCAGGGTCATTACCTCAACCTCAGGGCCAGACATCAACCACAGCCCCACCCCCATCTTCAACCATCAGCCTTCTCTCCATCAATGACGTGAGTATGGCTGGATGTATTACATGCATGTCTCATCATCAAGTGCTTTTAACTCCTTCCTGGCACAAGACCCAGGGTAGTAGTTGGGTGAGACAGAGTAGTGTGCATTCTGTCAATGGTAATCATATTGCCATAGATGTGATCATGTGGCAGGGTCTCTTCTATACATCTGTGTGGTAATTTATTGTCTGGCATATTTCAACTGGTAATACTGACATACCGCACCACAATGCACACTTGTCATAGCTCTGCACCCGCCACATCTTTTGTCTTGTTATTTCTCTTTGAGAAATACAGTGAGAAGTTTGTGATGCATAGCAGCAGCTGGAAAAAAAAAAAGAACAAAATAAAAAAGAAATGGAAAGGGAGAGCGATGTGTTTGAAAATTTCATTTTGATGAGGAAATAAAAACCTTGTGGATTATCTTTATTTGGCAGCTGAAGGATTCCATGCAGTGGCTTGGATCATACTTCATTCGCCTGCGAGTGTCCACGACTGACAGTGCCAGTTTTGGGCTGTACCCAGTATGGAAGCCATATGTGAATGGCCTTGCCAATCTGCTGGGCATGTTGGCATGTAATTGTATAGCAAAGACAGTGGCCTCAGTAAGAGTTGGACAGACAGAGACTGAGACAGGTAGGTCTCCTTATTCACCTTTTCTACAACTGTACGGCAGTCTGAAATAAAAATTGTAGATTAGTTGACTAAAAAGGAAAAAATGTGTGTTTGACATGCTAAACAATGTGAATGGATCCCTCTCATGAAAAGCCACCTCTCTTGAAACTTAAAGACATTGCTTCAAAATCACTTTTGAACATTTTTGGTACCATATATAGACCTCTGTTGTTCAACAGGTGGAGAGCAGTTCTGTTTTTGTTTTTTAAGGGTCCGCCCCATGGGGGGACCCTTTATGTTTCGGGTTGTCCGCCGTCCGGATGTCCGTTGAGCAAATGGTGGAACCTTCAGTCAACGCTTGCGTTCTGGATTTTCTTCAAAGTTTTGTGGAAATATACAATGAGAAGTCTAGGCAAGTGTTGATAAGAACAGATACATGGTGTGCCAAATAAGCCTGACGCGTGGAAATATACCTTCATATGCTCTCTGCCAAATTTGTCTGATATAGTACTGCTGTATTTTTTTTCATCTTGAACAAATTGTCAAAATCACATGATGATCAATAAGAATAGAATATCATTATATGAGTAATATACAGATAACAATATACATGTCTGTATAGTAGTGTCCTCTGTGAAAGTTTGCTCCAAAATCAGGTCTGAAAGTGGTCACATAACTCAAGCGGGGGTCGTTATGGAGGTCATATAACATGGAAAAAATACTATCAACGATATGATAAATATGGTTATAAAAGGCTCTCTTATTGGAGTTGTCTTATAAAACAGGGACTATTGTATATGTAGTTCTATACATAAGGGAGACTGGAGCTAATTTCTGGAAAAAACAGCTGACTTTGTAAAATCCAGTCTGTCACAAGAGAACATAAATCAAACTCATTTCTTGTCCTCACTTAACACAGTGCCTGGTCTTAAACAAGAAAGCGCCATTAGGGTATATGTAATATGTACAGTTTTCTCGAACAGTTTTAAGAGGGAAAGTTTAAGGGCAGAGCACTGTATTATGTTGAACCATGTTACAGCTGTAGGGACATTATGGCAAGAGGTGATAGACCTATTCTCTGCCTGGATACACCCACTGGACAACAATGGCCAGATTCTCAGTCCTTGGATAGAAACGGACTTTGAAGTGGCATCACAAATGGTGTCGACCTTCCGGCAAACAGTGGATTACCTGCTGGCCCAGTTTAAAGGTAAGAGAGAGTGCTAATGTCTGTCTTTGATGCCAGTGAAGTCAGACATAGTTTACCTTGGACTGGCTATAAAAGGTATGGGTCTATTACAAATAGCAGACCGTATATAGATTATACCATGTATGTAAAGAAGTACAACTTTTAATGGAGAATGTTTTACAGGCAGATTCCTTCTGCCACAAACATGTACTTTTTGTTTAAATAAAAAAGAAAAAGAGAAAGAGATAATGTTTCAAGTAAGCATTTTGTCTGTCCTGGAAGGTATGAATTGCCTGCAGTTTTATCTTAAATTATATGGAACAAACATAAGATGACAGATTTTTCCTGGTATCAGAGATATTAAAGTGTATGCAACATTGTTCAAACAGGTATTCTCCCCACGTTCTCCCATGATGCTCTGACATTCCTGTGGCCACACTATGTAAAGCTGCTGTGCAAGTCGGGCACTCCAGACCATGTATTACGAGTTTTCCATGCTCAGCTGGTTCAACTACCATGGCACAACTTCCATCCAGACATACCAGCAATGGAACTCATGCAACAGGTACCAGTAATGTGAGACTGTGGAAGGATTAATAGTTCAGTGGTATGTGTGGACCAACTTGTGCAACAGACACTTGTACTGTAAGAATGTGGATGGCTTAATAGTCTGGTGATAGGGGTTGACTAACTTGTTAAACAGGTTTTGTTATTGTAAGACTGTGGAAGACTTGCTTATTTTTTGTAATATGATGAGTTTTCGTTTGATGTATTTCAACAGATAACAGTCTAGTTCTACTTCTGTGCCAACAAAACAGGCAAGCTCATTGTGGAGTTTATGAAGAATAAGGTTTCACTTGAGATTTGTTTTAATTTTATTTTTTAATCCTCTGGCACAAAATCGACCACTTGTAAAACACAGTGTGTCAAAATGGTCTTTAAGTATTTGCATGGTAGGGTCTGATAAAATCTCCACCTTGCTTTGCATCAAAACTGTTTTGCTTTGTGTCTTTTAAATCCCTGTAAAGATGGTCATAGGCAAATACCCAGCTATGATTAATTTGTGTGTACATTGTATATTCTGGCCATTTTATGTGGGGAAAAAAGTGCTGAGTAAATATGTTGAGTTGGTCCCAAGCTGATCCTCCAGTCTTGTCCCTCTCCTGGCAGGTTCACCAGTATGCTCCCCGCACCTGCTTCAACTTCCTAGGTTGTATCTTCCCCAAGATGGACTGGGTGCAGATAGTCCAGCACTACTGTAACCACGAGGTACCAGAGATAGTCACTCGCCTACACATCTGCCTCTTCAGACTGCTAGTGCAGCTGGCCAAGGAGCAGTCCGTCATGGAGGTGAGGTATCTTGGAATGTGAAACACCAATGCTGAAACCGAAACTTAAGAATTTTTTAGGAGTGACATCTGTTCAGAATCTCCTGCATTGGTCTGCAGATTCCTTAAAAAAATTTATATCTGATTTGTGGAGCTGTGTGCATCCAAAGTACATGTAACTTTTCTCTCGAGTTTTATATGCACATTGGGTGGTCTGAGGATGCCCAGAAAGGTGCAGACTCTGGCATTTGAGAGGGAAAACTTTATTGGGACAGCTGTAGCATGTGAGTGGTCACTGCAGACCTAAATGACAAGTAGGTCAACAACAGAAATTCACACTTAGTATTGGCCTTTGATACATTCCCCAGTGTTTTCTTCTCATGCAACAGTTGATTTATAATACAGTGGCTTTTAAGGTACTTGATTCAGTCCATTCCAAGCTGTCAGTGGTTTGTTTTTGCATTGCTTGGTGTGGGCAGGTCATCTTGCATCTGTGTAAGAGGCAGCTGGAGCATGATGTTGCCAGACAGTGCAAACCCTGTGGACTTCAAGTATGTTGGTACTGGAGTGAAACCAGTTTTTGGGTGGAATTTTAACATGCAATTCTCATTTAATTTGAGGTATTGTGAGCATACAGGAACATTCGTCACAAGTTATAAGGATGACTTCACTACTTCACAACCCCAAGCATTAAGTGCCCCCAAAATAAAGATGGATACAATTCACTTGTGATAAAGTGTCCTTTAGTCATAAAAAAACTGACTGAAAAGTACAGGTCATAAAATTACATCAAATAAAAAAAAATGTATAAACAGTGGAGGTTCTGCATGGTTTGCATGAATTAATAGTTTATAAACAATTGAGTGATGCATAAGTTGGTTGAATTATTGTCTTATAAACAATGTCAGTTCTGAACAAAAAATGAAGCAGTTAATGATGACCTAGCAGGTGTGAGGTTCAGACTACATGTAGGTTGTAAAATGTAGCAAAGCAGACATTTACCCAGAAAAAGAATAATGTGTTTGCTACGTATTGCCATAACTACATTGAATCTGCGAGTCAGGCATTTGATCGAATGATTGATTAATTTAATTGAAACATGCAATGGGTAGCCATATATCAGCATGCTGGTGACATCCCTGTAAAACTTGGGAGGAAATACTGTGTATTTTATATACATTATACAATTCCCTGTGGGACCCTTATATCACTGATAACCAATTATATGTGTATATATATATATATATATATATATATATATATATATATATATATATATATATATATATATATATATATATATATATATGTATATATATATACATATATATATATGTATTTGTATGTATGTATGTATGCATACATATACATACATATATATACATATATATACACACATATACATATATATACATACATATATACATATACATATATATACATATATATATATATATACATATACATGTATACATATATACGTATACACGTATATGTATATATACGTATATATACATATATATATGTGTGTGTATATATATATATGTGTATATATATATATATATATATATATATATATATATATATATATATATATATATATATATATATATATATATATATATATATATATATATCATAATCACAATCTGACTGAACAGTGCATTTTAATCGTGCACCAGCCAGATGTATTAAAGCAATCGAGAGGCCACTGACTGGGGAAATTACTCTCCTGATCAGATTAATTAGCATAAATAAACACGAGGGAATATAAAAGAGATGTTATTTACACCCTTTTGGTCTTACAAATCCTTGGGATAAAGCTTGCACAGTATTTTAGCAAGCTGAAACCATTATGAATGTGAATTGTTGATGAACGGCTGTTGCCAAAGTCTTGCATGTCCTTTTTTGTATTTTCTCAAGCATTCACTTCTTTAAACACAAATATTTATTGTTGCTTTTGTTTTAGTTTTGCCTTTTCTTTGATATGTAAGATTATATTTTCATGTTTAAAAAAGATAAAATCAGAAAAGCATGAGCCATTTGAGGTGTGTTGCAGGGTTGGTTGATGCATGGAAGATGTCTCACACAGGTAATAGTAATATACCTTAACAGAGGCTATAACAACCCAGAGCCTCATAGGTTTGATGTATGGTTTTATATTAATGCCAATGCATGGCTGCCTGCATGATGCCCGCATGGTCTAGCACCAGATACAGTAGCTTTGACAAGGACCTGGTGGAGAAATTATAATGTGCCAGTGTTAATCAGCATTGTAAAATCAGTGGCTTAGTTTCTCCATAAAGTGACGAATGTTGACAGTTTTGTTTTAGGTTTGTTTATTCCAATCTTAAACTATTTCTGGACACCATTTTTAGCTCTGCTGACCTAAGGTAGCAGAGCTTATAGCATCACTTATGTCCATCTGTCTGTCATTCTGTCCATCTGTATACTTTTGGGTTGTGAGGGTGATACGGTCCACAGTTTTCAAGTTAGCCCAATATAACTGTCGGGACTTATAGGGTGTGTGGAAATCTAGGTGCCTTTTGATATTGGTGGTGCCACCTACTTTGGTGGGATTGTGGGCAAGGTCAAAGTCTAAGTTGGTATTGATATGAGGTGCCACCTATAATTTGAAGGAAATTATGAACCAAAATGTATTTTAAGATATAAAACTCCATATCTTGAAAAGTAATTGGATTAGACTTGCCAAATTTATGGGATATATAGACAATGTCCAAAGCTAGAATCGTATGTAATATCAGTGACCTTGACCAATTTTTGTGAAGTCACCCTGCCTGTAAAGTTGAAAGAGGTGATTTTGTAATGGCAGTGTGTAGCTTGGACTTCAATGGCAATGTCAGCACAGCACCAGGAGGCCTATGGGCCTCTTGTATTACATAATCTGGGTGACCTTAATCTTCTGTCCCAAGGTCATTGAGGACATAAAGTTAAGATTCACACATTGTTGTCTTGGCACATGCAACAATATCCATCACAGTAATTGGACAAATAAGCTATGATGACATGTGGAGCAAAGTACCATCTGGTGAACATTTATGTACTAAATGTACATAAGCTTTATATGTTCAGAAGCCACTTACAGACTTGCGACTTGAGATGAACGGGTGTAATATAGCCACGGTGCTGGCAGAGCATTAGACAAATGGGCCTCTTGTTAATCAAGCTGTTTTGAATTGACAGGAACCTACAGGAATTACCACCAGGGGGACCTACCATCTCCTTGGTTACAGGGTGTTTATAAACACAACCACGTGTATGATATACGTGGACCAAACTAGACCGATGTCAATATGGCAGTTGGTCCATCTTACATAACAAAAGCCCTGTTAGGTTGGTCCTATTACGTAACAAAAACGTCACCAGGGTCTGTTACCTCACCAAGGCAAAATAAACAGGCAGTCTTGGATTAGCCTCTGATAAGCCCAGGTTGTGGTGAAACTGGTCAGGCAATTTAGTAATAGTAAGACTTGATTCTGACTATACAAAGGCATCACAGACGGGCAGTCTCGCCGTCGTGGCACTTGCATAGTTCTCTATAGTTGTTTTGAATTAATGTTCATGAATTGGGTGAATGGAGTCCCTTGGCAGTGGTTCCATTGATGGCTTGTGAAAAAGGATTTTAAGATTACACAGTCCGTGGTCCCAGGAGTCATTCCATGTAGTCATACCATGCAGTCATTCGAAGTAGTCAATACATTTAAAGTCTTGAGTGACATTTCTGCTTAGATATTAAAGTGAGGAGGGATGTTGTGCAGGCAAGCAGACACTGGAGAGGGTTTGTCACCAATACTAAATGGATCAGTCACATGTAGTGATTGCATAGCATATATGTAGGCATGTCATGCTTTTATCAGGCAGAATTTTAAAAAAAGGCAAGATTTTGCTTGAAGACACCAGCACATTTTGTTTACATAACCAGTGTTGCTTCTATAGTGGTACCTGTTACCTGAGACCATCTCCACTGCCACAAGAAAAAAGTGGTCTTAAAAGACACACGATATGTCATGACAGATAGATTAACATAGGAAGTGTAGGACTTGAGAATTTTTAAAGTGGTCTTGTGTGAGGGGAGGTCTCTCATGAGAAGTGTCTTGTGACAGGGACTACTGTAGGAAGCAAAATGTGTGTGAGTGTTATGTAACCTGTCTTGATCAAAGATTCATTACTCTGAAGCATTTTGATATACTTTTCAAGCACGTATTTGCTTGCATTTAATGTTTAACTGCCATAAATTATGTACTGATCTGCGCTGCCTTAATCTGGAACAGCTTTCAGTGCATGTGCCAACTTTGAAACCACAATCAAAGCTGATCCTTGATCTGCAGTGTGGTCAAGTTTGATCAGCAGCACAAACTGAGAGCTGTTGTACTCTTCCTTTCTCTTTGTAGCTCAGCTTATTTCTCAACAAAGTGTCGTTCCTTGGAAAGGTCTTTCCATATTGCATGGCATATCTATTTTTACTTCAGCAAGCTAATTTTGGACGACGCTGTCTATACCTGTGCTCTTTATGTATGCAATATAACAATATGGGGTGTTAACTGTAATATCTTGGTTTTGTGGACAAAATTGCAAGCATTTATTGACTTTATGCCTGGAGCAATAAATGAATTTAACAAAATGTAAGAGTAAATCACAAGATCAAAGTTCTAATTAAAAAAATTTAAGCACTCCTATAGTTTTCTTGGTAAAATAGGAAGTAAAAATTAGAAAATTGAATTGTGTTTCACTTAATTTATCAAACTTATTCAACTCTGTACATGAAATTGTAAGAGCATGTTGATTTTGTGTGCAAAATTGTTAAACATTATTGTGAAAATTGTAGGATTATCAGTTTTCTCAACAAAAATGTAGGGCTGAATAAATTTTGCCCACAGAATTCTGTACAGAACTTGAAGAGACGAAATCCCCCTGTACACAGACATCATGGTTTTGTCTATGAAATTTACTGTAAAAGTTGTGTTCTGCACTTTGGTGTGCAAAGGCAACGTACTGTATGATTTTTGACTGTGATACACCCCAGAATGTGTGATCAACAATCATCACATGTAGCTGTAGTGAACAAGATTGACTTCTCAAGAAATCACTTAATCCACTTTTAATGACATTACATATTAAAAGTAACTGACATTTGTTGCTGCCTGTCCAATCTAAAATGATGGTCAGTTAGAAATACATGTATTCATTAACTTGGATGACACCAAGGGCTACACAATCTGCACATTAAGTGGTGAGGTGTGCTTTGATTTTTTTACTTCTTCACCAGTGGGACAAGTGGCTATTGCCATAGTCATGCCTGTGTTTCTCTGTTCATCTGACTGTTCACTTTTTGTGTCTGGTATGTAAATTTTTCTGTACTTTGACACATTTACTTGAAATCCGAGACACACATGGACACCCTATGAGGACCACAGGCTTTATCATGTTTATCTCAGCACAAAAGTAGGTTTTGTCCACAAAATGAAAATCAGAAATAAAAGAACCAGAAAATTAATATTACTCTTGGCATCCCATAATGATAACACAATGAAAACTGCCTTTAAAGACCACCCCAAGGGAGGACCAAATTGTGGTCTCTTAAGACAGCTGGTCTGTCCTAGGCAGTATAAAGAGCATGGAAACTGCTGTGTGAAGATTTTGTAACTGGTCTTTCAAGACAGGTGTCTCGTTGGAGTGGTCTCTCAAGGCAGGGATCACTATGCTAGTTAAGTATTTCTTGTAGTTTGTGAGGCAACAGAGGGACAAATGAGATGTATATGCATCTGTGCATGCCAAACTCAGTGTGGTGGGAGATAAAGCTTGCTTTCAGTCTCTTTTGGTTCTTGCTTTGCTGCATACATTTTCTCCCATCTTTTGGTTTGTGTTGAATTACTGTTGAACAGGTTTGACCATTGTGTAACCAAGTAAACACATCATTTAGGTATTTCCAAATCTCTGTGAAGGACTCATTCAAAAAAGAACAAAGCCAGAGAAGGGATTTTAGAGTGGTTAAGTTCAGACATCAGGGTTGTTCTAACATATCGTATACTTCTTCTATCCTTCATAACGCAAGACCAAGTTTGAAAATGTTTGCCAAACAAATGCTTATTTCAAAAATAAAACTAAAGTCAAAATGAAATAAACTCTGACAAAAAGTGCATGAGCAAATACCTTTGTGGTGAAATTATTATCTGTAAAATATTTCACAATGAAAATGTATGACCTTTTGCGTGGACAGAATTTATAAGACCATTTGCAAAAAATTGGATCTCAGTTAATGACCACATGACTTTGAGAGGTCAAACTAGGTTCAGAGCATGCTTTTAAGTGCACTGGTGGATTTTATGTGAAACTTTATTTAATGGTCAAATTTCACTTGTACAGCATTTGCTCTGACAATTACAATTTATGAAAGCAAAAATGCTATGAGCAGATTGTTTGTGCAGCATCCCTTGATGTTTTCTGGAGACTTTCATCAAACTTGGTGCAAATAACACTGCTGAAATGTCCAAATTTCTTCAACTCTGGCAATTAATGATAACTTGACCACCTTCTTGAGTGATGACCTCTTCATCGCTGCAGCATGCTGACCTGAATAAGATGTGCTTGAAATAAAAATGTAGATTCAACCCGTTATACAGCAGATACTGTAGGTCAGGCTGACTGTAGGTCAGGCTGACTGTAGCTGTGTGTTTCTGTGTTGGGTAGACCTCGGACATGCCACAGCTGCTGAGCAGAGCAGAGTCCTTTGACTGGAACTACTTGGACTGTAAGAGTTATGATGAGGTGATTGACTGGTTCCTGCACAACTGTGATCCGCGCTGTTTGCTGGCAGAGAGGACTGCCAAGTCTGCACTGGTGCTCAGGTAAATGTTGTCTTAGTGCTGTGCTGGTTGACTATGAAGACACATTCAACAGCATTCAATGTGAGGTGGGTGCTAAGTGGCCAAGTAAAGCTGTTGACTCAGTCCAAAATTTGGCACTTAAAGAGTAAAGCAGCTGCTGTGGAGCACCCTGAAACTTGATGTTGACAAACGGTGTCAAAATGAATGTAAATATGAATTAAAGTTAAACGCAAAATTCACAAGAGCAGGCCCTGAAAACAAGAGCATTTAAAAAGAAGTACCGTACTGGACACCCTAATTGTCGCAGCTGGAGGGGTTAAAATAATTTTTTCAAAGCCATACCCGCGACCATTATGCCGACTACAGTCTAAATTTCCCGGGGACTTAGCCTGGGAGGAAGTTTTCTTGATGATGGAAAAGACCGGCAGCCATGTTTGTTTACATTGCTGGTATACATGCATGGAAGATTGATTGATTAAGAGTTGTGATCGTCGTCAAAAAGTCTCAATAATGCAGTAAAATGTATAACTGTAGGCCTACCCTTACTATAATCTGTGTATTCTTGTTCATAGTTTAATATGCAGACATAAAAACGGGGGAAATAAGCTCGATCAGTGTTCCTGAGACAAGCATGCATGTTTGCCAGCCATGTGTTAGTCACATGACACACTTGTGATGATTTACAGAAGCTTGTTTTTACAATCTCGTGAGAGTCTCAAAATCGAGATTAGTCATGGCGGCACCCTAATAGACACACATTTGGATCATCCACAATGTTTTTGCAGCGAGATTTAAGAAATTTAAATGACAAAATTTTAAAACAAATACCAAAGTTTGATAACTCATAATGTTTTTAAGTAGCCGTATGATAGCATTTACCCATTGATAGCAAGAATCTGACACAAAAGGACAGTTTCAACGTGAAAGTAAGGAGCGAGATTCCCGTTCACTTTTCACATACCAAGACAAACTAAAAAGGCAACACAGGTGGATGTTTTTAAGTTTATTTATTTTCATTTTAATTTTATTCACCAGCTTTAAATCACAGATTTTTGTTCATTCCTTGTCACAAGCAGCCTGGTTATACTTCTTCATGGTGATATACCCAGTAGACTATTTTTTTATTTTTTATTTTTTGGGGGGGGGGGCGACTATTGTGCCGCACATACCCTTGAAGTGTCTTATTCCCCCTCCACAGTTAGGGGTGCGACCTTTGTGCAGGTGAGACCATTAGGGCGTCCAGTACGGTAATGTAGCCTGTAGATGACTTGGATAACTCAGTGGGAAGGGAAGATGTAGATGTAAATGGCCCAGGTGAATACTGGGCGAGGGTAAAGGGTTTTCTCTACTAGCATACTGGGCATTTTTATTTGCTGTACTTCTGTACTGGAATCCTTTTTAATTCCGTACTTCATACCAACCATTACTTGTACATTTTCTTATTTTCCATACCTTGTACTTGGGTAAAATTATTATTTGTATCAGCATACCAGTGACCCGTCCCCCCTCAGTATTGTCTTGTGCACTTGCAGGTTGCTGAAGGTGGCAGCAGGCTTTGTGGTCAACCCCAACACTGTCTTCCACCCAGAGACGCCACTCAAGCGAGTCAGCTATGTGCGCTGTGTGGTACAGCTGCTGTGTCAATGCTCCCACTTGAAGGAGATCAGCCCAGAGTTGTTCAGCCTTATTGTCACCAACCTCATGACAGAAGTGGAAGCTGTGGTTGGCACAGGTAAGTTAAATGTTGTGTGTCACAAAGAAGCTGTGGCACACATAGGGCAAAGGGTGAATGTCACAATGTGAGGAGGCACTGATGCACAAAGGGTGTGGATGTCAGAAGGAGGCAATGGTAGTTGTAGGAGAAAGGGGTCTGACACAAGGTAGTGGTAAGAAGGCAGTGGTAGGCACTGAGAAGAGGGTACAAGGAGTCAGTGGAGGGTAAAGTACACATCATAGGTAGGCAGTGGTAGGCACTGGGAAAAGGGTACGAGTCAGTGGTGGGTAAAGTACACATAGGAAGGCAGTGGTAGGCACTGGGAAAAGCGTACATTACAAGGAGGCAGTGGGGGATAAAGTACACATCATAGGAAGGCAGTGGTAGGCACTGGGACGAGGGTACACGGAGTCAGTTGTGGGCGAAGTACACATCATAGGAAGGCAGTGGTAGGCACTGGGAAGAGGGTACATTAGGCCAGCCTTAAAAATATTTCTGTTTCGTATAATGCGCCTGGTGGGCGCAAAACGTTGCGGTTTGAATATTTTTTTCAACAGTGCAAAAAAAAATTTATTTCAGGCTTGATTTAACGCTACTCGCACACCCTGTGTGGCAGTTCTGTAAACGCATATTGTTTGCGTACCTACCATCAATGCTATCGGTACATCGCAGTAAATTAATTTGCGTATACAGTATTGGCAAGTTCCTTGCAATAAAAGGTGTTCCTAAATCAAATTCAAACGCAAATTTTAATATTTCAAATCAGAAATCGAGTGTGCGCACATCGTTCCTACAACTGTACACAAACAGCTGCTTTGGCCATGTGGTCTGGCTTCATTTAACGCTACTCGCACGCGCCGTGTGGCAGTTCTGTCAACGCTAATCGTTTGCGGACCTACCATGAATGCTATCAGTACATCGTAGTAAATTTGCGTATACAGTATTGGCAAATTCCTTGCAATAAAAGATGTTCCTAAATCAAATTCAAACGAAAATTTTAATAATTTAAATCAGAAAGCGAGTGTGAGCACATCGTTCCTGCAACTGTACACAAACAGCTGCTTTGGCCATGTGGTCTGACGCACAACACATCACCCGATTGGTCAATTGAGTCACATGCAAAAATGAGCCAATCACGGCTCGTGTTACAGTGTTTTCATCATGGCTTCCGCCCATTGAACATGTGTGAATCTGCCGGAATTTACGGAGGGAACACACCAACGGGAAGCTTTGTTTATATTGCAGCATGCGAAAATAAAGATTCCAGTGTTAATTGCAACAATTATTTGGAGTCACAGGCAAATATGCAAAGTTAGGGGATAGCGGGAATAGCTGAATGTGTCCCAAATCAGTCCGTGACTGAGACTGGGTCAGTTCACCGCAGATCCACTCCATGCTGTCACTTGCGTGTGACTGGAAGTCATTTCAAGGCACCTATTTTTTCCAACACTGTTAGAACACACCGATAATTGGCATTTGATGTTAATTTGCAGATGAATTCGCCATGCAAATTTTTTATGTATTTTGACGCTGCTTTGACATCGTTGCCGCTGGGGCAGATCACACTGACGGTGAGTAGTGTGACCCCGCTCAGCAAACCAATAATTACTGCCGGTACCTTTGCTATTGTAACATAATCGCATGTATTGTCTATTGACTATTGTACGACAGTGAAAGTGTCTGCTTGTGTTGACAGAGATAAAGTTCTGATGAATACAACTGCGGACCAAGTAAATTGTTTAAACTTGGAATGTTGATCAATTAGCGATTATTATCACCTATCGGCGCCCTACGCAAGTGCTGCGAAAGCTCTGATTTTTTAAGTGATTAGACCCCCGTAGCCAGCCTTGCAAACAACTGCAACTTGTAACTGTGTCATGAAAATTTGAGGAATAGAGTTCCCAGCGAAAAAAAAGTTGGTTGCCCGACCGGGCAAGTACCTATTAATTTTAACTTGCCCGAGATTAAATCTGACTTGACCATGGAGCAATAAAACTCTTAATCCACGTCCCTGCACATACACACAAAAGAGGTGTGTTCATGATTTGTAATATTTACTCTCGGAACCCTCATCATACACCCCTCCCCTCCCCTGCTGTTGTCAAGTGAAAATTAAAACTACACATTTGTATTTGATATCTTACTCTTTTTCTGCTGTGATATTTTTTAAAAAAGGTCAACTTTATAATTGCGCTAATTCTTTGTTTCTTGAAGCCCTGTACATGTTTAAAATAGCATAAGACCCACCCCAATTCAAGCCAAGCCGAGGTGTATTTAGAGTAGGGCTACTCTGTCTCAGTGCCAGCAAACCAGCCTGAAGCATATATTGTCCCGCTACAACCTCATCTGTGGCAGAGTCTCTTGCTTTAATACAGATTTAATAAAAAATTTTCAACCTGGAATCTTGTTTATCTTGTATCAATACTAAGTCCATCAGTCATGATGCCCATATTGCAGTAATACATTGTAGGTATGTGTAGTTCAAAAAAAAAAAAAAAAGAAAATTTGAAAAAAAAAAAAAATCCTGCATGCCTCATCAAATTTTTCAAGGCCCTGTTATACGAAACAGAAATATTTTTAAGGCTGGCCTTACAAGGAGTCAGTGGGGGGTAAAGTACACATAGGAAGGCAGTGGTGGGCACTGGGAAAAGGGTACAAGGAGTCAGTGGTGGGTAAAGTACACACGGGAAGGCAGTGGTGGGCACTGGGAAAAGGGTACAAGGAGTCAGTGGTGGGTAAAGTACACATAAGGCAGTGGTAGGCACTGGGAAGAGGGTACAAGGAGTCAGTGGTGGGTAAAGTACACATGGGAAGGCAGTGGTAGGCACTGGGAAAAGGGTACAAGGAGTCAGTGGTGGGTAAAGTACACATGGGAAGGCAGAAATTTAGCATAGGAGTTACCTGGGTGCTGGTTGCTAGGCCTGATGCGTGTATGTTATATTGTTCTGTTGACAGTGGTAGACCCAGAGAGTCAGCGGCATGAAACCATAATCCTGTGCAAGGAAGTTCTCAATGTGCTAAATAACTGCAACCCCCATGGCCGTACTACATGGGTGTTACAGTCTACACTGCTCCAGTGGATCCAGTCGTCACCCAACAGCCTACTGCTGCTGCCACTGATCACTGCTGCCTCCCGCACACTGGCCTCCCTGACAAACATGGTGCTGCTCATTGAGGAGTGTCTGGACGCACACTTCAACTCCAGTAAAGGTAGGGCTTCTATGGCATCATTGATATGGAAGCCTGACGTGAATCCAGGTGGGCTTCTGCTGATTGAGAATTTGATTTAGGTGTAAAATCATTATTTTAATTTTGCAGCTAATTTTGAACTGTTGTTCTGATATGTTTTCTGTTATTGAGGGAAAAGGTAGCTTATATTTCAACCAAAAGTTGGAATTTTACTAAGTTGTATGATCACTACTTTATTTATTCTGTTTATGTTACCTGCAGGTGGCACTGGAGGCAACTTCCCTGGGGTATCTATCTGTTGCAGCTAGACACCTATGATACAAACAAAACCTGCTTCAGGGTGTACTTAAGAATTAAAAAGCCTATACATTTCTTTGTTAATCTTGCTCTATTTATAGGCCCATAACATTCATTCAGTAATATTTTTCGGAAAACGAAAATAATACAATTAAAGTACAGGACTGAAGCAGTCAATTTTGATCAAATTACAAAAGAGTTTCCTGTGGAATTTTTTTTAATGGCTGTACAAAGATGACACCTGGTGGTCACCAGACAAATTAAAAACAAATTGACAAAACAGAACTATATATTTTATGTATAAATACATTTCACCTGATGCAAGGTTCAGTTAAAAAAACTTATGTATCTGACAGCAAAAATACTGTGGGTCTCAATTTCACACACAATATTGGTCTCCCTCTGAAATAACATCTGCTGAAGATCACTGAATGCATGCACCATGGTAACTTTTCATTGGCACTTTATCGGGCCCTAACACTTCGCACATTAATTCTTTAGTGCACTCGTCATTCATTGCTTGAAATGTTGTGTGACACAGGAAGCAGGTGCTGCCACCATGTGGAATAGTGTTTGTGACATGGCCTGTTGTTAAGTATTATGTGAATGTGTCATGCTATATCTTCAGATCTTGGGGACAGTTACAAGGGCGGCTGGGATGCCATCCTGGCAGAGCTCCAAGTGCCAGAGATGAGCCGGGAAGAGTTCCTGCAGGAGGGAGTGAAGCAGGGTTGTTACCTGACACTCCATGCCTATGTACTACAAAAGCTGCCTATGTGTCAGAAGCTGGAGGATGAACTCTATGAGCTGACACATATTATCAACTGGACCTCCAAGGCCAAACCTAGGTCAGTAACATAGGGATGCTCATTGTCAGTCTTGGAGTTAGTGGTTGTTAACAAAATAACCTCAAGTGTGCTGAAATATATGTAATCATTTTCTACAAAATTCAGTCAAACAAAACTGGTGAAATTGCTTTTTCTGAATCACTACTATTACCCTAGTGGCCACTCATGCCATCATAAGAGTCACAATTTAATAACAGGATATATTTTCAAGAACAGCTGTACAGCTGTGATTTATCCTTTAAAACAAGTAGTAACTGTACAGCTCTGCTGCTATTAAAGTGCCGCCCCTCAGTTGTAACCTAAAGCTAATATTGCACGCAATATTAAAGAAAAGCATTCACTATTACATTTCTTATATCCATATCAACTCACATTTCTTCATAAAAACTACTAAATATAGTAGGTTTTGACAATAGATGGTCCACAGTGAACTGGTGCAGGGTCAATAGTCCATTGGTCACAAAGTGGAATTAGACATTTTAATGAAGCAATCATCACTCTGTGTAACCACATGGCATCATTCACAGATCATGTGGCATTGTGTTCAGGCTGTTCCTTTTGGAGAAAACACCCAGTTTTTATAAAGAAAACATAATTATGGTTGATATAAAAATACCAACTCTTTCATGTGAGTTGGTATGGATATAATAAATGTAATAGTGAATGATTATCTCAATTATTGCATGCAATATTAGCTCTAGGTAACGATTCAGGGGTGGTGCTTTAATAGCAGCAGGACTGCATATGCATGAATTAAATTGACCAAAACGATCTTTATGTGACCAGTAAAAACACACACAAGATATTTTGTTTGATTGCTATTTCCTGCCCATTGGTTCAGAACCATACAGCAGACCACTGCACTGAACTATATTTATGCGATTAGTTTTTCCAGGATTCTGAATGTTATATATAATATCATTTTTAGGGTTTTTTTTATCATGTTTAAAAGGATGATTCGCTTAGACTTAGTATGGACAGGTTTTGAACAAAGCACTAGGTTGTACTGCAGGACTGTACTGATCTCCAGAAGTTAACCAAAGAGGACCAGGGAGAGAACAAGTATAAAGAAGAAAAATAAATGATTTGACATGGTGTTTATGAGAAATCCCTCTTCCCATTGTTGTAGATCAGAGAATGAAGCCAAGCTGTTGCTGTGGTGGGCCAAAGTTCTAGACCTGGTAATGAGACAGTTGGACTTTGGTGCTGAGCATCGACAGGTTTCCCGTACTCTGCTGAACTTTATACCAGCCCTCATGACCCTGGCTGAGGACAAAGCCACTTCTGGCCTGTTAGGAGCCATAGGCCTGGGCAAGAAATCACAGTTATCTCATAGGTGGGTACATGATCAACATTGAGTGTACATGTATCAGAGGACCTGACTATTGTGACCACATGTGGACAAAGCAAGGGTGACTACACACATCAAGTGATCCCAATATCACAAATTATCAAGCTACAGAGTGAAGAAACAAAAGTACCCAAGCATTCAAAGTGGGCACAGTTCAAAACATACAGCAGCACATGGCTAGTCACATTTGAACAGGTTCCACGGTACCTTGACTTAGATCTTCCCAGTACATGTTTTGTATGTGTGTCTTTTCGTTCAGAACCACTTATTGGTAGTCATTACGCCATTCCACAATGCAAACTCTTTACGCTCCTTAACCTAACCTGTCACTGTCTAACCTATATAAATATGAAAGTACTTTTGTCCATATTGCACACGTTCTTCTGTAGAATTTTGACATTGGCTGTATTAGCCCAAATAAACTAAAGGGTCTTCAGTGGATAACTACTCAGAACATGTGTGGAAGCTTGTACCTGTACGTGTCTCTCTGAGTAGCGGCTCCTTGTCTAAGCAAAATATTTCGCAAAGACAACCTGCGTAATGAATAAAAATGAATGTGGCAAATGATTAATTAGCTTAATAAGTGAAGTTTTGCTTATAAATGCATAGCTTTATTATCAATAAAGAATAGCTGTCAAACCAAACATAATTACTGAATTTGTATAGTACAAGTTCAGATAGAATAATTTGGTGTACCCCTGAACCAATATGAAGCCTTTCTAGCTGGATAGCTTACCTTAGTTAAACCACCTGCCAGTGTATAACTGAAGTAGAAACAAACCGGCTCATTATATTCAGTCTCAGTGATTATAAAATAAGCAGTTACAGCTAGACCGCCTGTACAAACCGAGGTGAAATCCTAACAACTACTTCAACAATGGACATGCTGCGCCAGAAATGTAAAACAAGCCCCATGATGACACCTACTCCTCACTATGATAGTCTCCAAACAAAAAGGCTCTATTTCACTGCCAACCCTGAGTTAATGTTTCAAGATAATGGGTCAAGTTTGTGACGTGCATAAATACTGTGAAATTTGAGTAACTTTTGACATTGAGTAAATGTGTACTTAGGCATGTCAGAAAAGAATGAAAGTTATTAGCTTCTAAGTCAAGAAAATGTAATCAAAATACAATTCTTTAACCAAATGCTCAGTTCAATAAGGCAAGCTTGTAACTGTTGTCGTCTGCTGCTTGTTACTGATAGTCCCTGAGGGTTTAACCTGACAGAAAACATGCTGGCCTAAAATGTCTGAAAGGTAAATATTAAAACAGAATGATGCCAAAAGATAAAATTAAGTGGCAAAAAGGCAAGTCGAAAATCATTGAAGCCAAGTATTTTAACAATATCTGGATATGTACAGCAAAATTTGTAGAAATACTTGATCAAAAGTACATCTTTGACTCCTCTTGTATGGAGGTTATTGTGAATAAATTTGGTTCTAGATGCAAAGTACTGAAATTTAGAACAAATATGACCAAATCTCAAAATTTGTGACAAAAATGTATTATATCCAATAGCCTCTGAAATACATTTGCATTACTGTCAGGGAAAGCATAGTTAACAACTTCAAAGTTACACTCATCAATATTGTGGTAGACTTTAATGCAAAACCTGTCACGAGTGACCCAAATATCCAATTCCAGAAACACATCTCTGAAACCATCTGATTTGTTACCTTCCATAGGGATATCTTTTGGGTAAATTTCTTCAGCAATTTCACACATTTACACAAACAATGTCATCAGTATATCTAGCGATGTTTTATAAATTAGTTGCCATGTGTGAAAATGCTAATTACAAAACAGACTAATCTTGATGAATTGCATAAGTAGTGCTAGTTATATATATAATATATATATATGTCAGGTGAAACCTGTTTTGAGAGACCACCCCTATGGCAGGCTGAAAATTGGTCACATAAGGCAGGTGGTTTCTTAATGGAAGTGCAGTAACATGGAAAAGATAACAAAAGGGGCTTTGGAAGTATAGTCCCAAAAGGCAGGTGGTCTTTTATTACAATGGTCTCTCAAACAGGTTTCACTATAAATATATATATTTATATTGTAAAATATCACAAGCCTGTTCACGAGTGTATTTTTTATTTCTTTTTCTTTCATTTTCTTTTTTGTTGTAATGCTTAAAATTCAAATCCATTCAGACTTATGATTTTCTGGTAATACTTCCAGATGGTTCTACATTTGGCTAAAGAAATCACAATTTGACTTGAAGTTTTATTTGCATCAATTTAGCCAAGTAAACTGCACCAATCTAACATCTAGAAAAGATTCTAGAGTTTTGTTAACAGTTAATATAAGTGGCTTTTGAATCCACAGAATCATTTCTTGGGCAACAGCCCAGTTGACAGATTACCTTTCCTGACAATTACATACTCTGTCTGTTGTTACAGGTTCCGTCTGACCGCAAGAGCACTAGCCACGTATCTAGCCAGCCAGGTGACTGTTAACAATGCATTGCGGCTACAACCCCAGGATCCTGGGGCTGTGCGCGACCCGTTCCGTGCCGTTTCTGCAGGCAACAAGTACAGCATGCCATCTCAACAGGCCACACAACTCCTGGCCAGTCTTGAAGCATTAAGAACTAACAAAGCATATGCAGACTTGCGGGAGCACATCAACTTTGCAGTAGAGTTTACAAGTAACCCTGGTCATTGTCTTAGAGACAGTCATCAGCTGCTGGTTCAGCTGGTCACTGTGCTGTTTAGTGACAAGACCTATCTTGCACTGCTTCAGCCTCGAATGTAGGTCTACAGAGTCACTGTGTATGTCATAGTGCTATGTGTATTTTAGTCATCGGTGAGATTTATGTCTCCCCGTGCAACGGGGGGACATATTACTACTTCTTCTTCTTCTTCTTCTTCTTCTTCTTCTTCTTCTTCTTCTTCTTCTTCTTCTTCTTCTTCTTCTTCTTCCTCTTCTTCTTCCTCTTCCTCTTCCTCTTCCCCTTCCCCTTCCCCTTCCCCTTCCCCTTCCCCTTCCCCTTCCCCTTCCCCTTCCCCTTCCCCTTCCCCTCCCCTTCCCCTTCCCCTCCCTCTCCCCCTTCTTCTTCGTGTGTGCGTCGCGGAGGCGATAACTCAAGAAAGATTTGACTTAAGAGGTTGAAATTTTGCATGATTATGTACCATTATATGAACTAGGTTGGGATTGTAGATGGATGACCTTGACCTATTTTCAAGGTCACATGGCCACTTTTAAAAATCATTGCAGATGCTTGCGAGAAAGATTTGACTTAAAGAGGTTGATATTTTGTGTGATCATGTTTTTATGAAAGATTTTTGTAAGACTTTGCTTGTAACTGCAGATGTATGACCTTGATCTATTTTTCAAGGTCACATGGGCATGTCATGTAAAATTGACGCGGACGCAATAACTCCACAAGGATTTGACTAAGAGGTTGAAATTTTGCATGATTATGTACCATAATATGAACCAGGTTGGGATCGTAGATGGGTGACCTTGACCTATTTTCAAGGTCACGTTGCCACTTTTTATAAATCATTGCAGATGCACTCATGAAAGATTTGACTTAAAGAGGTTGACATTTTGTGTGATTATGTTTCTATGTAAGACTTTTGTAAGACCTTGCTTGTAACTGCAAATGTATGACCTTGACCTGTTTTGCAAGGTCACGTGGGCATTACGTCAAAAATCAACGTTTTGAAATGTCAATAAAGAGTGTACCTTCACCATATCTGTAGATCATTGGAATCGATATGCCTATTTATAAAAATCAGGGTGACAATAGTAAGGGCGCACGGGGAGACATTTGATTTTCTGTTGGAAAATCGGCCTGTTCTAGTTAAGTTTGTATCTTTAAGTTTAGGCCAGTCATGCTGTAAAAGCCTTTTGATTCAGTGAGAAACCATCTGTTGCAGACAAATCAATTGTAATAAAGTTTTGCTGGCTGGGCCTGACATTATTTATCATGGCAGCTAGCAGCAGCGTGTGTTTGGGTCAGCTAACTGTACATTTACTGCTAAATAACCAAGCAGTTGTAATTGTATAAAACTAAATTATATCATAACCATGTGTGTAAATTTAATTAATTGGGCCTTATTGAACTTCAGGGGACCTGAGCGTCTATAGGTAAAATCCCATAATGATGTCCATGTTCCTACCTAAAGGGAAGATTATTGCTCCGCAGGCATTATGGTAACGTTCCAATATGTTTTTCTAGTAGAATAGATGTTTGCACCGCAGGCATTGTGTCATTAAAATATAAAAAAACTCTAATTTATTCTGTGAAAGCATCGATGGAATCAATTATTGTGCCGCCATTTGCATATGCACCGAACCACTTTTGACTGGAATATTATGCACAATGCAACACCGGACCAAGATTTTAACCAATCGCGTTACGTCTACTAAATGAGCTAAAGTTCCCCTAAAGTTCAATAAGGCCATTAATTGCCCTTTTATGTGTTGCTGGCAGGCCACAATTAGCACTAAGAGCCTACTTAGGCCTGTCTTTTGTATGTTTTGTTTTGTTTGTTTTTTTTCTGAAATTTTAACACAGTGGGCAAATTACAGTACATATACACGTAAACCATGCAGATTAAAAGTTGTCTTAGCAAAACACTAAAAAAACTGGCAGATGTGAAAATTTCATTTTAGGGAAGGATCATATGGATGTTACTGGATATGATAAAATTTGTTGCTGATGCAAGATACCATTTGAAGTGTGCATGAAGCAAAGTGAATGGTACAAGAGAGATTAATATAGAGCTTTGCTGTATTTCCCGTTTTTTTTAAACCAAAGTGAATGGTAATGACATTTTTTGCATACAGAGTGTGCATTGAGGCCACTAATGGCATATATTATATCTTCAGTGTTACCATAGTATATTTCTGCTGGTTTGGTGAACATGCGTGTGTTGATAGGTAATGAGAGGTGCCTAGTTTTATCTATATGCATGGTTCTATTCATGCACACTTTACATGAAAAATTCTGTAATTATCATTCAAGGGCTTTGGAATTCATTTTATTAAAATCATATCTGCATGTGTGTTTGTGAAGCAGAGGTCATGTGATTGAAGAGCACAATCAACAGTATACTGTTAAACAGTATTGAAAAAGGAAGGAAAGACAGGACTGAAAAAAGTTATCAACTCAGTAAGTGCATTTTGTTGGTACTTGTGCTGTTTATTTGGACACAACTGTACATCATAGATGTACATATCTACAAAAAAGGTGCTACTTTGAGAGTATTTGTTCATGACAAATTTACAGGATTATTTGATACTGTATGTGAAATTGTTTTCTTGTTACTTTTTTCACACAAAAAGCAGTTTAATTGTATTTTTGATTGATACTTAAGTGTTAAGACATCTTCAAATTGAGGATGACTTCAGTTCAGCAAAAATGTGTGTATGCTTGTGCATGTAACAGTCAAAACATTTTTTGAAATGCAGCAATTAAATGCAGCAAAAACACATAGATACAGTAATTTGTAAAAGGCAGAAAAATATCAGTCTTGATAAGTGGACAGTGCTAGTATTTAAAGGGGAATGTTTCTTTTACAGCATCTGTTCAGATAGCTTATTAAATGCTTCCCTTCTCAAGTTAGGATTGACTCTGCAGCATTCTGTTTGCAGACTGTTGTTACCAGCCTTGTCCCAGAACTTTGGTTGTTGAGAAGACTGCGCTGATGTTGCTCTTCATCTAACTCTCTCATTCACATCATAAATTTTAATTGATACAGTGAAAGAATGTCTAATATTTGTGCTTTTCAATGTACAAGGCCATAAAATTAAACCGTTTCACAAGCACATTTTGAGCCAAATTAGTGAGGCAGAGAATTTGTTTGCGTTTAACATTTCACCCAAATTTCTTAAAATTTACAAAATCAGACCCAAGTTACACAAGATGAAGTCAAAACTACACTTTTTCAAGAACTAAAAACAGTTGGGACAGGGCTTTAAAACCTGAGAAACTCACTATTTTGGGGGGGGGGGGAGAGGGGTGGCAAAAGAGGGAACAAAGAGGAACTCTGTGTTTGTAAAGACCGGAGTAGCATAAACCATGCTAGATGGCAGTCATACCTGGGAGGACTTGTCATGTCAGTGCTTAGTGTTACTGTGGTTTGTCAGCTTTAATATGTGAATTTTGAACATGGAAATGCATGGGGAAAATCTATCTCTTCAATGGCAGGCAAATGTAGCATACTGTTTTATTTGTGTTTCTCAGTAAATGCTGGACAGGTAATTGATGTGAACATTCCATTCTTCTGATACGTGTACATATACATGTACATGTACAAAATGTGATGAGCCTGTTTGTTTTTGGTCTGGTAGAGTTAACCATGTCTGCTCTCATTACAGTGGCTCAGTTTGAATTGTAAATGGTCACAAACTTTGTGGAAATATTAGCTTTGAAATATGCAAGATAAATGCGGATGAGTTCCAAAATGAAATTGTTGAAGATACTAACATTGAACAGTTTCTGTATGTGTTTGCGCTTCATTTAGAGAAAATAGTTATGAGATACAGCTACTTGCTGTCAATAGGAATGAAGTTTTTATTTTATTCTAGGAGAATGAGGAAGTTGTACTTGCATAATCTAGCAGTTTTCTTGGTCGGTCATTGTGCTAATTTTCCTTGTATCATATTGACAGTTGTTGCACAATGTGTTGTAAACATTTGCTGATATACACCACATATTACTGTTAATGACATCTAGTTGTGGACTGTATGTAAATAAACTTACACTGTTGTGATGGCTTTGTAAATGTTTTGTCGTTTTTACCTTTTTTGGGGGGGTGGGGGGATGTTATTTGCAATGATTTGATCAACAAATTTGCGGGTATAAACATGACAACATTCCATTTTGCTTAAAATTACAGTGACACCTCTCTTCAAAGACCACCCTAAGGGGAGATCAAACTGTGGTCTTTGAAGGCAGTTGGTTTCTCATAGGAGATATAATGACTTGAAGTACAGTAAAGATCTTGAAAAGATGGTCTTTTGTGGCAGGTTGTTTCAAAACTGGGATAACAATACTCCTGTTGAGATACTAGAACCCAGGAGCAAATTAATTTTCAAAATTAAAAAAAAAAAAAGAAGAAGGTGAAACATGCAAACAACAATATATTTTCTGCTTTGATTTGTATATTTTGCTGTTGGAAGTGTTGGTGTATAACCCCATGGTGCATTAAAATTGGGACAAGTGTATGGATTGTGTTGGTTATTATTTGTGTTACCCTTGGAGATTTGCATGGATGATGATGCACTCTGTGGCCAGTACAAGGGACTCCTGCTTTATGCCACCACACTGGTGACCTGACTGGGGAAGAAAGGGGGGTCAGATGGAACCAACCATAGAATTTGGTTATGGTGGCTTTTTAGCTCTGCTGACCATATGTCGCAGAGCTTATGCAATCACTCGTGTCCTGCCGGTTGTCATTGTGTCCATCCATCTGTTTGTAAACAATTTGCTTGTCAACAGGATAGCATCAATAATTTAAAGTTAGCCTCTTCAAATTTTTTTTGGACATGTCCTATGAATGAAAATCTAGGTTCCTTTCATTATTGATGGCGCCACCAACAGGATCACGTACTACAAAGGCCAAAAAGTGAAAATATTGAAAACACTGGTGTCCTTTGTTGAAAACCTTTGGGAGGCTAATATGTGTTATCCGAATAGTACTGGTGGTGCCACCTACAGGTGAATGGAAAATACGAGTCAATTTGTGTTCAGACCTAAGAAATTCCTTATCGTGAGAAATAATCAGGCTGACATGATCAAATGTCACAGCAAGTGTATCATGTCTGAAGGTAAGATACGACATAATATAAGTGACCCTGGGAATAAATTTCAGGAGATGATCTTGTGATGGTCATTCTATCCAAGGAGGGTAGAGTCTACCCTCCTTGTTCTATCTTTACATGTGAACATATATGCATTTTACCATAACAGGAATATAATACAGAAAAAAGTATGGTGTGTGGAGTCCTGCTGGTTTTCAATGGAACTAACATAGATGTAAAAAACGCATTAAATTCAGCATTACGATAAAAAATAAAGATGGAGCTTTGAAACTTACACCAACTATGCATTGAGTCAATGGCCAACTTTTGTGAAAATTTGGATGACCTTGCCCTATTTTTTCAGGGTCAAAATACAAATTACATATGTTATTGATAATCAAGAACTACGAAATATAGATATGAGCTAGCATCACTAAAAAATTGGTACAAAGTATGCATTGTACCGGAGTATAGATATTCTATACTCAATGAATGACCTTTAACCTACATGCACTTTGTAAAGGTCACTGCTGAAATAAAAGTGAAAAAACTTACGGACATTGTTAGGGTTCTTAATTTGTCCTGGAACTCAATGAAATGTGGTGAGAATGTTGGGGAGGCAAAAATGTTGAAGTATGGTGATACTGGTGGCACCACCTGTAAGTCAACACAAAATACCATGAAATGTATGTTGAGACCAGTATGATTCATGCACTATGCCCATGGGCCTCTTGTTGTTGAGCTACCTTAGGTTAGTCTCTACAAAGTTTGTTCAAAAGGTTGTGCTCCAGTGATTTTTTTTTATTACTTTTTTGTGTGTGTGTTTTTTTGTTTGTTTGTTTGTTTGTTTTTTTGATTACTTTTCTGTGTCTTTTTTTTTTTTTTGGCAAATCTTAAGAAATCTCCAAAACCACTAGGGAACCCTAGTTCTTGATGCCTGATTTTTATCCTTGGCACATAAAATTCTAGAGGGCATTGTCATCCCCTGCATTGTCCCTGTTGTCGGCATTACTGTAATATCTCAAAAATATTCACCATAGCTGTACCAAATTTTTGTCAGAGATGCACCTTATACTGGGCCAGGATCCTATTGAAAACCAGCTTCCTCTTTATTTAAACCTTTTTTTCAAAAGGTTGTGCTGTAATTTGACTGTATTTTTATATGATTGGCAAGGGAATATATGTACATGTTAAAACAGTAATCATGGTCTGCTACAAAGGTGACCTTGATAGCATAGTTCACAGGACCACTTCAGTCTGTATAGTCAGCTGAGCACAGGACAGACACAGTCCTCTTTTTTTTGGGGGGGGGGGGTTGGTCAAAATCTTAAAAAAATCTCTGGAACCACTCAGCCAGTTGCTTTGAAATTGCATAGGGACACTGCTGGGGACACCTAGACCTTAACTTGACAGGTGGCGTTGTGATTCAGGTGATTACGTCTGGGTGCGAACTCCAACATTCTGTTTTTCCAATACATGTATACGCAAAATATACTGA
The DNA here is from genome assembly GCA_964020975.1 of Hermodice carunculata. Classification (NCBI taxonomy): domain Eukaryota; kingdom Metazoa; phylum Annelida; class Polychaeta; order Eunicida; family Amphinomidae; genus Hermodice; species Hermodice carunculata. The sequence goes on along the minus strand of OZ026630.1, from coordinate 60,870,236 downwards.
GACCAAGGGTGGATTCCATTACTGGTGCACCAGTCAGAAAACACATTCCAATGAGCTGAGTCAACAGTTTGAGAAAAAGATCCAAGCCGGCCTCTGGCAATTTTATCTGTGACAGATTCGGAGAGACCTCTGATGTACAGTGAGACAACCACCAAACTTTGGGGTTCAAGTGAAACATGCTCGTCTGCAGCTGCACCAAAAGTTTTGCCCATGCTGGTAAATGTGGTGGAGGCTCGACTTTTCTACTGTGGAATTTGTTTCCTAAGCTGTCTTAGTTTCTTCACAGATGGGGAAAGCTGAAATCAGATCTATGGATACCTGAGAATTGTGGAAGTAGAGCTGATCCTGTTAGCTCAAAAGCGATCTTTTCCAAGATGAGATCACATATCACAGCCAGGCAACTACTACATGGCAACATGCCATTGGTCTGAGGCCAGAGACCTCTTCTTCTCCCCTGTTGGGAAAAGATCAGAAGATGGACTCCCAGAATCACTTCATGGCTGCCTGGGTTGACCATGAACACTGTTTTGGTTGTCGCCATCTGCTTGTCTGTGTGTTCTCTCAAAAGAACACATGCAAGTTTTGTGTTAGGTGAGGAGATCACAAGTGGCTACTCTATGTGCAGTCCTGGAGGAAGAGCAAGAGGGCTAAGCGTAAGTGTGCTGCTAAACGCTGAGCCATCGAGTCATCTACCCCAGTGGCACCACAAAAGAAGCAGAAGTGAACCAATGCGGCTCACCCGCATGCTCATGTGGTTGCTGCCTCCTATCCCAGAAACTCCCGGGGTGAATAGGGAGAAGAGGCGGCATAGTCGCAAGTCAAGCAGCAGGAAATCCCCTTGTGGGGACCCTGAGCACTCAGTGCCACCTAAGGCAACGACCAGAGTCTATGGCCAGGCAACAACAGATGCAAATGGAGCTGCTCCAGTCACTGTTCCCCTCTGAACCCACCACTTGGGATCCCAATCTGAAGAGGCAGGCTAAGTAAGTACTGCCTGGATCTTCTGGCCCGGACCCCTTAGTCTGAGTGCTCTGAAACCAAGACAGCCAAAAGGCCAAAAGCTTTGTCTTTATCCATCCCTGTCATGTCTGAGCTGCTCGTCTTAGATGAGCAACTTGCTCCCTCCATTATGACCCAGCTCTCACTCGACCCGCAGGCTCTGGAGTTCTCCCAACTGTAGCTGGTGCCCTCTGGCCAGCCAACCAATGAGTTGGGAGCAGTTGTGGCTCCTGCCCCAAGCCCCCTAGAAGTGTCCCTATCCCATCCGGCATGGGCCAAGCAGATCCAGGCTGTAGAGGTGGCGACAATGAAGACTTCTGTGGAAGTTGTCGCTCCTCCACTGCACGATGTGGTGACAGATGTGTTTCTGTCACAAGCAGTCACCCCATCTACCTTGTATGATCAGTTGTTCAGCGAGGGTTTGGGACATCTGGCTCCAATGCCCGGTGATGAGTCTTCAGACATCAACGCCAAGGATGAGGAGCTGTTGCTCTCAGATTCCTCTGTCATCAGGCCCAGGCCAACAGCTACCAGTTGGTGCTCACACTGATGTTGCTCTGGTCAGCAGAGCCCCATAGCCTCCATGGCATGGGTGGATGTTACTATGCCCACCTTTTGAATATTAGCAGAACTCAACAAAGAATAACAGCAATGATAAAACTTTAACAATAACAATATAGTAATCAAAATCAGTACAAAGAGGTAAACTTATCTCCACTGGTATTTCAACAGTCAAACAGTCTTATGTAAATCCTAATCCCTGGTGAGATTATCCACAGGTACTGTCCCACAGTTCCAAGTCCTATGACAGGTGCCAAATGATCTGGTACAAATCCCTCAGAGGTACAGTTTGGGTCCAATGTGGCACTGAAAGTTGTGGTGCTAATCCAATCCCACAGAGGTACAGTTTAGTTCCAATGTGGTACAATATACCAGTCCACTCAAAGACAATGTCCACACTCCACAGGTACAATGTAAACAATGGCCCACAGTCCCAATGGCTTGATGACAACACACAGCTTCTGTCAGATCCTTCAGAATTCTCTCTTCTCCTCTGTTCCCAGTCAGCAAAAACATCTGCTTTATATGGATACAGAGAAATCTCTAATTTGTTCCAGAGTTTTACAATTAGTCACACATCACAGTGCATTTAGATCTGTCTGGGTCACCTCACATGAATGTAGGTCACCATTCTGGCTTATTCCACATGTTTACCAATTACATGTGAGTCACCCACAAAACAGGCCAACTCAGTGGCTCTGCAGTGACCCTGCACAGTATTAATTGAACTCAATGACCTGGCACACACTGAATGAATACAGTGACCTGTCCAAATGAAAACAAACAGCCATACACATTTTCATAACAGTGGAAGAGACTTCTACTCCCATGGATACTACTCCAGCCCTGGCCCAGGGTTTTGAGAACCTCAAACCTCTCTAGCGACAAAGCTGTTGTTGCCCAACCAGAGGAGAGGGGCTTTTGTGATGTACTGTCAGGGCTTGTCCCTGGAAGATGCACCTCATCAGTCCTCCATCCCCTTCTCACCCTTTCTTGCTGAGTTTTACAACCAGCTGATGGTTAGGATTCACAGCACCCAGGTCCCTCTGGAACCGCGGACTTCCAGCTATCTTAGGCAAGGGCAAGTTTGCCCGCGGCTGGACGTCAAAGGGAAATAGTACTCCACACAGGAGCAGATTTATTCTCCCCAGTCTCTTCCACTGGATTTGGATTGAGAGGAGTTTTATGCTCGGGTGCTGAAGGCTGTCTCCACTTCCTTGGATGCCTTCAGGAGACTCCAGGAGGATGCCAGGGTTCTGTCATTACAGGGCTCTACTAATGTATTTCACTGTTAGAGCTGAGGTCGATCTTGGACGACCTCCAGTGCTCAGACCCAGATATCAGCAATTGTTATTGAGAAGTAACGTTATGTAACTAATATTTGAAATGTTTAGTAATTTTGGTATTTGTGAGTCTACTTACCAAAAGTGTACTCACTAATACTCAAGTTATTAAAAATTTCACGTATCTCTATTGATTACTGTGCAAATGTATGGAGATTGCCATCTGGTAATTTACATTTTCTACATCTTCTCCAAAACCACAGCCTGATTTCACTGGGATGTTCCTTGGGTGTGCCAAATATATTCACATGGTCACACTCTAGCAATTTTTAAACAGTTTTTGACGAATATTTAAATTGAAATGCTACTCATTTTTCTGCCGACTCAGCAAATTTTACATATTGACTCAAATCTTCATGATGGCATTTCCTAGGCCCATGCTTGCTATTAAACATTAATTGGAAAGAAGCTATGGGCTTTCAATTGGTACAGTTAATTTTGACCCTGAGTGACCTTGAAAGGTCAAACTGGAGGTCAAATGATTTCATTGGCTTTTACATTGGTAAATGGTGGGTTCCAGATCTATTGTAACTAAAACATCAAAACTTAAGTACCTATGGGTTTCATTTGTTGTCAATCTTGACCTTGAGTGACATTGAAATGTCAAACTGGAGGTCAAACTGGTATACTGGCTTGTATGTTGGTGATGGTGGATTCTAGACCCAGAGTTACTGTTAAACATTAAAGGAAAGTGCCTATGGGCTTTCATTTGTGGTAGTTAATCTAGACATTGAGTGACCTTGAAAGGTCAAACTGGAGGTCCGCCAACACATTGGCGATTACACTTCCATGTCTGGGCTCCAACTCTATTGTCCTTGGACTTCATGAAACTTTACATGTCAGCTGAGCACAGGACCATCATGGTCCTCATCTTTTTTAGGCTCAAATCATGACAGTGCTTTGCTGATTCAGCCTTCCTCAACCTTTTCTCCTTGTTAAGCTGGAGTCAACCTTTATCTGGGACAGTGAAAATGCAGTTGCTATACTGGAATGGCAAATGACAGGAAAACTATTATCAACTTCTGGATGGCTCAGAACCAATTTGCAACTTCCAAGCTACAGAGATGTGGCTGTTGTAATGGGGTGGCAGGCCCAGGGTTGAGCTTGCAAGGTGCCATAACGAAGAAACTGTTGCACCCAGCTGGTGTTTTTAGGTCACAACTTGAAATTATTTCATTACTTCTCATGTCCTGTCAGCAACACCCAATTATGAGAGAAGAACAAAGGCAGGACAACTTGGAAACTGACCTTTCTCCACAAGTAGGGCAGTATTATGAAAGGAAAGTGGTAAATTGAGTAATGGTTTGATGGCGTTTTGACAGGTCTTAGTGCACATAAAAGTGGCGAAAGCGTAGCGTTGCCACTTTTTGTGCACTAGGACCTGTCAAAACGCCATCAAACCTACTTAGAACGCAATAGCCAATAGCATCCTTTATAATTTGCCCCTCCCATCTGAAATAGTATTACCACGTGCATGATATGAATGGGTGTTCCAGGTGAGTAAACCTGGAAGCACGCGAACGTCCCAGGTGAGTAAACCCTCAACACTTTGTGATTAGGCAGTCATGGACACCAACACGGATTTTTCTCCTGGTTGCAAATTTGAATTAGAGCCACTTCACCATGTGCCGGAGGATTTACTAGCTATTGCCACACAAAATCTGTTTTTTTGAGCGTGAAACTACCAAAGTAGTAAGTGTAACTTCTTTTGTTGTTGTAAAAAATGGCAAACTCATCCAATTGTCTATCCCGGATTAATAATTTGACAAGTTCTAGTGGAAACCTGATGTTTTCCTTGACAGATTTATTAAATTAATTGGTGATATCAATGAAGCGACTGTTTATTTTCAGGCTTTTTCACTTGCTTGAAACACCCTTTGCACCTGGATATGGTGCAGTGTTTTAACTGTTGTAAAAAATGGCAAACGCATCCAATTGTCCATCCCTGATTAATAATTTGACAAGAAGTTCTAGTGGAAACCTGATGTTTTCGTTGACAGATTTATTAAATTGTTAATTGGTGATATCAATGAATTGATTGTTTATTTTCAGGCTTTTTCACTTGCTTGGGACACCCTTCGCACCTGGAATGGAGCAGTGTTTAACATATTCATTTCATTAAGTAGGTCATATAAACCTTGGTCTTCGTAGGTATAAATCGCCCATATATGTGGCTCCTGATTGGCTGATTTAACATCCATACCATTTATTGCGTTCTAAATACACTTTGGTCGCATACTCTGACTAAATTATCTTGACTTACCACTGTCCAGTACGTTGTTCCCCAAGGTATGGTCTTATTGTCTATAATACACATGCCAAACATTTTTCTTTTGCATATGCCCTTTTAAAATTCCCTATTAGAAAGATGACACAAGACTAAGTTTTAACAAAATAATTTATTCCTTTTTTTATTGTCTTGTCCATACAAAAGTCTCCATAGGTATTGTACAGGTGTACATACAGCAGACCTGCCTGGTCTCCCCAAGAATAGAAATGCCTAAAATGTACTGTAATCGGTACATGAAAACCAATAACAGGTATCCCCAACATACTACAGTACCCAGAAATAATCTGCAAGATTTACCTCGTAAAACCTGAATGAATCTGCAGCATATGTCTTGACAGTGTCCCCAGTTGAAAGTTCACACAAGGACATTTATACATCTGGCCCACTGATCTCTCCCTTGGATTACAATAAAATGCAAAATTTCAACCAAAGGTACTGGTAATGTAAACAAATTAAATAATATACTATGACCTGCCTTGAAAGACCACTTCTTCTGACTGCCTGCTTTCACACCAGTCATGAGTGGTCTGTCCAGTCAAGGTTCATTGTATTCTGGATTTCTTTGTAGTGTTAGGCAAGTGACCAACATGATGTCGCATTGGGTAGTATTAGTTCTATCACCTAACTTTTTGCCTCCGAAACAGACCATTGTCTCGGAGTTCCGTAATCCAATCAAAGTGTAGTCGAGATATTACGGAGCTTGGTCTGTTTTGGAGGCAACCAATCTTTGTCCAAGTTATAGAGACACTTTGAAACCCCAGCCAGTATGATAAATGACATATTTATGATCCATATGGGTAAAAAATAGATTTTTACTGATAGTAATAATAGTCTAATTTTTGATAAAAGTACCAATGTGATCCTCATATTAGTGCAGGTATGGATCTTTATGGCACTGCATACTGAAAACTAAAGATACACGTCTTGATCCAGTACTCCAGTGACAGGTATATTTGGGAATTATCTTCAGATACTTTCATGTTGCAAATTCCTAAACAGCATACAGGACGTGTTTACCACAGAGGATTCTCGCCCAAATAATACCCACTCTCCATCTATCTGTCACCATTAGATGTATCCATCAGGTAAGACCATTGTCTAACTGTAATTAACTCAGTTTTCAGAACCTCTACAAAACTAATATGGTCCCCATGTTTTTTTTTTTTCTTGTTTTTTTCACTCCCAGTGAAACCCAATTCCAGTGACAAGATCAACCATTTTGATATTGCTGCACACAAAAAAAAAAAACATTGTAAACTCCATTAGGCATTTAATGCATGTCCAGATATACAAATTTTAACATATAATCCTATTTATTCCATGTGGAAACACCACACTCATTCTTATGTAGCATGTGTCCTTCAATTGCATTTTGCACCTATCTTCATTTTTGGGTCTTCACTTTGAAGTAACTTTCGTACCAAAGCTATAATCTGAGACGATACATAAATACTGCTGTTACACTCTGCAGATTAGAAGTGATCTTTCCTGCTGTTCTATTTAACCACTGCCAGATCAAAGTAACCACTGTATGTCTATCACCTGTATTCAGATATATAATGGTGCTGAGAATTAAGTTAAACCAACTTGGCTGATATGCAGAAGCTGTGAAAATCAAAAAGACTGTGAACATAGCTTTCAAAGGAACTGCAGTAAGTATATAGAAAATGAAAGCAAAATCCTAAAAAGTATTCCACTTAGAAACATACTACACAAATTAACATGTAAAGCACCTCTCTGGACCCCCACCTGCATTACAATAGGAGGAAAGGGTCTTTTGAACAGTATTCATTCCTCACTGTACCAGCATGCAACCTATTTCTTTATTAGACTGTTACTTTCCCTTCTATACTGGGATGTAAAAGTAGACATACTTTAGACATAAATCACTATGTCTGGAGTGAAATACCAGATTGTGATTTATTAAATTCCCAAGTACACAGAATTGACTCCTTGCCACCTGGGCTTTATTTCACCCCTTGTGACATCTGGTAGGTTGTGCAGGTTTATGATCTGTCTTGTACTATCCCCAACAAATAGGACCAGTTGTATGCCAGAGTGCCAAAATCCTGTTGTCCAGGACAAGTGAAGTCCTTTTGAGGACAAGTGACTTTCAAATTTCACTTGTCACATGATTAAGTCATTTTTATTTGCAAAATTCATAATCTGTTAAATTTCAAATTTTGTTTGCGTAACAGACACATAAACTCACTGTATGACGCAATGATTTCAATTAAAATGTGCTTTTTTAAAACAAAACTTAGGTACACTTCATTAGCACAAGTGACATCATAAGGGTGTACAAGTGAAATTTTTGTGTCACTTGTCCTACAGACAAGTAGTTTCTAAACAAAATTTCTCACCCTGTATGGAAATCATGAACCAAAGTCCCATTACAAATAATTAACACTGACTGAGAGGCAAGACTGATGGGACAGGTTACACAATACAAACTCATGAATCTGTTTCCATGAGTGAACCCATAAAACTCTGAATTAACTTCTCAAAGATGGAGCTTATAATTCAAATTGCAATACATTCCTCCCAACCCTCAAATAATTGGTATTTTCTTCATTTTGTTACCTACATTCATTTAAACCAGGCATGGATTTTAGCTGCATCAAACAAACAGAGCTTCACTGCCCCACCACCAGAGGTCAGGCTGGTATTACTACAAAACATAACAACATGTGGTGACGTTTCCATGTTATCAAAACCTGACACAAAATGCAGGCAATTTCATCATTCCAACTTCCAAAAACACCACAGTCAAATCTGGCACTTGAACAAAATCATTTAACACACTTTTATTTATTTTTTGTTAACTTCAATGCAAAACCTAGATCATGATTCACACACAGTGAAACAATCTAATGTATGATCCACGGTATGAGCAACCCTCAGCACAAGATAAATCCTTACACTTCTTGCAGTTTGTCCATTCACTTGATTTTGGCACTGTAAGCAACAAACTGCGCAGTACTGGTTTATTGGTATCACAAATTGGATTCACAGAAATTATCCAAATAAATATAGATCTGTACTAAATGAATGCTGGGCTGGGATATGTTTTTAATGTATGTACATGTATATATTCTAATATACCTGACTGTACATTCCATCTCAGAGTGGTTGCAGAATTTACAGTTGTCAAATATACATTATTCAAGAGGAGTTTCATTTCAAGAGCTTTCAGGAGTTTCATTTCATGATGACCCTAGTTATCTCAAAGTTTGATTTTCAGAAACATGGGGAAATACAGTGCATCACTTTCTTGCACATTGGAGATATAACCATAACTTATTTTAAAAATAAGAGTTGCACAAAGGGTAATGCATGCTAGATTAAAATGAGTGCTGGCTGTTGGATGTCTACATGTTTCTGGTACATTTAGCATGAAGTCAATCACATACATTGTATATGGTGCTGCATATCTTTAACTGAAGCATGAGCACTTCTTAACTCTTTCAGTGCCAATCACGTCTTAAGTTGATCTACTACAGTCAAACTAGTCTGAATTATCCTTAGGATCTCAAATTCCTGTTCCTCGTAAAAAGACCTTTCATTCAAGTACCAGCATGCCTCTAGTTCCAGAGAAAATAACCCGAGTCAGCAGCTTTTCTCGGTTCACAAGGCTGTTGACTCAGTCCAAAATTTGGCACTTAAAGAGTTAAAAAGAAAAATTATCAACTAGAATAAAATAGAAAAAACAAAACAACGCATGGCGACATACATCTTGATGCATTCCATTGTGAAGGACTTCTGCAACTGAATACATCCAAATGTGATAAAACGGTTTCCCATACTGCACTTAAGTCAGTAGGCTAACATGTACACGTATTTGAAAAAATTATGAAAACTGCCCCCTCTAATAATTCAGGACTAGGGCATACATGGACTTTCAAATATGGCCTAGTTCTACTTATGATTCTTGTTGCACCTAAAATAATTTTGGAGATCTTTTACATTATTTTCACAAGACATTCTATGCCTTGTGATGCATCGACACACACCCACACACATACACACACCCATACAAGAGTTTGTATGGGTCAGTGCAATTAAATTTGGGTCTTTCATTTCCCCCAAACCTGTCTACAAAGTGTTAATTGTCCCCAAGTCAAGTTCACTCATTCGCACACCATTAGAAATATAATGAGAGTAGAATATGTACAGGAACAGTGAGAGATGTATGTTACACAAGACACTGATGTAAATGTATACATTATTTAGCAATTTCACTTATCCAAACCTATCAATAATACATTATATACAGTTGTGTGCAAAAATTAGTGTTTCGTTTCAATTTTGAAGCATGAGAGTTGATTACTCAAGCTATCATAAATATGCTTGATTTTGAAAGCAAGTGGAACAGAAAAATATGCAACAGTTAACATTTAATTATTGGTCAAGCAAAATTAAAAACCTATTCATCCCATAAGAAAGTAAGAAAGATGAAAGACTCCATAAAATATGTTGCCTGCTCAACATTTCAAATTCTTTGTCCACATATGTGCCCTGCACTTGTAATGGAAGGAAATAAAGAAGTTGAGTTGTTAAGCAGGCAATAAAATATTTGTCGATGACTCTTATAAGGACTGGCCAATCTGAACAAGGCCAAGCTTTGTTCATGTCTGAATCAGTTATGAATTTCCCTTCATTGATCCAAGTCTGCATGCAGGAATGTTGTTTGCAGAACAGTGTATCCTCCATGTCATGTAACTGTGACAGTTCCATCTCACCACCCAGGAACACAGAGGAAGTCTGCAATGTGCCAGACCAGGGTCTCTCCTCCTGCATCTATTTCACCTTTCAGCACACACTGTATGCCACCACTCAACCACTAGACTGGCTGTACAGGACTGTCATCACCTGGGGGCAGTAGAGAGAACTACCTCCTCGAACATGGACTGCACATGTTAACTCCTTGCAAAAGCAAACTGCTCCTCCCAGAGAGATGCTTGTTACAGCTGCTGCATTTCTCTGACAGTCCCTTGTAACCTTGTTATGGTAGTACATGTTAGGATTCTTAGTGGCTGCAGTGCTGTATGGCTTAGTTTTCCTTTACTCCTTTCATCATCAATTAAAGTTAGCAATTTCATTGTGCAATGCACAATGTTGAGATGGTTTCTGATTTTAGCTTAATTTGTCATGACTAATTTGTGTCCAGACAGATTTCATCTGCATCTTTAAAGTAAGACCAAAATTTACATGTTAAACATAAACCAGCAATCCTATTACCCTACAAAAAGTTGACACCATGTTGTCATCCACAAGAATCTCAAACAGTGACCATTTTGGTTTGGGAAAACAGGGCACTATAAACCAAAGGTGCATTTCAAAATGAGGTTGTACAGTACACTGTGGTACCATTAAGAATCCTTGTGGCATGCATTCTTTCATGTCAGCTTGTATCTTACTGGTTGGATACATATTCCTCACCATCTGCCAGGGTCAGAAAATTCATGGACCTCTTGATGATAATGATACCTAGGGTGCCATGCCACCTGGTGGTCCATTATGGCACCAACATGTGCAGTGTCGCATTCATGCATGAAGGATCACATGGTCCATATGAGGCCCCTCTGTGAGGCCTCTCTGCAGCTTTGTATAAATTCCTCCATCATGTAAGCACATAACACCACAATATGTGCATGTGATTACCTTCTCTCCCATGAAGTTCCATTTCACATCTTTTTCTTCCTTTTTTTTTTTTTTTATCTAATGGAAAGGCCAGTTTAAGCATTAATTCCACGTCCTATCATAGCCTTTCCATGTTGGAGGTGGTGCATAAAACACCCTCCTTGTATTGTGCATAAAGCTCACAACACCACGGTAGCCAGACCTAGGTACGCCAGACTGTAACACAAAAATAAAAAAAAACAGTGTTAGTGCATATCCATTTCACACAGGCACAGAGATTTCCTCATAAAAAGACAAAAACTTGAAATCTTGTACCTGTAGTTCGACATATCACATGACCTTTCTATTCACTCTTTTTCCTCCTATTAAACACAAGGCATGGAACACTACAAAGAGCACAATAATGTGGATATGACATTGGCTCTTGCAAAACTTCCTCATCATAGACTTAAATGGATTAAATGGGCTTACAATGGTTGTCCTATAAACAGAGCAGGTCAAAACAGGCAGCTTATGTGAAAACAGCAAAATAGATGTCACATTGGGGTTGTTACTTTACCCACCAAATGTCACAAGGTTTAAAACTGAAGCATAACTAGATAAAAGTCTCTGAAATTGATGATTTTCTTTAACAGGTATAGAACACAAACCTTTCTTTTTTCTTTTTTTTTTTTTTTTTGCTGTAAGGACTTGGGATATTCTCCTAGATGGAACCATGACCATGCCATGACAAGCTGATAACAAAAGGTCCATGGACCTAATGCTCTGCTGACATATATTCTGATGACCATCACCAACAAATTTTCTTTGCCATTGATGTCCAAGCTATACCTTACTGTTACAAAATCACCTCTTTTAACTTTACAGGACTGGTGACCTCAACAAACAGGTCAAGGTCATTAATATTGAATAACATATTAGCACTGGACATGATCTATACATCATATAAATTAGCATGTCTAATTCAATTATTTTTCAAAATATGGAACTTTATATCTTTCCAAGACATTCTAACTCATAATAGTGCCAAGAGTATCACATGCAACAAGATTTTGACCTCCTCCACAATCCCATTGAATTTCATGAAGACCCACACAAAATTAAGATGCTGGACTGGTCACAAGATTTTCACATTTTGACCTATGTTATGTAATAATGTAGGTGGCGCCACCAACGTTAAAGTCCATATAGATTTTCATACCCTTTGTAAGTCCTGAAAGTTATATGAGCCTAACCTAAAAACTGTGGGGTGCAAAGCATCCACAAGATGACCCCTATATTTCAACTGGTTATTTGACCTTGATCTTCAACTCTGATTAAAAAATTGTTTATGTTTAAAATGTGTGCTGGACTTCCAGCTTTCCATTCACGGTCTGTTTGTTCAAATAGGGTAATAACTTTTTGAGTTATTGAAGTAAAACAATTAACCTGAACCAGTGCCAAACTCCACAATGTTAGGGTCACAGTGACCCAAAAAGTAGGTCACCAAATACAATTTTATGTACAACGTACACACGTTAAATTTTGATCTAGAGGCTCAATATTCTTTGCCATCGATGTTCTGCAAGCTACACCCTGCTGTTCCAAATCATCTTTCAACTTTACAGGACCGGTGATCTAACAAATATAGGTCAAGGTCACTGATATTACATATAGCATTATTTAATTATTAGCACATATTAGCATTGCCCATGATCTAAATATCTATGAATCTGGCATGTCTAATTCAATTATTTTGGGAGATATGGAATTTTACATCTTTCATCACATTTTGGCTCATAATTTTCGTCAAGCTAAGCGTGATACCGCCAGCATCATAAGCAACTGAGATTTTGACCTGCTCCACAATCCCACTAACTTTCATGAACATCTATCAAACAGTAAGGATGCTAGAGAGGTCACAAGATTTTCACATTTTGACCCATATATTACATATACCACCAGTGGCACCACCAATATCAAACTTGACTTAGATTTTCACACATTTGATAAGTTCTGAAAGTTACATGGGGCTATCTTGAAAAACTGTGTACTACAAAAGCAAAAGGTTACGGATGGATGGACGAACAGACAGACAGAAGCATGGATGAACGGATGGACAGACAAGTGATCGCATGAGCTTGGAGACCTTTTGGTCAGCAGAACTAAGAACACAACTTTATATACAAGCTCCTATTGCATCTCTTTTGCACTACATCAAGGCTCTCGGTTTGTTCACCTGGTTCTCATTATGTGACAGGTTTATTGGGTAAGCTACTAAATACATGTGATAAGAGAGCTCTTAAAGCAATCCTGTCAGTGGGTAATGCATCAAATTGGAATACTAATCTCACGTCTTCACTCTTCACCATGGTAGTACAGGCTTTGCTGTTTTACATTGCCAGATCAGTCATGCTGCAACTAACTTAACACTAGGCATGTTTGTACTTGAACCACTCTTTTTTATGAAGTATCTCAACCTATCATTGCTGTCTTAAATTTATGTACATCTAAGGTGAAAGTAGCCTAAGCTGAATTAACATCATTGATGATCAGAACTCTGAAAGAAAAGCTACCTTCAAGTCATCCATAATACCCAGCTGACGGGCCCCTATCTTGAAGCCGTTCTTGTCAGTATAGTGGACACGTACAGTGCGGTGCTGTGACTGTTGACCCCCCAGCACCTGGCTGACTGTCAGCAGGGGCACGTTGTATACAGTCTTTACAAACCTCTCATCGTAAATATCCTGTAGCATGCAAGGAAATCACAAATCAATACAGCACATATTGACTCAGTCACTATAGTTCCCAGTAAGTTTGGATGAACAACACAGAAGCGTATACAATTGCACTACTGCAAGTTATAGAATAAGACATCTTTGGCTTAAACTCCTCTTATATCTGTGCAAATGATATATACAGTGTACACAAATGTTTTGGACCAGATCTGTGATATTGGACCCAGTCCCAGAACCTCGTGGTTTCCTGTTCAAATGTTTAATTTATCAAGAGTTTAATCATGCACTTTAACTCTATGTCTACTTCTCTGGAATTGATTATCTTTTAACTGTTTTTTCCTTTAACCTTTTCCAGCAATCACCAAAAGCACCCAGATGTAAATTGTTGTGTGCTTTAGCATTTTTGTTGAAATTTGTATGTCAGACCACTCTTGATGGCACACCCTAAGTCAACAGCTTCCCTTGGTACGGGCTGGGTGCATTGTGTCCAACCCAGGCCAAGGAAATCTATTGACTCAAGTAATACTCTTACCAGGAATGGGTTAAACCAGCAAAAACTGGCTAATAGTCAAATGTCCTCTCCTCCAAAGTTTTTTTGACTAATTTTAACATCAGAATGACACTTTGACTGAGAATTGAAGATGACATCTATCAAAATAGCATGCCCCAGCTCAACAGCTTGCCTTGGTGTGGGCTGGTTGCTAGTGCCAAACATTCCAAGCAAAGCTGTTGACTCCGTCTTCAACTCAGTCTCATTCAATAGGGAATGGGTTAATTATGTATTCTCTTATCCTTAAATACACTTTGCATTGGCTTGATTGTGCAATGATTTTCATTCCATTTATAATGTGAAGCTTAATGAATTTTCAGTGTGTAAAGCATTTTGATTTGCATTAGCATAAGCAGCCAATCAATTGAAAATATGACCAAAAAAAAAATACTAATACAATACTAATAAAATACAATAAAAGATGACATTTCCAGCTGTTGAGTCCATTATTGTTTATTAATGACACTATCAAAATGTCACACATAATGAACTGTCATATTTCTACTTGAACATCCCACAATAAAACAAAGCAATATAATTGCTCATCAAATTATAATCTAGTGCCTATTCGTTATGCCCTAATTTGTCAAGCCTAAATAATGATTGAACACTCACTACTTGATGTCTATTAACTTCTGTTGCGTGTGAATAAAAGCTTCACTTCCAGTAACATTAACCCTTTCCCCTTTTAACTGGCTAAGGCTTACTGGAGGTAAAATGATGTCTGCTCTAGTGACTTTCATGTACACATAAGTGATAACAAATAAAACTTTCATAGAAAATCATCGCTCAGTGCTGTCAGAACGACAGCTCTAACAAAAGCTGCTAACGCTGTCTGAATTCAAGGGGAAAGGGTTAATTACCAGTAATTTGGCACTTACTAGGGAAACATGTCTGAAGATTTATAATGCAATCATAGACTCTAAGTACTAATACATTGCCTCATGAATGCCCCCTCCATAAACTATAATTCCCGACCACCTGTGGCAGCAAGCAAAGATTTTCCATAAATATATACCTGATTTTGCTAATCCAAATAAAATTACATCACACTTGTGCGTTATCAATATAAATGCCTTAACCCTTCTCCTCTTGAATTAAGACTGAATCAACAGATTTCCCCAGCATGGAATGCGCACTAAGTGCCTAACCCATGCCAAGGAAGGCTGTTACCCTGGGGCATGCTATCTTGATAGGTTTTATCTACAAGGCTCATTCAATTTTTTTCATTATAATTGAAATTGGTCAAAAACATTGAAGCAGACAATATTTGACCAACAGCCATTTTTGACCAGTTTAAGTGTGGGGAGCGGGGGTTGGGGAGGGTTACAAAATAACCATACTTATTCAATCTGTGGTACACTAAAAGACAGCTTACCTTTTTGAGGTATGAAAGATCTCTCTTGGTAAAAGGCACAAATTTGTCATTGAGTTTTATAAACTTCAAATGTTTTTCATAAAACTGTCCCCTGCAAAAAAATAAAAATAATAAAAATAAAATAAAATGATGAGCAAAAACATTCAGTAAAATCTTTACATTCACATGTCAAGTGCCGTAACAACAAGCATTAACTACAATTATTATATAAATTTCTCTTAGGATCATTAATTAGTGCATGGTACATTCATATATTCTTATACAATGTATATGCTAGTCCTCTCAATGTGCCTCTAAGAGGCTTCCAGTGACAGTTGTACCTGCTGCATTTGATTGTCTTGTAAGCAAATCAGTTTTTGTTTTGCAGGAAACTGTTCTGAAAGCCAGCAGTCATCCTGTTTGAGTGCTAAAAGGGTTAATACCTTACATTAAGCCTATGGCAAATGTTTTTCCACAGCATATAAATTTACAAACTGATTCATATGGCCACAAACTGCATTTTATCCCCCACTACAACTTTGTGATGTAAGATAGGCATTTCCGTACATAATGGCCTACTTTTGCATGGGCAATCAATAGGCAATGTACATAGGTCAATTCACCCCATAAAGGAAATGCCAGGAAATGGTTGACTTCCACTGATGCCGGCCCCGCCATGCCACCAAATGTCATACATATAAGCACCTGTGGCAGGAAATGAAGGATGTCCAACTCGGGTTGCCACAGATGGATAGCTGGCAATTTGTCACATGATATATTCTGTTCCCTGTTGTTACCTGGAATGATGGAAGATCACAGAGATGCTAATACTTTCAGTATCCCTGGCTATGGTGGCCATTCTGGTTCTCACCATCAAGTTAAGTGTGAACTGAAACTATGCATTTGTGCATGCACAATTCCCCTTAATGGGACAAGACAACCAATACATGGAGGGGGCAGGGCATTAAAACAGAAGGCAATTCCCCCTGCAACCCTGCCTTTGTTGGGGGTGGCATAACCTCAAGCAGAGGGTACATACATCAGAGCCCACCCGGTGACCTCCATCAGAGCCCTTGTTGCCCCGAGCCAGGGTGCCATCATCACCTGCCCTGATGGACCAGACCTGCCATCAGCAGTCTGTACAGATAGGCATGAATCAAGAGGCATGTACATACTCTCCTTTCTTTTTTTTTTTTTTTTTTAATTTTGTGGTGGTTGTAGAACTTGTGGCGTTTGCCTGTACAGCAGTATGTGGGAACCAGCATGCACAACACATCACTGATGCACACCCTGTGCTCGTTAATCGCAAGCACTTCCCTGATAAAGGGCACAAGTTCACCAATTCTTTTGTAATTAGCACACAATCAATGTGATGTCATTTTTTACTGCCTCAATACCATCATTACTGAGACTTGTTGTTATGTCCCAAGTCTACTGGGCCAGGATCAGCCAATTACCATTGTGGCTCATGGTAGCCCATTAAGATTCGCCGTCACTGCCCTCCCATGCTGACATAATTGCGTGTGTGCTCTCATGCAGAAGACACTGTTCCAAAAGTCATACCTCTGCTGGGGCTCTTAATCAAAGTTAGTTATTGGGAAAGCAATGCCTCGAGGAATTTATCTCCTGGGCCCAACTTATTTTCCAGACGTATGCTGAATAAAAAAATATAACATCACACTTTATGACAATACAGCAGAAAGCCTGCACAATTCCTGTGCCTGCACAAATGAAATCAGCTATATTCATTATGAATTAAACACACACACACAAAAAAGAGCAAGCAATTTATCTGAAAATTCATATTTCCTACTCCTCCACACAGATTTATTCTACCTTTTCAAACACGAGTCTCCATGCAAGAGCTCAACAGTAAGCTATCATCAAATACATGTAATCCCACAAAATCCACAAGCCTCCAGTGGACTCAACAAAAATGCTCATCTCCATGGAAATCTACAGTTTCCTCTCCTTCAGTGCATCACTATGGGACACATGATGTCGCCAAGAACTTCTCCCGTCTGCCAGCAAATCAAGTGTAGCAACTGGTACAGACCTCAGTGCAGTAGAGAACTCAGCATACCTCATTACACTCTTTAGTATCCATTCGCACAATTGGTTGTCTCACACAAGACTAATCAGAAGTGGTCTTAAGTGGCAGCTTCATGCAAATCTGAGAACAAAATTCCTTGTCACAATATTATTACTTTTATAAGTAGGTTTTTCAGTCCTTTTCTCTCTGCCTGTGCATTGTTTTTAGCACAGAAGACTGCAGATACAATCCAAGTGTATTGTCTGTAATCTAGCTCCATTTCACAGCAAATCCTGTAAGTAGACAATATTATACTAACTTGTCCATCCTCAAACTTGTCGAAGTACACACAGATGATTTTATCACACGCTGGGGGTGTAATTTCTTCACACTATGGACAATTAAAGGCCAGTACATGAATAACATCTGTGAGTCTATCTAGCCACAAGACACTTATAAAATGTACTGAATTCAGGAGATGACTATATGCTCACTCACTATGCCCAACTTGTGAGCATGGCTATGAAATGCTTTCTCACTATGCCTGACTTGTGAGCATGGCTATGAAATGCTTTCTCACTATGCCTGACTTGTGAGCATGGCTATGAAATGCTTTCTCACTATGCCTGACTTGTGATATGATATGCTTACTCACTATGCTTGAAATTTCAGCATGGCTGTATGATTACTCCCTAGGTCTGACTTGTCAGCATGGCTATGATATGCTCGCTGGTTTAGTGACATCTGCCACTAGAGTCTGAGGATGAGCCATGTGGGTTCATCTACTCTTCTCATGTGGAGTCGCTGGTGAAGACTCGACCGAGTCCAATTCAACAGCTTGGCGTTTGGCAGCTACAGCCTGCTGCCGATACCTCCCACAAAAACTCTTTGTGATCAGGAGGGAGTGGTCACTGGATCAATACCAATAACTTGTTGCAGAAAGGTAGCGATTCCTTAATGTGTACTGTCTTCCCGCTGTCTGCGATCTGGACATCAAGATGCCACCTTGAAAATCTAGGTTTCAAGCAAATTGACCAGCTCTACACCCAATTGTTTCAGAGGTAAATCAGCTATCTAGATTTCCGAAGAGTCCCAGACCACTAAGAAATGATTTTCCACAGAAGAGAATGTACGTAAAGCACTAAAACAGTGAGTGTGAACAAGGTTCAGGGAGTTTCAACTCGAAACAGCAAGCCAGTAATGGCTCCCAAAAGTGGAAGGATGATACGGGGAGCATGCATGCCAGGAGTCACCATTGGATCCACAGGAACCGAGAGATGGCGCCACGGGACCACAGGTTTTCCGAATCAAGTGAGTGAACTCAACTTGATTTCTTGGGCATTTGACCCAGAGACAGAGGTCTTGCCAAATGGTGGTTGAGAGGTAACGTTACGTAACTAATACATATGTTCATCTCTCAGACACAGAAAGCCCATGTCAGGGATGGTATTGTGGTGCTGTACTGTTTATTTTCTCTTGTTTGTGAATCTTGCCTAGCCATAGAATAAAAAATGTTTATATGTCCCACTTAATTGACTGGAAATGACTGAACTGCATGTATCCTTGATGTACACATGTAATGTCATGCTGATCTTCTCTGACTTCTCTTGTCACTGTAAACACTTACCTGCTAACCCCTATTTTCCCAAATGTGCTAGTTCTAGATATTTCCGGTCGTATACAGGCCCGCTCTTTCCTCTGGTCTGGATGTCTCATCCAGTCATCCCAGAAACTGAAACCAAACAATTTTACATCCTGTAAACGAAGAATTTTTTTTTTTTTCCAACAGTTCGGTTTCGTAACTGATGAGAAGATATCTCCGAAAATATTCTTACGTTAACAAGCAGAAGCCTCTTCCATCTACGGCTTTAGTCTTATCAGATTTGCTGCTGTAAATGACGTACACACATCAAAGTTTACTTTCACAGTCTACCTGAAAACCATCTCTTTTTTTTTAAATCCATGGACAGCTTTTGCTGGCTTCACAGTGGTCTGGTGGTTTACTTACTACACATCCATATAGAGCAATACATAGAAAGGCCTGAAGAGCTGCTATATAATCAAGAACAAATCCACAGTACTGTAAAATGCTAGGCACAGCTGGTTATTAAAACCCCCACTCATAAAATATTTACATAGAAATTCAGTAAAAGGTCAGATTTAGAGATATGACATAATCCTATTTAGCAGTTCCTCCTTTACAAGAGGTCCCCTGCCTTTTAAAACCACACTTATCAGGTGCTAGCATTTCCATGTTATTTGACCTCTATTGAGAGACCATCTGCTTTATATGACCACTTTTGGGGACTCCCTTGCGGTGGTGTTTCAAAGGAAGAATGTTTGAACATTGAATAAGTGCAATTTCTTTCTTTTTTTAGTGCATCAAAGACAGATATCTGTATATTTCTCTCAGAAAAATGACAAAAATCACTGATGATATTTGCAGCACACTGGCTGATTCATTCAGGAGGAGTACACAGCAATGAACAGCGTGATTGTGCAGTTGACTATAGTTTTGATGCTGATGTCTATAATCAAGGTTGTTAAAGAGGGCATGGGGCTTTAGACCCAATGCACTGTAATTGTGCACGCATTCAAAACCATTGTAAGGATTGTGCAGTGAATAACATTCATGAGCACCACATGGTCATTTTAGTCTCATCCACTGTCTACACATGTCACCCACAGTCTAACTGTCATCCACTGTCTGTCTGTCATCCACTGTCTGTTTGTCTGTCACCTACTGTCTAACCCTGTCATCCACTGTCTGGCTGCCAACCACTGTCTAACTGTCTGTCACCCACCGTCTAACCCTCTGTCATTCACTGTCTGTCACCCACTATCAAACTCTCTGTCACCCACCGTCTAACCCTCTGTCATCCAGTGTCTGTCACCCACCGTCTAACCCTGTCATCCAATGTCTGTCACCCACTATCTAACTCTCTGTCATCTACTGTCTGTCACCCACCGTCTAACCCTCTTTCATCCATTGTCTGTCACCCACTATCAAACTTTATGTCATCCACTGTGTGTCACCCACTGTCTAACCCTCTGTCATTAACTGTATGTCTGTCACCCACCGTCTGACCCTCTGTCATCCACTGTCTTTCACCCACTGTCTAACCCTCTGTCATCCACTGTATGTCTGTCATCCACTATCTAACTGTCTGTTACCTTATGGAGATCCTGATTACATACAATGGCATCCTTCACAGGAGATCAATACATCAACTACATGCTCCTAAACCATAGGTATGTTTGAAGGGGCAAATGTGCCACTCATTTTTACAGGTATATTGAAGGAGACTGAAAACTGATAAATGTAAATGACAACAGGTGGCAAGAAATTCCACACCATCATATCGCACTTTGCTCTGTATCTGTTCATGGACAACTTTTTGATGAATTGTTTTCTAAGACTCAAAAGACTGTGTGGAGTTCAATGCAACATACATACTGGTTTGGTGTCCAGAGCTTCAATACCAGGGTACCGTGCAATGCTTCCTACTTAGCCCATAAACATGTTGCATTGATCCCACTATCTTTCGCAGTTTTATTTTACTCATAAAAATATCCCGTCCCAATTTGGGCAAAATCCCTCCAAGCATTTTTATATATTGCACCACAACTTAGCAGAAGTAGAGAACAACAACAACAACCTAAAATTTAGGTGATTCAGTTAGTCACTATTACAGCACAAGAATTTTTATGGCGTGTATTTCACTCACGTTTTTGGCCACTTTGGTTCAAGTTCTTTCCATAAACTTTTCTGTAACATCCAACCCAGCCCAGGAAAGAAATCTGTTCTGTACAAAAGTTCTACAAAAAATACAAATATTGCTAAACTGTCACTTTTAACACTGAAAATTTATTGTTTTCATGTTCTGAAAAGAAATATAACATATATATTTAAACAGTTATTTCACATTTTGTACAGGTATAACACTGACTGATGTTTTGAATTTCTTTAAAAAGGCAGGACTCAAGTTTTATATGCCAAGAAGACTGCAGTAACCTCTGATTTAGTTATTATTATTTGACTTCACAAAGCCATCAGCTCTCTTCACCAAATAAAAAAAAAAAAATCCTGGTTACATTAGACACTTAGTTTACATTTTCCATATTTTTTTTTTTCGACAAAGCAACTGTTGTTCAAAATTAACAAATATGGAAGATTAGAAATCTGACAACTTTGACTTGTGGCTTTTCCAATCGTATGCAAATTATATGCTGTACAGTATTCATATATATTTAACCCTTTCCCATTTAAATTTGCCAAATAGTGCCCTGATGTAAATTGTCATCTGCTTTAACCTTCCCCCCCCCCCCACTGAATTGACCTGGGGCATGTGATCTTGATAGGGCTCATCTACAATTCTCAGTCAAAACTGTTTTTCATTACTGTTGTCATTAGTTGAAAACACTAAAGGAGACAACATTTGACCACCAGCCAGTTTTGGCCGGTTTAAGGGGGAAAGGGTTAATGTTTTTACTTATTTTCCTTGTAAATTATAATGATTTTGTTGACAATTGTAGATAAGAATTTCAGGATTCAGGAGTATTTATTTGACCAAAATAGTTACAGTTGGATAGCATACATTAAACACAAAGGTACATAAAATTCAACTGAAGATATAAACATAAATAGGTCAGGGAGACACACATTAAGATCTTTACTAGATTGCTAGCATGTGTGCCACCCTGGTACAATGAAAGTCAGCAAAAATTAAGAAGTATCATGACAGCATGCCCCAGGTCAACAGGTTTCCTCTGCAAAATTGCACCCGTGTGCTGAGGAAAGCTGTTGACTCAGTCTTATTCTGATCAGGAAACGGTTAGTGGTATACATGTATTTCAGCGTACTGGTCAAGACATAGAAAAAAAATGGCCTCACAAACTTATTGTGTGGCACATTTTCAAATGTGATGTGCCTCGTTGAGTGTTTGGGACTAGACACAAAGCCACTCACCGGGATCATCGGCCACCATGCGTGACTTTCCATTATCATTCCATGCAGACACACACCATAATGACGAATCAGCATGTAAAATTGGGTAAGTTGCCGCAAAATATTCAAAGAAGTCTGGCGATATGTCTAAATCATCTGAAAAGAATAATTTTAACTGTTCATGTACTCCAGGATGCAAGTCGGCTGTAGATTGTTACCTGGGTTAGCAAGCAAAACACATCTCTTACAAAGTAAAACTTCATCCTTTTTGTGGGAAGATGAGAAACTCCCTCCTCTCCCAAAATATGCAACTCCAATTAAAAATAATTTACATGAGGTATGCACTGTCCTATCAAAAGGTAATTTAATACATGCAGGACCTATACAAGGGAACAATTCTGCAACACTGCTCATAGACAAAAACTTTTTAAAAAATGCGTTATTTAACAGAATATGGTATTTAGACAGGGCATTAAAACCTGTCACCTCTAACTTATGTATTGGACACTTAATTTGGGCCCCCAATAAACACGAACCTGTTGCTGCTCAACTCATACATGTACAACAGTATTACTTGTGGGACTAAAAGGACAACAGTGTTTAAGGGCTATAACAGTAATTTGGAATCAAAGTTGAATCTCTGGGCTGATAATAAACCAGCTCTGATACACATGCACATGCACATGAAATTATCTTTATCTTTGTTGCATGGAATGAACATGTACATGTAAAAGGGATAGACCAGTGGTGTGTGATGAATGAATGAATGAATGAATTAACCACAAATGTTCTTGTCTATATACACACAGATGCTTGAAACCCACCTGAACTCCCTACCCTCAAACTAAGGGACACCTCTGCTACTCTGACATTTTTGATGGGTCCTCTCAGTAGTGCCTGCTTTTACTCTTTAAAATTTAACATTTTCCTGCTAGGTTTTCACAAAATGCCTGCATATCTTGTATGATTTGTGCAATTTTCATTGACACTCCACACTTCTGTATATATAATATGTTTGCAGTGACTTTTATTGATAACTGAACAACCCTCTGAATTCACACAGAGTGTACAAGTACACAGTTTCTGAAAGATAACCAACTGGAAGTTTAGTATTTTGCACCTCATGCAGTCGGATGCTCACAGTATTTACATATGTAATGAATTACACATCATCACCACCCTTTTATGCATATATCAGTGAGTATTTTTTCAGATCTTTTGTTTTGATCACCAAGACCTCATATTTGAAGTACAGTATAAAAGGCTATCTTGTAAACTCAAAGTGTATTCCAGCTTTAACTTTTTGCTATTTTGTCACCAAATTTGATGCACAATAAATATATATGTAATTTGATGAGGCATCTTTTCAATTTTAAACTCCTGAATCTCAAAAGCAACAATGGAATTAAGACATATTTAATTTGTTTATCACTATTACATAATTTAGTTTTCCATGTCAAATTCCATTAAAACGTAGGATATGGATCCAATTTGTTTCTCAAATTGACAATCACAGTTGTTTACTTTTGTAATTGTTATGTAAATCATGGATTGTACATGTAAATACTGCAGCTGAAAAATGTCACACTGAGGTACCAAGGTGACCTTTAAATTCCTTATTGCTAGACTGACACAACAGCTTACCTCAGTGCACTGTGCTTAATGTGCAATGAGGAAAGCTATTGACCTGGACCATTAACTTACTGTGCAAATACAGTGCTCCCTCTTTATAACACTGGTGTTTGGATCCAAAGGGTTTACCATGTTATAGCAAAACCACCTTATAACAGAGGGACTTTTACCATAGAAGTAATGGGAAAACTATTTCAATGGGAGCCATAGTCCCTACCGTGTTACATCAAAAACCGCCTTGTAATGAGGGGTGTTATAAAGAGGGAGTACTGTACTCAATTTAAAATAGGTGTGTTTGTACTCGACTGAGAAGCCTTTGCATGAGGAATTTGATGGTGGAATCATGATACAAATTCTTATAGTGGGACCTTTGTCAACATGCATGCATTCAAAACGCTAAGAAGTGAAGAAAGTGGGAGATTTCTTTCCATAGGAGGAGGAGGAGGAGGAGGAGGAGGAGGAGGAGGAGGAGGAGGAGGAGGAGGAGAAGAAGAAGAAGAAGAAGAAGAAGAAGAAGAAGAAGAAGAAGAAGAAGAAGAAGAAGAAGAAGAAGAAGAAGAAGAAGGATGATGATGATAATAACAACAACAATAATAATAATGAAATTTGAACTGGACATGATGTAAAGTGCCCGTATGTTTTATCCAGTCATTCCAAAATCCAATTTATTAACATTTTAAGCAGTAGAAAGCATAATGAAACCAGAGAATTTTGATTTGCTTGTCAGCAAATCAGTCTGTGCACCCAGAAAACTTAGAAAGATTGCTTATTCAGTATTTATTTAACACCTGCAACAATAAATTTTATTGATCCGTTCAAAACAAACAATTACTCTCTGTCACAAACCTATAAATTGAAATTGGAGTGGCACCTCTCTCTATAACAGTTCTGAAATCAAGATTAAAGGAATGATAGCCTGGCCACGATTTTGCAAGGATACATCACTGTGACCCAGATATTTGACCTAGTGACCTACTTTTCATACATGACTCACCGGTGTATCCAGATGTAACTGATTTTTTCTTGAATTTAAGTTGAAAGACAAATGAATTATTGCATAATAATAGAATATTTAGTTTTACATGATTGTATCATGACCAAGATACTTGACCTAGTGACCTACTTTTGTTTCAGGACACATCTTTAGCTCAGGATACATGTGTGTGTGAAGTTTTATGAAACTAAGTTAAACAGTAAAGGAATTATAGCTCAGACACAGTTTTATAAGGATATGTCACTTATGAGACCCAGATACTTGACATAGTGACCTACTTTTGGTACACAAGACACCCTTATGTGTAGATGCATATGTGTGTAAAGTTTCATTGATCTAAATTACGTTGTAAAGGAATTATAGCCCAGACATGATTTCACAAGAATATGTCACTGTGACCCATATATTTGACTTAGTGACCTACTTTTGGTACATAAAACACCCTTATGTCCAGATGCATCTGTGTGTAAAGTTTCATTGTTTAAGTTGAAGGACAAAGGAATTAGGGCCTACCTATAATAGTTTTGAACATATTCAACAGTTCAACTTTTCAAGTGTCCCTAATGAGCATAAATTATAATTCTACAACTTTTGTTTGTGGTTCATTAGATGCGCCAATGTCCAAATTTATTTCAAGGCCATCTGAGTGGTGCACAAGGGGACGGTGTTATTATATCTCGACAAGGATTCCCAGGCAGCTTCACCAAATTTTTATCGGAGATGCACATTATAATGGACCACATTCCTCTTGAAAACCAGCTTCTTATTATTATGTTTAAACTTGTTATGAAACTTTTGAAGTAATTATTTGTTGGCTGTCTGAGTGATGCACTGTAAGGTGGTCTTTGTTACCAGAAATTACCCCAAGAACATGATCCGAAATTACTGTCATTTCATAGACAACAATATGGAAATTGTATGTAAAGTGTTCTACTGTAAACCTTTAAAAAAAAAAAAAAAAAAAAAAAAAAACAGAATTGAGGAAAAAAGATTGTGGGTGCTGAGGGTAGTCCATTCTCTGAACACTATTTTTTTTAATTTTTGAATAAAATTTCCATTATATTTGCACCTAAATCTACAAGTAAAGACATCAGAAAATGAGCATGAATGGAGTCTAAATACAACACTGACACATTGCACAAAGAGTACACCTAAAGGAGTCCTGTGACTGCTCCCTTCTGTGTCCTCATGGACCAATAAAGCTGACACATAAACGAGTGGCTCTGCCAGTCCCCAACCAAGAAGCCAAAGTCTATTCCACCTATACTTAATGCAGGCCATGCGGCTCAGCTTCATCATTTCTATGGCTCTGACTAATAATCTGGGATTTATAACTCAATTACAGTTGCCCCTGACCCCAAGACAATGTTTTTCCTTGTGCTTCTCTTGCGTATGTTGTCTGCATGATGTATATCTTGATGGGCCAGAGGTGTGGATGCATGCTCCATGCTGGCAGGCAGGACCACACGGCTGCCTGGGGCAGGGCCATGGTAAGGTCAGTAACATTGACCGTTGACCATGTCATGGTCTCCTCAACTTAGTTAGGAGATTTATCCCGGATCTCTGGAGACATGTCTTCTCATTATCTCCACCGGTTTTCCATTTGCCAACGAACAGGTTTAACCCTTGACACTCTCGCCTGCTCAACAGCCACCCTGCCATTCATTCTGGTGCATGGGTAGGAGTGTCTGCCAACAGTTAATCTGCCCCCCCCCCCTCCCCCTGCATCAACAGAATGGCACTGGTGCTATTATTATAACATCTCTGTTTCTGGAAAAAATGCATTAATTGCATACATCCAACTACAATGCAAAATCCATATTTTCACCATCAGGATGTAACACTTGCAACTGCATACATTTTTTTTTATAAACCACCTTGCAGTTAATGCTGGCATTTTCTGACACTATGCTGGACAAAGTTCTCTCGAGTTAATAATTAAAACAGTTTGCTGTGAACTCTGAGCATATTAAGTGCAGTGATGCACTTAATTGTCAAACT
Source organism: Hermodice carunculata (assembly GCA_964020975.1). Taxonomy (NCBI): domain Eukaryota; kingdom Metazoa; phylum Annelida; class Polychaeta; order Eunicida; family Amphinomidae; genus Hermodice; species Hermodice carunculata. Next base: position 60,843,169 of record OZ026630.1, on the reverse strand, counting down.
GGAACAGTAATTCCCTTTCACATGCGGGTGCATACATAATGGATCTCATCAGATGAAGTTCAATTCCTACATACCTTCAACTATAATTGCCACCTGATAGTTTAATTTATGGAAGATCTGGTTGAGGGCCCACTTGTAGTGTCTGGCTATCTTGTAATATCCCTGGAACTTCCTCTGTGGGTAGGGCAGTGTAATATCGCTCAGGTCAGGATGCTGCAAAACACAAAACAATCAATGTGCTGAAATGACAGAAATCTCGATAAAATTATGGGTAAGATGCAAACCACACAGGTATAACCTGCCCTCTATTTACAGACTCAAACTTGGATACGCCGCAGTCATTTTGCTGCTAAAACCAGGCCAAATGGTGCCATGGATCAACAGATACGACAACCTCTGTGCTTGTTTGAACTCTTGTTTTAATCCAGAATAGGATGCCTTACTCTACTGGGAAATCAGTTGTACAGTCCCAAGGTGTGGTAAATGTACCTTCTCAAACATGTTATTAAAGTAAAATCCCCCTAATCTCACCCCTAGGACTTTGTGTCATATCCATTTTCTGTGCCAGCAAAAAGCTGAAACATTAATAATCCTCCATGAAATCCTTCCTCATAGAGGAAACATTCATTACGAAGGAACAATAAGCTAAACTTGCAAAGCTGTATTAGCCTTTTGTCTTCCCAATTCTGAGTAGAAATTTAAATCATTTTGCCCATATTTTTCTTTGAAAAGGCAGACCCAAGGGCAGGACAAATGTCTCCAGACAAGCTTCATTTTCATATGAGGACAACCACCACACAAGCATCAGAAAGAGAAGGTGAAAGCCATCTCCAGATTGATGATATAATTATCCATAATACAACATGGGGGGTAGCCTTTTTTCATAATTTTTCTAGTAATTTGTTTCTCCAATGTAATGGTGCAATCACTTTATCTTGTGCAGCTGCTATTACCCACAAATGTCTTCTTGGAAAAAGGCATGACATGGGAAATTGCAGAGTCTCATCTGGTAAATGCCCTTCTTTGGATGTAAAAGTACTGACAAATTCAATAATAACCCATAAAAAACCATACATATAAATAGGAAAAGGTTCTAAGGCTGACTGAGACATTTCTTGGATCACACACCATGTTTTCTGTGTCTTCATACAGACTGGCAGGCGGAAGTAATAACCGTATTGAGTCTTAGGTGAAGCTAGAAATCACTCAAGCCACTTTGAGGACAGGTAAAGATGCCCATCCAGGGCCTCTGGTAGAGGAACCGGCCAATTATGTATTTTGCCTGATTCCCATTTACTGATTTTCTAATTCTCTGAATGTCTAATTTCCTATTCCAATCTCCCTTGATCATATGAAATATTCAAAGAGACAGAAATGCACAATATTCACTTATTTTGTTTTTAAGGATGGACACTGATGGATCATTGATTAAAGCAATGAACATGATGCAGGACACTGTCTTAACCCTCTCAGTGCTCAGCTGCAGATCCAGTTAACAGCTTTGCTCAGTACATTCTGGGCATACTGTGTGCTCAGTACACTCTGGGCATACTGTGTGCTCAGTACACTTTGGGCATACTGTGTGCTCAGTACATTCTGGTCTTCAGTGGGTAACTACTCAGAACATGTTTTGGAGCCTATATCCATACATGTCTCTCTGAGTAGTGGCTTACGTAAAAAAGATTATTATAATAAAGTAAAATAGAATTGAAGCCACGATATTTGGTATCAGGGCACTTTTCAGTTGGGAAAGCATTCACAGATGCCTGTTGCTTTACTAGTGTCTTATTTCTGTCTGTTATTTTGGTATTTGGGTGGAGTCTTGACTGACACAAACAGGATGTTCAGCTTCTTAAGAAATACAGACCTAACTTTCAATTGTACAAAACCATGCCCAAGCAATATCCTTGGAGCAGTCAGTGTCTTTTGTGAGGAATCATGCCAGCCTAACACCAACAATGTGATAGCAAGGCAACAGCCTTGTTTACACCAACACTGTAACACCATGTGAATACCTTTGTTTACAGCAACACTGGTGACACCATAGCAATACCCTTGTTTTGTTTAACTCTGGTTGAACCACTACTTTTTTTTAGAAACACTGTCCAATTGCCACACACATTTTTTTGGTATGTTAGGTAATTTGGCCTTGGCAAATAACCAGGAGATACCAAAATATAGGTACATGTATATGTAACAATCAAGGTTAAGGGGCTTCTTTTCATCTTTCAAAATATCACAATTTGTTGTTGATATGTTTGATTTTGACTGTATTTTCTCTCATATTCTGATATTGATTGTTCACACATGCCTGCTTAGCATGTCCTGAGAGCAAGCCTTAACAGGACTCCTACTTGTATTCAACATATGGATGAGTAAGTTTGTTCCATGAAACGGAATTCAATGCATTATAAATGGGTGAGCTGCACCTGAAGCACTCTTTGTTAAAACCTGGGTTTATCTGTTTTGGGGTGACTGTGTCTACCTAAAAAAAAAAGAAAAAGAAAGAAAAAAATCATGTGTGCACAAAACAACAACAACAACAACAACAACAACAAAAACCTGTTGCAATTATGAAACAAGAGGGCTGTGTGAACAGCCCATGCTCAGCTGATCTTGGCATTCATCACACTTGCAGCTCTATGAACTTGGGAAAGGATCACTGTCACCCATGTTCTGAGTAAGTCTGACCACTATAAAAGAACACTAACATGTGCAACATCAAGGTTCCAGTAGTTCTCAAGTGATAATGAAGAGTAAAATTCATGTATGTTGCACTGTGACCCCAGAAACGAGGTCAAAGTCATTCATGTACTGTCTGAGCATGACCTTCATACAAAAACATTAACATGTGCAGCATCACAGGACTAACTCAAAACAGATCTCAAGTTATCAAGTAAACAGTAAATTTCATGTCAGTTGTCCTGTGAATTAGCATTACAATGCCCATTGACTTACATAGTAATCAATTGGAAAGCTGCATTGATCGATAAGTACCTGAGTTGAAAATACTTAAAAATCAGGAATCTAAAGCAGTGGCACCTAGCAAACAACTTTGTTTGACCCTCCCACAAGAACATATCCATCACATTTCACCTTAATCTGAGTGACAGTTCTGAGAACAAGTGAAAAATAGCAAAACCATATAAAAAATTCCTGAAAACAAAAATAGAAAAAATTACAGCACCACCTGGTGAACAAATTGGGAACTAGGTGTCCCTGGGAGCGTCTATGTACGATATCAAAACAATTGGGTGAGCAGTTTCAGAGGTGAAGAGTTTTTAAGGTTTGCCCCAAAAAGCACAAAAAAATTCATAAAAATTCCCAAAATCAATAGAGCGTGACCATTTGAACAAACTTGGTAGAGATCCACCCAAGCACATCCCCACCAAGTTTGAAGTAAATCTCACCAAAATTATTTAAGTTATAACCATTACAAGAAATTCCCATGTTAAACTTTCCTATTAAAACTTTAGTAAAAATTTTTGAAAAAAAAAAATCATAAAAAAATCAAAATTCATTGGAACATGACCATTTGGACAAACCTGGTAGACATCCACCTAAGGTACATCCCCACCAAGTTTGAAGTTAATCTGGATGATGGTTTTGGAGAAGAAGTTGAAAATGTGAATTAGCATGAGAATGCTCATTTATTTCCATAGTAATCAATAGGAAAGCTGCATTGACCGATAAGTACCCAAATTGAAAAAATACTTAAAAATCAGGAATCTGCAGCATTCCCACATAGTGAACAACTTTGTTTGACCCATCCACAAGGAACATATCCACCATGTTTCAGCTTAATCTGAGTGACGGTTCTGGAGAAGAAGTTGAAAATAGCTATAACACACAAAAATTCATAAAAGATTTAGAAAAAAAAATTGCAGCGCCACCTGGTGAACAAATTCAGAACTAGGTGTCCCTAGGTGTCTTTCCGTGTGATATCAGAGCAATTGAGTAAGCGCTTTTGGAGAAGAAGATTTTTTAAGATTTGTCCAAAAAAAGAACCAAAAAATTCATTAAAAATCCAAAAATCACTGGAGCATGACCATTCGAACAAACCTGGTAGACAACCACCCAAGGTATATCCCCACCAAGTTTGAAGTTAATCTGGATGATGGTTTTGGAGAAAAAGTCGAAAATGTGAATTAGCATTAGAATGCTCATTGACTTCCATAGTAATCAATAGGAAAGCTGCATTGACCGATAAGTACCCAAATTGAAAAAATACTTAAAAATCAGGAATCTGCAGCATTCCCACATAGTGAACAACTTTGTTTGACCTTTCTACAAGAAACATATCCACCACGTTTCAGCTTAATATGAGTGACGGTTCTGGAGAAGAAGTCTAAAATAGCTATAACACACAAAAATTCCTTAAAAACTAGAAAAAAAATTGCAGCGCCACCTGGTGAACAAATTCAGAACTAGGTGTCCCAGGGAGTAATTCTGTGTGATATCAAAGTAATTGGGTGAGCGGTTTCAGAGAAGAAGATTTTTTAATATTTGCCCAAAAAAGAACAAAAAAATTCATTAAAAATCCAAAAATCACTGGAGCATGACCATTTGAACAAACTTGGTAGACACCTACCCAAGGCACATCCCCACCAAGTTTGAAGTGGATCTGGCTGACGGTTTCGAAGAAGAAGTCGAAAATGTGAATTGTTGACGGACCACAGACGGACGGACGACCGACGACGGACGGAGGACCATAAGATAAGCTCAGCTGACTGACAAGTCAGCTGAGCTAAAAATATTTTCCCCCATCAAGCATCAAGTCTGTGTAGTCTGAGTTACGTAATTCCCCCGCTTTACAGCTTCTTGGTTTTTCCACATGTATATGAACCTCCATATGACAGATTTATTGCTGTGATTTCAAAAGATTTACCTGCAAATGAGTAACTTTGCTGCCATAGGAGCGTATGACATCTGCAGTTGGGTTGTGGCCACAGTCCTGGGACACAACAACGGGAAACCTCTCGGCAGATGGACGGTACCTAAGGAATACAAACAGATAAAAACTTGGTATTAAAACACTGAAGAACCCAAGTTGATTAACATGAGGAATTTCATTTTAATTCCCTTTTCTATCACAAATATTTACCTATCAGACCATAACAGGCATACATCTTTTTCAGATCTGCTTTTCTCATGAGAAATCAATAAAAGAGTGTTGCACTGCACTCCAGACATGTATCTCCCAACCTAGAGCACCCCCTGTGGGCCACCATAGGTACTCAAACACGTTATCCAGGACCCTGAGTTTTCTCTCAGAAGCATTCATTGGTGGAGCAGGTTGGGTGGGCTTGCATATGGTCTAATTGGTAGGCATTCCTTACAGGATTTGAACAAAATTCTTCACACCTACCTCAGAATACAAAACCCATCAGACCACAATAAGTGATATATCAACAGACAGGTTGGTGAATTACTATCTCAAATGTCTGCAACTGCTGCCCTCGGGGCCCAGCCACCTGCATTGTGAGCACACTGCTGGCCGTGATGCCATAACAAAACTAACATAGGGAGGGAACAGGTATGCTTCTGAAGAGCAGAACAGTCTGATCCTACAGTCTCTTGTCCAGCCTCCACCTAAACTGGGTTTTCCTAGTAGAACTATGAAAATATATTACAAACACTGGAACTCATCCCTGGACTTTCTGTTGTGATCTTGCCCATCATATTTGCCATCCTACTGGCATTGGCGCTTTCAGCTTGTAAGCAACATCTTTAGGATAACTATTCTCTAGCTGTCTCTTAAGTTTATGTGCCTGTGATTTCTTTCTGTTTGTTTTGCTGGGATATTTATTTAGCATAGTTGGGCGTGGCCCGTGTTGGTTGTTGTACTGATATTCTGGTCCCTTTTCCCCTCATATATCCTATTTGTTACTTTATACTATACATGTCCCATGAGCTGTGGCACTGTCAGTCAGGTAGTTCCTTTTGCCAAAAAGACGTGGAATACACCTGCTCCGGTAGCCTGTCTGACATGAAGTGTTGATGCAAACCTTGTCATCAAAGCAATTTCACATTTCTTGCTCTATGCAAAAACAAACACACAGAAAAGAATACGATGTCTTCCACTGAATTATCTAGATCTTTTATTTTGCAGACCTACAGACTACATGTACACTTATGCAGATTTACCAACTCTTGGGGTCTCCAGTATACCTATCAAATCTCACGATTTTGGTGAGAGCCTTCCGATTTGGAGACTTTAAAAGTTTTTAAAATGAAGCGACTTTAAGTGACAATGGTCCATCTTGTTTTCATGCACTTTTTGCCTGGATTTCCATGTGAAGAACATTAGGGGGTTGACAACTGTGCTGGAGGGTTGACAAATTTCCAGCTCTCATGATTGCTGTCAACATTTCATACTCACTTGAGCAGCAGATCCAGGTTCCTACGTATGGTGACACGGTTACATGCTATAACCAAGATTGGCAGAGTGACAGAGTTGGGGTCCACATTGTCCTTAGACATGCCACCACCCTGATTGCCGTTTTTACTGGAGTCGTCTTTAAAAGAAATAAAAATAGGGTGTTAAAATATAAATTTCTATTGTCTGATCATGACAGTAAACTCTGGTGATTTTGCCATAAAACAAATTGCTTCTTTCCTCTTTCCTTACTTGGAAAATCATAGTGATTCCGAGTCATATGCAAATTAGACAAGATTACTTAGCATTGAATTTATTCTGACATTAACACTTAATTATAACAGTCATAAAAAAGAAAACTACAGTGATCTTACAAGCCATTCTAATATAAGATACATTAGAAACCACACAACCATGGCTAATATTTGTTATTGAGTAACATTCTGTAGTCACATGTATGTATTATGTGCTATACAGTACATGTACATGCATACAACAAAACTTGAATGCAACTTGGTTGTACCATTTCATGTCACAATGTCACCTGGCTTTAACCCCAATGTCAACATAACAGTTAGCACTGTTACAAACCAGGGATGAGAATGGTTAGAGTGCATTTTGGCTACCCCAAGAGCAAACTGGCAACCTAATATACCCTCCCCTTAAGATTTAACAGTTTTGCAGCAGTTAAATTGCCTCCAAAGCATCCCCGACTCGCTATTGCGTTCACTGATGTGGGCGCTCACAGGGAGTACATCAAAAACATTTAGCAATCTTGGGGGATCCTGTGCAGGCAAGCAGTTAAACCAAACTAAGAACATTTTATTTTGTTGAAAGAAAGTAATTTTGGCTGAAAGTTGCCAAATGACAACCAATTCTCATCCCTGACAAACACATGCAAAATTGCCAATCCTTGTTTTGAAAAGAACTGTAAGTTAAATTATCCAGCTGTACATATTTTGATATCAGACTCGTAGTAAACCCAAGGATACAGAATCATTGTAAACTACAGTATCCCTCCATTTTTGATACTTCTGTGGAAAATTAACTCATAAAACCCAGACACATGAGACAGAGAAGGACACATGTGACTCATATAACAAAATTTTTCCAGAATCTGAAACATGCTTACACAATTTAGATCCTATCTTTGAATGTACTGTTTGTGTAACTGCTGTGTCAACAAAACATTTATGAAACTTAGTTATATCATAAGGGAAGAAATCAAATCCCAAATTGCTAACCTTCAGAAAATTTGAACTTTATGGCACCTACATGTGAATGAATTTAAAGAGCAACAGGCAAAATTCATGGCTAATATCTTAAATATATCCTGAGGAAATGTGTCGCCTTTAAGGACTGAATTACATTTTCCTTGTTAAGTACAAAACACTACACCAGGAACAGTCCAGAGCACAAGTGCCAGTTCATTGGATTTGTATTTGGCACGATTGTCAAGCAAATATCAAGTACAAATCATCACTACCCTCCAGCCAGGTGCATCTACTCTGGCAAGCTAAAGCATTAAACGACAGACTATTCCAGCACTTTAAATCAGACCCTATTACATGTGTTTTGTAACAAAATAACTTGAAAATTCTGGAAACTGCTTAGGGATGGTTCATTATTTTTATCATTTTCACAAGCATAAAAGCAGTGTGCCAGGGATGAGGGTATATATATATGTGATAATGCACACTCTTAGTGTTGGAAAAAAGTTCATATGACCATATTTGGGGGAAAAGTGTTTGTCATGGTATACAGTCATCATATTAATAAAAATAGGGAAATATTTTCATGCGGTGTCATTCCTTAATCTTGCAGATGCATCTTTATTTGCAAGAAAAGAACATCACAGTATAAAGTTCTTATCTATCCTGGCTACGCTTTGCCTGCCAAATAGATTAAGTCGCATGTGTTGTTGACTCCACACTGTCTGCTCTGTCTGTACATGGATAGTGTTTTGCTTTGTATAAATGACTCAGTCTCTGATTGGTCATCCTTGGTTGCTATGGTAATGCTCAACTTCCCAATTGGTGCATCAAGTTCTCTGTGTACTCTTTTGAAAATGATGACAACATTGGCCAGTCTTTAACAAATTCCATAGAATTGCAATACAGACTATAGTCAGCAATTTTTGCATTGCCTGGCAAGTCATGTAGCAGCTACAGCATGACTTGCCAGGCAATGCAAAAACCACTAACCTTAGATCACACCTGCTGGTACTTAAATGAAAGCTCTTTTTATCAAGAATTTGAATATATAAATCTTCTCTAAATAAACATAAATGAATATATAAATCTTTCTTAAATCAAGGTAAACGTACAAGCAAATGTGGGACTGGTTCAGGATGGAGTTGAGAACAAGCTCTATATATCTTAAAATGAAAGCATGTACTGGATGATGACAAAAAGGCAAACACCATGATCTCTGCTATGACAGTCAGTCCCAAATGTAACCACTCAAAAATCCTGCATAATCATAAAATTTATATTCTAGATAACTTTGTATAGACAAAAAAAAAAAGAAATCTTCAAACCACAGTTTTTCTTTTGTTGGGTAGCCCATGCATACATTGCACTGGGATTCTTTTCACATACTTTTTCAAATATATTGTTCTGAAATATCACTTTCTCTTCAGATTCATGCACAAAATCATATCAAGCAAATGATAACCATGATAAAAGACACAAAACAGTCCCAAATCTTTAGAGAAAGTGTCCCTGCACAACATTTTATCATATTTTGCTAAAACTACATCAAAATTTACCTTTTTATAAGTATTCACCGAAAAATGTTTGAATGTTACTATTTTCTTACGTTAACTAGATACAAGTTTTTCATACAAAAAACATTATGCATCCCCCAAGCAGCCCTGTGAACTTTACCATTGACCTCAAGGTCACTCATAAGCAATGCTTTGCAAAGTGTTACCTGCATACATACCGCACTACATTTGAGTCAAACCCCACTAAACCTTTGTGTGTACTGCACAGTACTGCACAGGAACTCAAAACTCAATTTTCATTAAAGGGTTCTATGACCTTGACCTTGGACCTCGAGGTCACCTCTGAGCAAATTTAAGGGAAGTTTCATATGAAAAAGGTTTCAAGGACTTCAATCATACACATTTGAAGATGTGGCAGGGAAACCATTTTATTTTGCAAGTAGTTGTGACCTTGACCTATGATCGGAAGGTCATCCACAATCATAAGAAAAAAAATCCCCAAATCTATGGAGTATCTGTACCAAAAGTTTCAAGTATATCTGGCTTGTGGTTTTGAAGAAGTCAAAATGTGAACTACCATTGCAGATTCCATTGACTTGCATGTTAATCAATAGGAACATTAATGAAAAGAATAACCCCCCCCCCCCCCAAAAAAAATTGAAGTATGACCATTTGTGCACATTTGGTAGATACCTATCCGATGTACATCACCACCAAGTTTGAAGTGAATCTGGCCAATTGTTTTGGAGAGGAAGTTGAAAATGTGAATTAGCATTGCAATCTCCATTGACCTGCATAGTCATCAACACGAATGTATGCAGTTTGGCCTTTCAAGGTCACTCAGGTTTGAAACAAACCATACAAATTCAAAGCCCACAGGTCCTTTCCTATTGATGTTTAATGGGAACAAACTTTCAGCCTATGACGCAAAATTAAAGAAAGTATAAGCCAGAATGTGAAAACTGCTCAGTCAGCAGAAATATGCAACAAGGATTTGACCTTGATCTTTGACCTAAAGGTTATATATTATTGTATAGGAAAAATTTGCCAGACCCATAGATTGTCTGTACCAAATAAGGAGGCAATAGGTCAACTGTTTTGGAGAGGAAGTCGCAAATGTGCATTAGCATTGCAATCCCCATCAACTTACATGGTAATCAACAGGAATGTATGCAGTTTGACCTTTCAAGGTCAATCAGGTTTAAAATAAACAAACTGAAAGCCCATGGTAACATGTTTAATAGTAACCTTGGGCCTATGATGCTGCATTAAGAAGGTACAAGCCAATATCTGAAAATTGCTGTCAGCAGAAAAATGCAACAAGGATTTAACCTTGACCTTTGACCTAAAGGCTATATACAGTGAAACCTCATTATAATGACACCCAGCTATCTGACATATTCATTATAATGACACAAGTTTTGAATGGCAAAAATTCATTTTGTTGTTTGATTCAATTATTTGACATATTCAGTTATTTGACACATTTTATCGGGAACAGATGGCGTCGTTATAATGAGTTTTCACTGTATTATTATATGAGAAACATGTCCCAGACTCATAGATTATATGTATCAATTTGGTGGCAAGAGGTCAAGAAGGGACAGAAATATAAGGAAAATAAGACGCATGGCGGCAGACATGGGGACTAAACACTATACGCATCCACTATGGGGGATGCATAATAAGACCACCAGAAAACACTCAATGGGAGCCCCTTTGGACCTGCATTGCAGGAATGTTGGATACCAGACTCTCTTGTGAAGATTTCTCACTTGCAACCTTTCCCTCACAGAAAAGTTTGGGTTGATCAAATGCACAAAGATACAGCAACAATCTACAAAATGTCAAAATCTGGTGATTTCTACAAAGTATGGAAAACTGTTCACCATGCATTCATATACAACACATGCCTAGCCAGCTGTCTGTGTTGATTTACACTGAGGATATACCAGTACAATTAACAGCAGACAATACAATGAATGGGAACCTGCAAGATATGACATCTCTCCCAGCAATCCCCAAGGTGTTCCTCACGCAACTCATTGATAGGTTATCAAACACTGGGTTTTAGTTCCGTCTCAGAACAAGAGGGCTGTGTGAACAGCCCATGCTCAGCTGACCTAAATATTCACCACACTTGCAGCTCTGGGAACTTGGGATAATATCAAGGTCACCCATTTCTGAGTAAGTCTCACCTTTATAGAAGAACACTAACATGTGCAACATCAAGGTCCCAATTCAAGTAGCTCTCAAGTTATAGTGAAGAGTAAAATTCATGTATGTTGCACTGTGACCCCAGAAACGAGGTCAAGGTCACTCATGTACTGTCTAAGCATGACCTACATACAGAAACATTAGCATGTGCAACATCAAGGTCTTAACTCAAAACAGATCTAAAGTTAACAAAGCAAGTGAAGAGTAAATTTCATGTCAGTTGTCCTGTGACCTTGGGAATGAGGTCAAGGTCCAAACATCACTGGAGCATGACCATTTGCACAATATAGGTAGACACTTTATTAAATTAAGGTACATCCCTACCAATTTTGGCACAAATCTGGGCAGAATTATTTCAGTTATAACCATTACGAAAAATTTCCATGTTAAACTTTCCCATTAAAACTTTTTAAAAGATATTTGAACAAAAATCATAACAAATCCAAAAATCACTGGAGCTTGACCATTTGAAGAAACTTGGTAAAGACCCACGCAAGGTACATTGCCATCAAGTTTCAAGTGAATCTGAGAGACAGTTTCTTGAGAGAAGTTCAAAATGTGAATTACCATTAGAGTGCCCATTGACTTGCATAGTAAGCAATAGAAAAAGTGCATTTACCGATAAGAACCTGCATTGACAAAAATCATTAAAAATCAGGAATCCACAGCAGTGCTACCCAGTGAACATCTTTCCTTGACCCTTTCACAAGGAACATATCCACAAAGTTTCAACTTAATCTGAATAACAGATCTAAAGAAGAAGTCACAAGCAACAAAAACACACAAAAATTCATTAAAAAAAAAAAAATGGAAAAAATACAGCACCACCAGGTGGACAAATTAAGAACTAGGAGTCCCTAGGAGTGTTCTTATGTAATATCAAAGCAATTGGGTGAGCAGTTGTGGAGAAAAGGATTTCTTAAGATTTGTCAAAAAAAAGAACACACAAAAAAATAATAAAATAAAAAAAATAAAATAAAAATTCAAAAATCACTGGAGTGTGACCATTTGCACAAACTTGGTAAAAACCCACCCAAGGTACATTGCCACCAAGTTTGAAGTTAATCTGGATGACGGTTTGGAAGAAGATGTTGAAAATGTGAATTAGCATTAGAATGGCCATTGACTTACATAGCAATCAATAGGAAAGCTGCATTGACTGATAAGCACCCAAATTGAAAAACTTGTTAAAAATCAGTAATCCACAGCAGCGCCACCTAGTGAACAACATTGTTTGACCCTTCCACACGGAACATATCCACCACATTTCAGCTTAATCTGAGTGACGGTTCTGGAGAAGAAGTCAAAAATAGCAAAAATACACAAAAAAATGTTAAAAAAAAAAAAAAAAAAAAAAATTGCAGTGCCACCTGGTTAACAAATTCAGAACAAGAAGTCCCCAGGAGTGTCCCTGAGCCATATCAAAGCAATTGGGTGAGCAGTTTTGGAGAAGATTTTTTTAGATTTCCCCCAGAAAGAACAAAAAAAAATAAAAAATCCAAAAATCACTGGAGTGTGACCATTTGAACAAAATTGGTAGAGACCCACCCAAGGTATCTCCCCCACCAAGTTTGAAGTGAATCTGGCTGACAGTTTTGGAGAATAAGTCGAAAATGTGAATTGTGGATGGCCGACGGGCAGACGGACAACGGACGACAGACCCTCACAAAAGTTCAGCTGACTGACAAGGCAGCTGCGCTGAAAATCAAGCAATCATAAAACTTCCTATCAATGATGTTTCTTCCACTTGCACACGACCATACTGATCATCCTGGCACTCTTGCTTCCATTGATCCATCTGCTATTTATGGAAAGTACGTCAAAATGTTTCCCTCTCCCAATGTAGAACAAACCAATTAGTGCCAATGCTATTTACTCCTATATAATTTGTCAACTTATCTGGGGATTCAATATCACAATATCTTGATAATATTGATATTCAACACATAGTTACTAAATTATACTTTTAATTTAGAAAATTTCAGTATAAATGGTTGTGTTAAATGAGAAAAAAAATGAGAAGAATCTGCCGGGCATTAGCAGCCCTCGAGAATCTATGACTTGACTCTTGATTGATCAATTTAACAAGGACACAATTTCCCAATACCTGGGTACCCTTACTGCCCCTTTGCACGAGAGCATCATATCTGAGAGAAAATTTAACCAGACTGACATGTTCTGATCATCACCTAGATTCAATGGGTGTCACAAGTACACAAAATCTAAACAATCTCCAGTTTTTTTAACAGGCACACAAATTTAAAATATATTGCAGTTTTCACACAGTATTTTTAGTATGTGAACCATGTAAGCCTGGTCTCGCTCTCAATTCAATGTCAGTGATACATGCAAAGGGTTATGAGATATGAATTCTGTGTATTTTAGTCATCCCTCTTTAAACTCTCACTCTTCTGTCCAGTGATTATTCCAATTGGTTCACAAAACATTTTTATGTTCATTTTAACCTCTTTCCATCTGTCCACAAAATGTGATAATAACCTCAGAGTTAATGTCAATACAGACACATCCTAATGAAAGCATTTACAGATAACCTAGTACTTGGGATAATTAACTTTTTCCTGTAGGAAAAGTGCGATTCCATTAGTTTTCTTGTGATTGTTTTATTTTATTTTACTTTTTAATTTACATAAATACTGAATATGCCCTTTGCATATACCCATCCCGCCAAAAAATAATTAATTAATTAAATTTGAAAAAAAAAGGAAGAAGATAATGTGAAAAACTGTTAATCATGACTATTGGTGCATAAATGCTAACCAAAATTTCCAAAATATTCAAGGGTTTGAAGTATTAAGAATGGCATTGACTTAAGAGATCTACCATGAGCCCAGGCCTCATGTCAACAATTTACCAGCGATTGAAAGTTGTTGCCTCAAATATTATTCTGACCAGGAAAAGGTTAACAGAAACTGAGCAAAAGCTTCAACATTATTTCTTTTAGGGGTCTAATAGGTGACAATATTCCACAAAGATATGATCATATGAACAAGGAAAGTCACCCATCCTGGTATGGGCTTAAAAGTACATGTATACATCTTACACATGGTTACCAACAGAAGACAAGTCATCACACCACATGGTTACAGACACAAGACATATCACAACACGTGCACACAGGCCCAAGCTGAGGCCAAAGCTGTCATCTCTGTGACAAAGCTATCCACAAGGGGGAGCTAGCGCACCTCATGCATGGTCTGGTAAACCAACATGCACACAGCATACACTATATCTAAAGGCATAAGCCTAGTACATGTCAGTTTAGTTGGCTTGGGAGTGACACGTGTTGGCCTAGTAGAAGTCCACTGGTGGGTTGTCCGCTGGAGTGACTTACTGGTCCACATGTGGCGGTAGCCTTGCAGGTCAAGTAAAATCTTCTGATTGGCAGCGAGCTGTTGCTTGATATCTGCTTGTAGCTGATGGAGGCGTGACCCCAGGTCCTCGGGCTCCTTAGTCTGCTGCTCAGCCAGTGTCAAACAGCAAAGAGAGTAAGCTGTCATTTCATACATTTACACACAACCTCTGACTCATGTCTATAAACCCAACAGATTTCCTTAATTCATCACAGAAGACCAGCTGACAACTTTGTATTTCCATGTAACTCTCAAAATAACTTTTTATTCCATATCTAACATTCATGGGCATGTAAAAAACAGATGTTGCAATTTCACTGCCACCCCACCCACCCCCAAAAAAGACAAAAACAAATTGGGAATTACATCTTGTTCATGTACAGATATATTACAACTGGAAATGGATCAGATGTCAGCTGTATTCCACAGATGAATTCACTGAGGAGACAGAAAAGAATGCCTTCCTGTCTTGCTGGTCAAGGTCACCTCAAATAAAAAGGTTAAATGAATTTCCATCAAACAGGTTTGTCTTCAAAATTTTCCTTCGATATGGAGGGTTCAAGTTTGTTCAAAACAGGACCGAACATAGAACTGTCTTGATATAAGATATGTGCTTGATGGCCAGCAAGACTAGACAAGCTGTTCATTGAGAAGTGCCAGCAAGTTCCATAAAGGTAAGCCCTGAAACAAGAAGGACCAGCACTGCCGCTGTATACAACACACTTACGGCCAGTCTCAGTCAGAAAGCCCCCAGCTAGTTCTTTCTTCAGCTTCTCCCGTTCTTGTTGCAGTGCCGTCAGCAGTATTTGGTGAGCTATTTCCTGTTTTTTAAGCTTCCCCTGGAGCTCAGCCAAACGTCGGAGCACAGGCCCCGTCTCCATCTGCATGCAGCAAAGTCACAAATGGGAGCAACATAAAAGTAATACACAATCAACCACACTGTTATGCTGTTGTCGCGTGTCAGACATTGCTGCCAAGGTCCAATGAAGTTCACAATTTAATTTGCTGGATATTATAGTCAGCACACGAATTGGCAGACACACCAGTGGAATACAAGATCAGTTCAAGGAAAGCAGCTGCCACTTGTGTGGTTACCACTTGCTGCCAATATGTCATTTACCTTTCATATTTCAGTCAAAATTTGCAGACAATGAGAAAATATCATCAATGTGTTGTCTTTGGCACGCATCATAACCACTTCTGCGTGAACGATCTTTTGCTCAGAAATGTTTTAATTCCGCACATTATTGACATGCACTTATTGTTATTTAGACCTTAGACAACCTGAGTTGCATGAACCTGTCCACACTGTGACCAGACACATGTAACTGCTGTCTATATAGCAGACTTTCACTTTACTAGTACATGTAAATTGACACCTGGTGGATTTATTTACCACATGGACTAATACTTTTCCACCACATACCACTATCATCTCTCAGCAAAGCTATGATCAACCAAACATTTCCAATCACAAAGCAATCTGTAGAAAGTCTGCCACTGCCCATAATCCAATGCCTCACGTTCTTTCCAGTAAAACACACAATCAGTCAATACCAAGAAGCATTTCTTGATATAACAATGTGTGATGAAGACAAAAGGTGAAAAGTTGCGCCCTACGAGTAGTCATATACATGTATGATACTTATTTAAATTTTGTCAACTTTTTGTGTATGAGACATGGCAAGTTGAGTCTTCCACCTAACAACATGCTATGAGGTGAATGGTTAAAAACAGTGCAAGTGTGTTATCTAGACTCACATTAACTGCTTCAATTTTCTCTCAAGCATGAAATGTCTTGGGGATGGACATGTTTGTCTATCATTTACTATTGGACCCAATGACATGTTACAGTCATCATTTCTTGTGCCAGGTGAGGTCTATAAATTATATACATGGCAATGGGGTCATGGTCACTACAGTGTCACTGTGAAGAGTACCATGTGAAGCATAACTACAACTTGATTGGTTTTTGTCTGGCCTGACCACACACCCCATAGATAAAGGTGCACCAACAACCTGGGTATCCATACAGTCACACATCATGTAAATTATTGACCATTTTCCAAGTTATGGACTAAAATGTGTTTTTCAATAAGTACATCATGACTGGACAAAGACCAAGGGCACTTATCACATGTGTGTTCCAGCACTTCAGTGCACATTAACCATTCTGATGCAAGGATATCGGGGAACACCACTGTTTCTCAGATATTGCAAACCGAAACTTGCCTGGCTGAAGGTGTCAATGACAAGTGAACATTTTGTTTTGAAGAACCACAGGATCTTGTTCTTAAAATTTTCTGGATGGAGTATAAATTAAGTTGCACCTGAGTTGGGCTATCTGAAGAGATCAACATCACATAAACAGCTGATAACTTTCTGAGTAACAGGTAAAATGTGTTTTTAAAACAAGTGGATTATGACCCCAACCAGGAGCACAACTTCAGTGCACCAAGCCCTCAGTGGTACAAGTTCATCTCCAATGGTTCTTATGGCATCTGAAAATACTTAACCAGAAAAAAAAAGAGAAAAAACATATAAAATCCACAAAAAGGCTTTTTTCATATGGAAATAACAACATGCCAGTGATTTTTAAGCTTAACTTGATAAACACACTCTGCCAAAGGTGCAGCTGGAATCAAGTTTTCCAAAGACACTTGTTTTCCTTGATTGTTTTAACACTTTCTGAATCCTTTTGGTTTCAAAAGCAGATTTTGGTAATGTTCCATATTTTGTGATAAGTAGGTCAAGTTAACCAAAGAAAGTGAATTAAGAGAACCTTTTGCTGTCCATTGTACTTAGCAACCTAGCAGAAACAGGTTGTACATCTATAAGCAAATGGTCTGAAGGGTATATCACATCACAACTTTTATTGCCATGAGATACAATGGCTTCATAGGTGTTTTTATTTCCATTTTAGACAGGTATGTTTGTTACTCAACATTTAAAGATTGGTATATTATCACTGCCGTCTTATATCCCATATTTCTGAAGGCAGAGTAATTGCAGCATTAAATGTATACAATGACATTCGATAAATGAACAACTATACAGTTCACATGGACCTCCATTGTGTGGTTCCACGAGCATCTGACAGATGGTTGAACTGAAGTTTAATCACGCCAATTGCCCAAACTGTCTGTAGACCTGCTACTGCAGAAGAATGCTGACTCAGCAATTTCATACAGCACCGGCATGGAGTCTGGGGTAATCATTATAAAGTGCCATCATGGCCCATGTTGCTCTACTCTGACCTTGCCAGCCAGGTTGAAGGAAGCCCAGGATAGTCTAGTGAACAAGTGAATATGACGGGGTTAACAAATTTTAACCTTCTTCCTTTTTCTTTTTCTTTTCTTTTTTTGATTTCTTATTAGTGGCCAGCACATGGTGGACACAATTACAGCTGGCACAGCTTCCAACAAAATACTGTGTACAGATGTGACGATTTGACCTTCTTCAAGAAAAACACTCATCAATAAGGCAAAGCATAGCTTTTCTCATCCAATCAAGTGTCTCTTTCTCTTGCTTCCTGAGTATCCCCATACTGTCAGGCAAACGTTTAGGAAACAGACTTAACTTCTTCAGCTATCATGCAGAATAATACTGTAAGCTTCTTCAAAGGGCTTCATGTGTAGTCATGTGTGTTGCCCCCTTCCCCTGTCAGGATAATGTCACTCTTGAAAACACAAACACTGGAAAGCAGAGACTGCTGCACTTATCCCTTTCTCCATGCTATGTACTTCCTACAAACAGCTTCTTCTAAAACTTTCAATGCAATGACCACCCACTCTGGGTGATCTGCTTCTTTCATTATAAACCAAAGTTAATTTCCATTCACATCTCCCTGAGTTTTATTGACAAATCTCTGCCCATATGCAGTATCATTCAATACCAATAAGAGAATGGAATACCTGTGATTGCCCATAATCTTTTACACCCAAAGTCACTCACAGTCAAAATTAACAACAAAATAGACGTTACTGATGTTGCAAGACAAATCAAGTCTCTTGGAGGAAAGTTTTGTCTGCTAAGCAGATGACTGGTATTATCACTACACAGAAACAAAAGTTACATATGTAGTCCTAAAAATTTGACAATTAGGTCAAGGTGACCCAGTTTACAATCTCAAAGAAGCTCTCACCCAGATACATAATCCTACCAAGTGTCACAAAGTTTTGTTAAGTTCTTCAGTAGTTATTGCACAAAAAACAATTTCGCATAAGTGACCCTGTGACCTCGAGAATTATGTCAAGGTGACCAAGATACAATTCCAACCAAAACTCACCTAGATACTTATTCCTACCACGTTTCATGAAGTCTCACTAAGTTCTTCAACACTTACGGCATGGAAACCAAAAGTGTTGAAGAACAAGTACATGTAGAAGCGGCAGAAGTAGAATCAGAAGAAAGAGGCACTAAAAACATGTCTACTTGGTTCCACTGACAGACATAACTAGAAGCCGATCAGTAACCGCAAAACCCCTCGACCAGGACGGAGGGACACACAGACGGACAGACATGTAGATGATGACAGTACCCTCCAGTAGGTTAGGTTATTTCTGTTTAACCTAATGACAAAGCTTTGGTGCAAATGCAATGAGCAGAGATATCATGGAAAGGTCATTTTTCTTCAATGCAGTACTGTGACCTGAATATGTGACCCAGTGACCTAGCATTCAATAGGCACCTGAGGCATCGTTAGGACCAACTAACACCGTTTTTTTGCAATGCAGTACTGTGACCTAACTATGTGACCTAGTGACCTACTTTTCGATAGGCACCTGTAGCACCTCAATGGCCTTCTGTGATAAAAATTTGGAGTCTGTAAAGTGAGTATTTCTGGAGATATGGCGTGGCAAGGCCATTTTTCTTCAATGCAGCACTGTGACCTAAATATGTGACCCAGTGTCATAGTTTTTACTAGGTGTCTGAGGCATCCTTAGGACCAACTGTCATAAATAATTGGTGCTGCTACAATGAGTAATTTAATATTTGAAGATATCGTGGTATGGCCATTTTTCTTCAATGCAGCACTGCGACCTAAATATGTGACCCAGTGACCTAGTTTTCAATAGGCATCTGGGGCATCCTCAGGTACAACTGTCATAAATAATTGATGAAGCTAGATTCAACATTATTTTAGATATTGTGTTAACGCCGCTTTGTTTTTTTTTGCAATGTAGTACTGTGACCTAAAAATGAGACCTAGTAGTCTACTTTTCAATAGGCACCTGAAGCACCTCAATAACCCTGTGATAAAAATTTGGTCTCTGTAAAGTGAGTATTTTTGGAGATATGGTGTTAACAAGGCATGGACGGATGCGTAGGTGATGACAATACCCCTCCTGCCTTATGGGCGGAGGGGTAAAAACAAAACGTGACAGGTACTTTCTTCTTAATGTTTAATAGTAGCC
Organism: Hermodice carunculata; assembly: GCA_964020975.1. Classification (NCBI taxonomy): domain Eukaryota; kingdom Metazoa; phylum Annelida; class Polychaeta; order Eunicida; family Amphinomidae; genus Hermodice; species Hermodice carunculata. The sequence goes on along the minus strand of OZ026630.1, from coordinate 60,823,057 downwards.
ATGGGCCGGCCTTGGGTATAAGCCAATACTTCAGTTTGATTTTTCAAGGTCGTTCAAGATCACAATAACACCAAAAGAAATCCTATAAGCACTTTTCTACTTGTGTTTAAGAGTGATCATGGGCCCAGGATGCACCAATACTAAGATATAAGCCAATATGTTGGATTTCTGTAACACTGTACACATCTACTGTCACAGAATGTGCAAATTGTAAGTAATATTTCAAAATTCATTAAAAAAAATAAACAAATTATCATAGGTAGCTGGTTTCAAGTATGGGTGTGGTCCATGCCAAGGACCAACCCTGACAAAATTTTGGTGAACAGAGTGAAGCTGTGGTAATCCTAGAGATCATTTTGGTGATGTTCTCTTGGGCCCCACTTACATGGCCTTCAAATGAATATTTGAAAACATTCACATAACAAATCAACATGATCAGAAGAAGATGGTCTTCAACAGGTACGGGGTCTATCCCTGATACACATCTCAAAAAAATTTGGTAGAACTGCAGGGAATGCTTTTTTAGTTACCACGATAACCTCGACGAGATGCATGGACGATGCAGGGATGACAATACCCTCTGGCTCTATGATTATGTGCCTGGGGTAAAAATGGAAAGTTGTGCATATTCCGTTTTGCATCCAGTGACATTGCACTATCTTTTATCAAAATTTTATGCTGGTTGAACAAAATCAAAATATGTTTCTATAGTTACAAATTCTTGCGCATGATTCACACGTGGGCATAACCCTCTCACTTACATTACCACAGTTGTATGAAGCCTGCCTAAAACATTTCTGGCATCAAATAAATTGTGCTCAATGTTGTGATGTATGGCTTAATGGAAATGTATTTTGGTAATTGTTAGAAGTAAGCATTCTTGCCCACCCTGCCTGTCCCCCTGGGCTGCTCAGCACCATCCCCACATTAATGATGTATCATCTTTCTCACTGCTCTTTAAAGAAAACTAGCATTATCTCAGCCTGAGTGCAGTCTGTTCAGCACCCATAATACCTTTGCCGTTTCAGCTATACATCATTCACTCTGCCCTTAAATCCTCTCAGAAAGTGGAAGAGTCATTCACAAAAGCATAGAATTGCATTTAATGAGGAAGATAAAACTCATCTTTCCAGACCTAAACTTTCATGACATGTCAAAATTCATTTATATTAAACAACGAGAACAAGGTACTTAACAGTTACATGCATCTGAGCCATCTGGATGCTACTGTTTGCATGTGTTGTGGTCATGTGTCATCATAATATGTTTCAGTGATAGAATATTCTTGTCATGCTTAAGTAAAAAATGGCAAGTTATCTTATAATTCTTATATCTCAATGACTTTCTGTCACCTTTGACTTTTATGTAAAGGATGGGCAAGTTGATCATTAATCTTCATTCTTTTTATCACTCAATTAGCATCATTACACAATTTGGTTATCAAACATAATGAATGCTTTCAACTTTTTTTTTTAATTCCTTGGCAAGCAATCTTATGGTCCTCTGTCGACTGACAGTCCCTGGGATAGATTTAGACTATACAACTATAAAATAGCATTCAGAGTACGGATTACCCTTGGCACCCACAATCTTTAATCCGCAATTCTGCATTTAATTTTTTGAGACTTCACTGTTGAATACTTTTTATACAATTTCCATATTGTTGTCTATGAAATAAAAAAGCAGTTTTGGATGTGTTCTTGGGGCAAGTTCTGGTGACAGACATCACTATACTGTACGTCACTCAGACAGCCATGAAATAAATACAAATGTACTTCAAAAGTTTCATAAAAAGTTCATGAATAATCAGAGGAAGCTGGTTTTATATATGAACCTGGTCCATCATAAGATGCATCTCTGACAAAAATTTGGTAAAGATGTGGTCAATATTTTTTTAGATATAGCGCTAATGTCTTCAGGGTTGATGCCACTCAGATGGCCTTCAAATAAATAAATTAAAAGTTTCATATAAATTTTGACAATAATCAGAGGATGCTGGTTTTAAATAGGAACCTGGTCCATCTTAAGATACATCTCTAACAAAAAAATTTGGTAAAGCTGCGGGCCTTTTTTTTTTTTTTTTTTTTTGAGATATTGTCGTAATGTCATCAGGGTTGACGCCCCTCAGTGGGCCTTCAAATAAATACATTTAAAACTTCATAAAAGGTAAAAAATAAACAAAAAACGCTGATTTTTATTAGGAACCTGGTCCATTATAAGATATATCTCCGACAAAAATGTGGCAAAGCTGCAGTCATTATTTTTTGAGATATTACGGTAAAATTGTCAGGGTTGACACCACTCAGAAAGCCTTCAAATAAATACATTAAAAGTTTCATAAAAAGTTAAAAAATAATCAGAGGAATATGGTTTTCACTAGAAACTTGGTCCATCATAAGGTCCTTCTGTGACAAAAATTTGGTACGGACAGATGATGGATTAGCCACGACATAGGCTCAGCTGACTGACAAGTCAGTTGAGCTAAAAACTAGACATAGCTTCAATGCAAAGCATTGACTGAAGGGTCCACTGTATAACTAGGTCATAGTGACACCAAAATCTAATCAGTTTATCTTGCTAGGCATATTGCCAAATTTGAGCAAAATACAAGGAGGCATTCTGTAGATATCTGGGTAACGCATCCGGATGGACGCAAATCTGGACAGATGGACAACCTGAAAACATAAAGGGTACCCTATGGGGCGGACCCTTAAAAAAAAAAAAGATTATGTGGAGGAAGCCTCCCGTGTGGTTACAGTGCAGTGCATTAATGGTTGAAACACCCAATACTTGAATCCCAGAGCAGTGCGTTATAATGGTAAGTATTAAAATGGCCAAGATTCTGATTCGGTTCTGTGCATCAAGCAATGATAATTGGCACCTGTTGCATGAATTTAACTTCTCCAGGATCCTGTCCAGGCAGTGGCATACAGCAGTGGTTGGCAGCAAACCTGCCGACTGCGACTGAAATCCAATTGAGCATTCCCGAGCTCAGCAGCAGACAGCGGCAGACAGTGGCAGAGAGCCTTTTGCCGCTGTCTGCTGCCCACCACCGCTATCTGCCAGTGGCTGCCGCTCTGTACTAACAACTGCATTATACCAAAATGTAAAATATGAATCCAGGTGAATAGAAAAGAAAGGAAACCATATGTACTGCCACTCATTTATGGTACATAACACTTCAGTTTAGCTTCACTCAGTCATATTGATTACTTCATTCACTTTAATATATACATGTACACCGGGTTTTCCCCAGTTTTGAGGAGCAGAAAGGTGGTGAACTTGATGGCAACCTAGAATTTCTTGATGGCTATTAACTAAATGCTGCATAAATATTACCAAAATAACCTACTTTTTAATGAAAAAGGAGAAAGGTGGTAAAAAGGAGAAAGGTAGTAAAAAGGTGAAAGGTGGTAAAAAGGTGAAAGGTGGTGAGGAAAAGATGAAAGGTGGGCCACCTTTGAGCTTATAATGTGGGGAAAACACTGTGTACACATCAGTCAGCTTTATTTTCATTCACCCATGCATGTCAGTTAACTTGCATCAAATAAATCTTGCATTTAAATAGAATTTAGAGGCAAACAGTTCTGATTTCACATATGGATTTGTTGGGTTAACTTATAAGTTCACTTATATTTTCTTTCTCAATGGTATCGCTTTGCTTTCATTCATATGTGAATCTTGCATTTAATATGAATTAGAGGCAAACAACTCTGTGTTTACAAACTATGTATTTATGAAGTAACAATGAAGAGGCACCAAATGACTGTGCGTGTTAAAAAAAATCAGTTACTACATAAGTTGATTGAGTCAAAATGAAATTCACCATAAAATCCTACTACCATTATATACTTGACATGTAACACTTTGTCCAATTTTGTTTTATTGTTTTACCTTTGAAGTGCAAGGCAAAAGTAAATAATTTCAATTATATGTTTATATCTTTCCATGATGATGATGTAGCCAATGTCTGTTCTTCTGGGGCTATAATAATGATGACAGATTATGTATGCTTTATTTTTATTCAATGAATGCACGTGCACAGAGCTCTGTTATGATGTGACATACATGATATAAGCTATACAGCTTTAACTCAATAAATACATATGTGAAAACAAAACTTTTTGCCTCTAAATTCTGTTTGTATGCAAGATTTATTTGAAAGCAATTTAACTGACAGGCATGGGTCAATGAAAATAAAGCTGACTGATGTGTGCATGTATACAAGTGAATAAACTGATCAATGACTGAATGGAGCTAAACTGAAGTGTTATGTAACATAAATGAGCGGTTTCCTTTCCTGTCCATTCACCTGGATTCATATTTTATATAATGTAGTTATTAGTACAGAGCAGCAGCCAGTGGCAGATAGCAGTGGTGGCCAGCAGACAGCAGTGAAAGGCTCTCTGCCGCTATCTGCCCGTCTGCTGCTGAGCTCCAGAAGTCTCAATTGGATTTCAGTGGCAGACAGCGGCAGTCAGTGGGTCTCCCGTCGATTGCCACTGCATGCCGTCGAATGCTACTCTATGCCGCTGCCTGCCATTCTCTGCTGCTGTTTACCACTGTCTGCCACCAAAATGCTGCATACGCCACCAAAAAATTTACTAGTGAGGATACGCTTTGAACAAGATGACCTGTGTTCAGAGACCATAATTTGGTGATCTATCAGGAAAGTATATCAAGGTTTTACTGTGCTTAATAATTGTGCATATCTTTCATTTTTTTTGGGGGGGGGGGGAGGGACAGCCACTCTGCAATTTCAAGTAGTTCCTGCCAATATTTGAATATAAATTTCCACATGAACCCTGAAGCACCCAAGACTAAGTCAACAGGCAGATTTCCTTTTCATGCATTTTTAATATGGCTAAAAACACTGCAGAAATAATTGCTTAGTCCAGCTTTCCAGCATAATGAGAATTAAGTGCTTCTATTTTACTCACCAGGTGTCTCTTGCCCCATTTTTCTATACTTGTTCATAAACCCATTACATACAAATGTGAGTCTCATTTCCCATATCTTAATATTGCATCGCTTGTCCATTAAAGCCCTTAGGCAAAAAAAAAGGCGAGAAAAAAACTGCGGAAATTGGAAAAGTACAAAATAGCAATGAATGTGAAAGCCTAGAGCTGGTAACCAGATGGTTTTGATTACATCTTGCTGCCTGTAGAAAAATCTGCATTACTTCAGTCACTTTTAATTGCTTCAGTATCATAACTCATTTCACTTCATTTAATAGAATCTCAAAATGGCAATTGAAATGACATGTAGTAAATCCTAAAAGGATTATTATGGTATACGCTGGGCATTAGCAGCTGGTCGTAACTGTCCAGCCTCTGAAGCAATTTATGTCAATTCCCCACATGGTCCTGCCTGCTATCTGTAGGCTGAGGTTTACAATGATGTTCTGTAGTTTAAAAGGTCTGGTCTGTGACCACTGTGGATGGAAAATAAGAAAAAAGAGTTAAATATATGTGTAGTTTAGCACAGACCAAAAGAACTTTGAGACTCTGCTTTTTTTTTTTTTTTTTTGGGGGGGGGGGGGAGGCTTTGCTAGTTAGGCCTGCCTTCTGTCTGCCCTGCAGTAAAGAGCTTAAAGTTTAAAGTGTAAGTTAAAAAATTAATTAAGTGGATGTTACATGTTGGGGAAAGTGCCTACTATGTCATGATGATGTTTATCATTATTTTTTTCCAATATGCTCAAATATATGGACCACAAAAGATGTGATATGCTTCTGATGAAGATAGATGAAACATAGGTCTGCCAAGTGGAAATGGGGTTCAGGTGAGACAACTTGCTGGATCAATATGTATGATGAGACAAATTGACAGAACTTCAGGACAAATGAAACAATAAACTAAAAAACAAAGATCTAACAGCAAATCAGTCTATGTGAAAATTTTGCAGATCTTGAAAGCAAAATGGATATGCCTATATATAGAGCACAATCATCATCATCATCATCATCATCATCATCATCATCATCATCATCATCATCATCATCATCATCATCATCATCAACCAATTTTGAATGAAACCTCTTTAATAGCTTTGCACATATTCAACACTGACTTTTTTTGTACTGACCTAATTAGCATAACATTGTTCATTGGACATGTACACGGCACAACCATATAAATTAAAAGTTGGAATGGCACCTGTATCTATACTAATTTTGAAGATATTGATCATTATTCAACATTTAAATTTTGTGTATGGGCAAAAATTGACATAGATTAAAATCCTACAGTTTTAAGTAGCTCTCCATTGAATGCTCCTTTGGCACAAACATTAAAATTCAAACAGGATGCCACCTCTATTATAGTTTTGAACATACTCCTAAATATTCACCATTTCAATATTGTGTATTCACACAAGTTAGCATAAATTAATATACTACAATTTTCAGTTACTGTTCATTAGATGTGCAGCCCCAACAAATATACCCACAGTATCAACACCTGTGTCTGTATGGCACAGAGTTTGGAAACCAAAAGCAATTGAAATTTTCAATGGTCCTAATTTACATAAATTGAAAATGCTGACAAATTATTCTAAACAATATGTAAAACTTCACTGTAGCTACTATAGCCACGCAAAATTTGGTTATGGCTTATGCGAGGTCCAAGCATAACACAAGACAAGTAACTGGAATAGTTGTGACCTACAGACTGGATGTCCCTGCTTTGAACATATATGGGTCCTATGACCTTGAAAATGAGGTCAAAAATGTCACCATAATGTACTCATGTCAGGACACCACATCAAGATACAATTGAAGTTAATTTGAGTTTGAAGTAGCCTGTAAATCTCGAGATATTTTCCTCTCAAGGATTCTGGTATGGATGGACAGCTGGACAAGTTGATAAGTATACCCCTGAACTATGTTTTAATGAGGGAGAGAGGGAGGGAGGGAAGGAAGGAAGGAAGGGCTAAATGTGGAAGAAATTAATGCTATTTTGTTGTAGAGTGCCATGGTAATCTTTCATCCCAGCCAAGAAACAACAGCTTGATATCATTGAACAGACACTGTGGCATCTGCTGTGTTACCAGTTACTTTACTGGACACAGTACAGATAATGACCTATGCAAGACAGCACATCTTTGTCAACCAGGCCTGCCCCCTTCAACAAATTGATAAATGTGGATGTACTCAACATTGTCATGTCAGACCCTGCACTCTACAGCCTTTACTATGACAAACTTTTTTACTCAGTATTCATTTGATTAAAATATGACAATCAGAGCAGCAATTACATTCACATGAAGCTGATCTTTATATTGGATCAATACTGTTTTCTAACAGGCAGTCAATTTAGGCACAGATTAATCTTATGATCAGTAATTTAGTTCAAATTCATTTAGTCATTTCTTGTATTGCAAATAAATATTCCTAGGAGACCACAGATCAAACATATTTGAATATAAACAAATGACAGAAAATTTGAAATCTGACAGATTATCTTGGAAATTATCTAGACATCTTAACCCTTAAAGCGCTGATGTAAGATTGAGTCAACAGCTTTCCTTGGGACACTTTGCACGCAAAGTGTCCCAAGGAAAGTTGTTTACTAAGACTACTTTTTGCTTTAGACTAGGCTTGCTAGTATTTAAATGAAAGGTATCTTCATGAGGAATTTGAATCTTTTAACCATTATATGTTTAATGGTAATGAGAAAATGACTATAGCCATGATTAGCACTTAAAGGGTTATGCATGACATGAAATTAAGGAGAGGCAACAGAAACAGTTGAGTACAATTAGTACTCAGATACTGCAAATGCCTAATGTCACAACAAACAATTAATCATAGAACAAAAAATCAATTTCATTTGGTCTAACATGCTACATGTAAGTAAAAGTGAGTGCTGTCAGACCAAAGAGTCAAACAAAGTCAAGATACAATATATGAGAACCATACATCCTAGCTACGTGCACTTGTATTGCTATACATCATACCTTCCTGTGACTACACATTGTCTTATGACATCTTACAAATGAGATCTCATAAAACCTGGCCAATCATATGCAAAACTATTCGTGTGCCTTTTCACTCTTAAATCTGAAGGCTTGTCAGGTTAACCACTCTTGAATTTACTGACTATCCCTAATACAAGTGTATGTGTATTAAATAATGGGTTGTGCATGGAAATCAAAAGTTGACCTGTTACAAATTCATGGTGCACTTCAGTATTTATCTCTAATAAGAAAATCACCATATGAGCAATCTATCAAAGACCTTTTAAGCAGACACTGTTACAATGTACGGCTTCACAAATGGGCAGTGCTAAGATACGTGGGTCTAAAAAAAGCTTTACGTATTGACACTATGACGGCCCTACTCAGTAGCAGCCCAATGGTGTTGCCTTCAGCCACCAAGCACTTGCTATTATCTGTCCTTCCCACAATAGTGGGATAGAATTAAGTGTGGATTATCCCTCCACTCAGTCACCCAGCCAATTTCCACCTGGGTGACTGAGAAGCTGACACTGGCAGCAAAGCCATGCTGCCAGCTGCAGAGCCTGATAGACACCCACCGCACATTCTACTTTCAATCCTGCTTGCCCAACGGTCCCACCAGGGACCTTGTCAATGGTTAATATCCACTGCTTGCCAGTTTTTATTTGATCAACATCGCTAAAGATCAGACACACTGCTCAAGCTTTTTCTAGCATATAGCCAATAACATGACAGTTTTCTGTCTAATTGGGTGACATACGATGACCAATTCTGATGAGAATTCCAGCTACAGCCCACAGGACCTTCAATCCTGGCAGTCCACTACATAGAAATCAGACAGAATAAAACTAAGACTTGCAAAAAAGGCACACACATCTCCAGATAAATGTATATATTAAAAGGTAATTGCTCAGCTTCCATTCCCAGAAACCATTTAACCCACTCAAGCTTTGGTCAGCATTTTTTGCATTACTCAGGCATGTGGCACTTAAGATGGTCTCTTTGCAACAGCTGCAGTAGGCATGTCAGCCAATGGAAAAAACAAAACAAAACAAAATATTTACTTTAAACAATGTATGTTGGTCATTGAAAAAGAAAGCTTTTCATGAAGAATTTGAATATATAATTTCAACTTTATTTCAGTTCAACACACTGGAATGTCAATCATCTGTGTGGATGAATTATTCCAATCCTGTTCAAATTGGTCTGAAGCAGTTGCCATTTTTCCTTATTGTCAACTTCATTTCTTCAATTTACTGCTCTCAGAGCATTACATTAACATTGAAAATACCCAAAGTTGATCACATGCTTCTGGCTGTGCACTTGCAGCACAAAGCATTGATTCATTCTCATTAAAATCATTTCAAAATCTGAACAAAATGTGGACATAATAAATTAAGCTCTACTATGCTTGTGAACTAGATAAGCTAATACACTGGAGAAGTCTCAGCCTAACAGGACCAGCAGCCAGCATATGGCTGTCCCACCCAGCATATAATTGTCCATACACCAACCCCACACACCCAGACACTGTTTCCTGGCCAGACAGGTGTCTCCCATCACAAACTGTTACATCTGAACAGGACAGGACGATCTCTATTGAAATCATGCAGGCATGACCCATATCTACACTGGCAGATAAGAATGCCAAGATTGGCAAGTGGCTTCATATCTCATGACTCACATAGTCATCATTGTACCAGCTGTTTTCTTCACAATTTTTGTTTTACTGTACTATAAAATGTTCTGTGTGGTTGAACATTCATGCCAAAAGCCTGACTTATGTAAATGTGAGAACTTGTTACAGCATGTATGTGTAACTAGTATAAAGACTAAATCTGTTTGTCAAGTGTGGCCAGCTTGAACCAAAAATAGTTCTGGATAACTTGCACATCTGTCAGATCTCAATCCATTACTAGAGGATTGCACCACCTGACAGAACATGACAACCTAACAGGCAAGCTGTTTGCGTAACCAGATCTGAAAAGATAAGTCATCACTGGTTATAACTGTGTCCTTTTGGCACAGCCAGCTAAACTGTAAAGTAACGCAACCTTCATCTTGTACTTGGTCCATCTGAAAGAACAATGTTCCTGCACTTCCCTTCTTCATCGAAACCAGCTGAATAAAACATGCAGCATGTAGGTAATTGAGGGCACATTGTCCAATTAAATGTTGTCTTGTACAGTCGTAGGGAAGAAATGTAGTGAAGCATACATAACCACATTGGCCATAACAAAAAGGGCATTCACCCTTTCTCTCTGGGTATTGTTTCTGGGTAGTTGCTGGGCACAGTATTACCACCTCCATTTATTTTTCTCTGCTGCAATTAGCAGTTGCTGAATCAATTAATGCAGATGACAAGCCAATTTCTTCTGCTTACCTGATGACTTGGTGTCTGTAAATGGCACGTGAGTAATATAATCAATGCTTCCAGAAATTCTACATGTCTCTTACATCACATGAAAACTAATTGGGGGTCTATGGTGTGCTCTGCCAGCCAATGCCCATCGTTCTGTTAATGCGCATCATTATACCATAAACCTTGCTTGATCTGTTAGAAAAATTTATGGTTTTTACTCCAAGGAATATTACACAATTTCCTGCAAAACTGGCATTAAATCCTAGTCTATGTCATAAGAATGGAGACAACCATTTCCACTGAAACACTGAGAATCACCCATTAGATTACAACATCTTGGTCTTTTGTTTGGCAAAGCAGTAGAACTTGTAATCCTGTCCATAAATCATAAGGAACCATCTTCAACTTGGGACACTCCCACATCCTAGTCTGTAATACAGGAAAGCACTACATCAGCAGAAAAACTTTTATGTATTTCTCACGCTGAATTGCATTCAACTAGAAGTACATGTCTTGCAACCAGGAGCAATATTATTATGTCTCAACTTGACTCCAACAACAGACGTACCTGAACACAGAAACAAACACACAAACTAGAAGCATATTTACAATCGCTCACAAGTTCTAGCCTCAGTGACACTATCCCAATTCAATTGCTTAAATTTTCAAATAGAGTTATGGACTGAGTAAACTGATACAAAAATATGTGCTTTGTAAGGATCAACATTTTTTATCTTCAAAAATTAAACTGGAAAGGAAAAACTGTTCCTGTCCTGTCTTTTCATAAAATAAAACAAGACTTTGGTGGTAACCCTGAATCCATGATGTCATCTCAGAACCTAGTTCACTTAAGTTGGGATCTTTGCAATGGATTCAAACTGAAATTGCCACAGAAACTTTTAAGAGCCAACAATTACCTTGACACCAACATGGCACATAAATCTCACAAAAACTTGTATCAATGTGTATAGCATGGTACCCAATTGCAGCATAATGAAGACATTGATAAAGTATATTTCCAGCAGAGAAAGGTCTAAAGAAAGCATAGATACAAACAATACCATATCCAATCCTCTGTAGTCTGGTCACTGGTCTAAATTTCTGGATCAGGTGGACTGTGAAAAGTATCAGTGTATTATTTTCACCACAAAAATTTCAATCACACAAGTGTTGTAAAGGTTTTTGAAAAGAAATAAAGTTTCCGTTTAAAGTATTTGAGATTGCTAGAAGCCTCACCTGCCATAAAGAGACCTCAGAGGAATGTTTACACCAGTTCAAAACAATGAGCATAGAGGCAGCACTTTACAAGCTCCGGATTTGAATGTAAGCCGATGAACCAGAGATGCTGCATTTAATGACGGACATCAACTCGATTCAACAAACAATGCTGAACTTCAAGCTATGTTATTCCACACCACAGTGGCCTTGGCCGGTGGTTTTTGCATTTCCTGGAAAGCCACGATATGGCTGCCTTCACAGTAACTGCAGCATGACTCGACCGAGCCCAGCAACAGAATGACTTGCAATGCAATGCATTTAAAACACAATGACTTGCTTAATTAAGTTTGCTCTTCAATGCAAGGTCTCTTTTTACCAATAAATGGAACTGGCATTCTTCATCTTAATTCTAAGTAATCACATGTATATACAAAGTCAGGAAGTAACATGGAATGATTCAATTCAAAATGACAACCAGCTACTGTCACGCACATCTTTGTAAAACATCTCTTTTATCAGTCTCTTTGACACTGGAAACGAGAATTTGGAGCAATCCTGTTTCTACCATTACTTTTAAAATGCTGGCAAGTCATGGCTCATCCTGTATATTGCTATCCTTTCAGGCAGTCAATCTACAATTGCAATCTGGTTTGGACACAGATTGTGCACCACAAAAACTGACTATAATGACAAATGACCTGTACCCTGATTGTCACAAAACATAAAACTCCAGGTCACAGCTCACAGAGTCATCCATATGCCAGCCTAGCTTATACACATCTATGTAGCCATTACCAGCTTATGACCGAGAGATGGTCCACTGTGTAGAAACCGGCAAAGCTGGAAAGGCATTTAGGTATTAGAGGGTCCTATGGCATTAAAGACATGAAAGGAAGCTCCATTTGAGTACAGCTATTGTCCTTCTCATCCCTTCTTTATTGTAACAAATAACATTATTTAATACTTTGCAAGTGGTCCTTCCAAGAAATATGATCACTTAAGTACCTATCCTTGAGCAATAAACATTTAAGATCACCTCTTAATGTAAACGTGATGCATGTCACATTTTGTTTTGTTTTTGTAAATTGCAGTAAGTGTGTATTTTTCCAACTGCTAATCCTTAACATTCAGGTCAGCATTTGCAAGAGTGATTAAATTCAAAGAGCTATTTATCCTTAGATTAACCTGCCAACCTCTAATTTCCATGCAGACCTAGGCAGTTCAATCAACTGACCTTGGGTGTGGGCCGATTTGCAAGAAACAAGTAGGTCATGACGTTCCAGGTCAGGAAGACAACCAGCACACAGGCAGTTACGGAGCGTCTCCTCATGGCAGGCTACACCACCGGCTACGGCTACAGCAGCGCCCCCTGTCATAACATCTGCAAACATAAAGAAAACAATTATAATATTCATTCCAGAATTACACAATCTATGAAAAAGGAAAAAAAAAACTTCTAGGTCTTAGCACATATCTCTTAAACTGTTTGTTCACCATGTGTTTCAGGGTTCATACAGCAAAGCAGCTTTCAGATTCCAGGACTTTTTTTTCCAAAATTCCAGGACTTTCCAACTTGTCCGATTTTTTTTTTCTTTTTTGTCTTGCTGTCATTTGTAGGGGGGGGGGGGGGGGTGTCTGAGGGGAAGGGAAGAAGGGGATCGAGCTAACCTAACTGTTAGAAGAGAAGAAGATCTGTATTGGTGGACATTTAAAATGCAAGAACTTTTCAAGGACTTGACCTAGAAAACTGATTTTTACGGTTTTTAAGGCCTTGAAAAAGCATGTAGTAAATTCAAGTACTTTCGAGGATTTCAAGGACCTGTATGAACCCTGAGCCCTTTTTAAGATATGTCCAAACTGTCTTGGAAGTCAACTCTTGAAATTTCTGTGTTAAAATAGAACAAACATTCATTTGGAGCTTGCAAGGGAGGAACGAAGGAGAAAGAATTCCTGGAAAAACAAAATGTCTGCATTGAGCCACAGATACAAATAGCTGTTGTACACCAGGTAGTACCTTATGTCCACATATACTCCTCTTATATCCTGGATGCCTGCCTGTGATATACTGCACATAATAACCACTAAGGACACTGTCTTTAATATATGTACGACAAAATGTTGGTCCATATATGTTATGCATCACTGTTACAAGTTTCCATGGAAACAACAAACACAATTCCTGTTCCACTTACACAATGCAAGATTCCATGGACACAAATGGACAACTATTTGAGCGGAGTTATATTTATGAGGACCAAGCAAGGGTCACAATAGCTAGAAGTTGAAATGTTCGACCGCTTTCGTTGTGTTTCACAACTCGTCAGGAACTGTGTGCTAACTGACGTTACATCTGATTTATATGCCAAGGGGTAACTTTCTGTTGTTACGTAAAACACGTAATCGTGATTACGTAACACAGAATCTTGGTTCCACCAAGACGTTATTGTCAAAGTGAAATGGATTCAATAGAATTTGAATCGCAACAGGCTTGTAAAATAAAGACTGCCGTAGAAACATTGCTGGGGGTCAGCAAGTGTGATTAATCAGACTTCTGGGTGGTGGTACTACCATACCACAAAGCCCTGAACACAGGAGCTTAGGACTGTGTATAAACACAGTGTAGGTACATGTGTGCAGTTTCTCAAAGGGTTGCATAGGTAATGTGCTACCCAAAGCAGAACCTCATGAAGGGATGAACTCTGAACATAATTTTTTTTTTTTGCCTCACTGGCAGTGGAATAAGCCTAAAATACTTGAACCACCAGAGGATACAAAATGATCATGAATAGCCATCAGATATATCTTGCAATACCCGACTTTTCATGAGACTTCAAGTCATCCATCTCAGATCATTCATGCCCTCCATCAGAATTCAACAATTTGAGGCTCATCCTGATTGGCTGAAGGTACCCAGATATGATTAGTTCTAAAATTCTTGTACATGTACTATCAGAAGATGAGAAATAACAACACACATTGTTTACTTAATATTCTTGTTGTGTTAGGAGTCCCCTTTTATATGTCATCATTTCTGTTGGTGTTGAGAAGCAAACAAAGTTCTCTCTAAATCTGTCCATCATGTAACCCATACACCTACCACTGAAACTGTTTGTCTCATGTCTCTCTAAATGTACTTCATTACACTTTTGATTAAACCCTAGTGATATTCACATATTTTTTGTATCATTCATGGTGGTTTCAGTTGAATTGGAGAGGTATATACAAGACCTGTGCTGGGCAATAGCACGCTTATCTTGGGAAAATATCACTGATATACAGCCTGGAATTGTCACACAAATGACGAGTATGTGCAGCTTACATACTGACGCAAAAAAACACAGTTATTAAATTAGCTTAAATTCTTATTTTTAAACTGGTCCTGCTGCTCCACTGCTGGGCAGGGGAATCACATGCTGCCCTCACATTTTATTCACTATCTGATAACCTGAAGATGATGCCATTCCTAAGAAAAGGAAAAAACGCACACACACTACCTGTGTCACTTGCTCAATCTCAATTCCCCTTAATTACATGTAGCAAGACAGGAAAGCACAATTTTCATGTCCGCCAGCAGCTTGCCTTTGCATATCCATTAAGGCCAGGAAACCTTGCTTGTCCACAAAGACCTGAATCTTTAGACATGTCAGACCTGCAGTTCCGCTGCCTGATGGAAATGCTTTCCTGTGCTTCCACTGCAGTTTGCATACTGCTTGTCTTAATGTTCTCTGCCCCTCTTTGTGAACACAGTGGTCAATCCCCTTTGTGCAACTGCAAACTGCCAGCTACTTCATGGGAAGTTATAAATATTGTAGACTGTGCTCTGCATATCAAGCATTAGTGGATCAAAGAAGCTGGCTTGGTTTCCTGACAAATACTCACCGTGAGCCTGCCACCTATACGCCACAGTAAAAAGTGCTCCCTGATTAATACCATCACATAAACTACATATCTGCATCTGGATGCAAGTTACCCTTATGCTTATGAGTATGTTCCTGTGCCAAAATTATCATGCCATTAATTTGAATGATTCTGTTTTTTGAATATGGATTAAGTATGACAGTGAAGAAGATTATAATGTAAACTGCAGGTAAAACATTCTTTTTCACTGTACATCAGCACATACAACTCGTGATTTGTATCACCATATGGTAATATGTCTCTGCAGTAAACCCTTGTAGTCATTGGAAGCAGGATATAAAATACAATTAACTCCACCAATCAATACCCAGTTCCTTACTGACCTAATTAATGACTTGACTTGCCAGTAAGCATCAAGACTGAGGATCCATTAACCCCCACCACTAACCCCGTATGCTCACCTTTTTTTGTTGCCTGAGTTTACAGAAGGGCTTCTTTCTTGGAGATTTATATACAAATGCCCTTGCCAAATACCATCCTTTTTCCCTTATTTGCACAACTTTTGCTCATTATAGTGAAAATTAAGACTGGATGATAAAAACATTAAAAAAAAGTCATGCTTTGCATTAAAGAGTTAAAGGAAAGCCATAGCAACGGCACAGCCAGGTGAGCTATAAGAACAGCCTGACATATAAACGGGTCCTGTAAATTATACATGCATTCTCCACTATGAACTCAATGAGTCCACTGGGAAATTGGCAATCTGCAATGTTGTACAGGTAGATGCAGACCCTTGGGTCTTTGATGTGCCCATGTAGATACCATATGGACTTACAAGAGATTCACGGGAAGCCAGCTTGTATTATAGTCTTGATTTCCACACTTCACCTGTGAGTGTACTTCGTCAAAAGAAGCATGCTCTCCGATCCCCTACTTATCCTTTGATACATTTGAATACAAGGCAGTTTTATCAGCCGGGAATTAGATTAAGTTTTTCCTTCACATTCTTTGACATCAAAGTAAGATCCAGGTCGTGCCATAAAGTATATTGCATGGTTTCCACAAAAATACACACACATAAAAAAAAATAACAAAACAAAGCAAAAACCATACAGATATTATCTGAAATCTGCTTGTTTTTTGGGCAGCTGCTTTCATAGCCAAAGCCAGAGAACTGATAGAAGTATCCTGTTTAAATCCACATGGGGGCTCTCAGATCAGGAAGAGATCACAGCTGTTGGACAACAGTCCAGCAGCAGCCCTGCTCAGGTTCAAGGTGACATTCAAGCTGGGCCACACCATGAATATTCATAAGCCATTCTGGCTCCATTTTTTCTTATCCAATGGCCCCATTCAACCTCCAGATGCCATAGATGCTGGCTAGTGGCAAACACATGGGAGTCATCTAAGCATGCACGCTGTGCCTCACATGTTTTCACCATTGTTGACCCTGACAACACCTTTCCTTCCAACACACAACAGCTCTGGTGGCGGCTCTGACCATGCAACAGTAAAGTACACCACAGACACTTGTAAACTCTTCTCTATTGGCATGCAGTCCCAAAGTTCATTATGGTTAGACTACGCTCCATAGAGGCTAATGGGGTCCATTCTATGGTAACCATCATGGTGTCCATTTGGAGATACCTGGTGGGCCTACAGGGGTTTCTTTTGTAAGTGATCTCTTTGTGCTACATTCAGCAGATCTGTACAAACCATGGATGTGATGGAGATATTTCTGTTAGAAGAAGCATCAGGTTATTGCTGTAGACATGGTACACACAGTGTATTTGATCAGGACCGTTATTGCCTGTGACTCTGCCTTTGTCCCACTGCAGACCTTCCTCCCTATTTTCATAAGTCTATTTGGCCAGTCCATACATTTCCTAGACATTTTCATGTCCATGTCATATGGTGCCCTTTGTTTTGCAAATGCACTTTTAGTCTTGAGATAGCAGATGTAATCTCTCTATCAAAAGCGGGTTTATTTTATTTAAGCATGTTAAGTTTTTGAGGTTTTTTGGTTTTTTTGTGGGGGGGGGGGAGGGTGAAGGGTCATCATTATACAGTAATAAATAGACAATGGTGGTATAAATATGACTTTGCAGCACTAAAATGTCACTTTCCTGTGTCCCTTTTTCATGTGGAATGGAGATAACATGGGGACTGGTCTGTTTAGCTGACAATGTGTGCATAAGTCCAGCTACACTACACATTTGTATATTTCATTTCATGCAGTCCATACATGGACAGCAGGCAATGAGTAGCTTTGCCCTCCTACATGCCTCCCTGCATCAATAATAAACCTTGATTATACTTTTAAGCAGTAGAAATCATGCCAATCATACATCAGTCAATTTTCCAATAAATATCCATGTCTGGCCAGGCAATAAAACATGCCATGCCAACAATGACGTTACCTAATTGTGCCTGTACCTATACATTTGTGTCGAGTAATTAATTTCAGGTAGAACCTGTTCTAAATTTACCACTCAATGGAGACAAATACCAAATTTGACTCCCAAATCTACATTTTTTTAACATGAACTTGCTGGAAATAATATGGGATTCTCCAGAGACTAGGAAGGGGACCAGATCAGCTGGACAGGTGTCCATGCAGGGACTATATTACATTGGCTTCATCCAATGACCCTCAATCCTCAGATTGCTGGCACTCATGCTGGATTGGCCTGCCCTGCCATCCCAACCCTTATAATCACCTTTGCCTTCAATTTGTTATTATCACAACCACCATGTCTCCAGAACTGATCAAATGCAATACTATCAACTCCACAGTTTCCCATAAATAGCCTATTCAAATTGAAGTATGAAGATACACTATAACCCTTGGTTCATAAGCTTTGCAATACAATGCCAAAGCGGAAGTCAATTTCATGGCCCCACCTTTTATGTTCCCTCATGAAAACACTCACATGAAATTTGCTGAAGCTCATGGGAATACACAGGATTTGTGGACATTTTCAAACCTTCAGAAACTAATCTGGCTTTTCCATACTCTACCTTTGCTGATGACTGTGCCAAAGTTATCCTATTAGTGACAGTTTTTGCTCTGTGACCTACTTTCTGTCTCACTTCCTCTGGACTGGAGCAATTCCAATAGATTTGAGTAGTCCCTTACGGCTAGACATGAAAATCTAAATGACTATGAATGGTGCCCTCATAAAGTTGCTACTTAGGCCAGATTTATGAGTGCCACATAAATGGAAAAATTTGAAAAAAGAACTGGAAATGGCTACAAGACCATGCAAAACTGAACTGTACTGATTAATGCTGGGCACAAAATGGGTTCACATACCAATAGCTTTGGCCTTTTGGCAACTATTGAAATTTGTTGTCTGAAATTGCAAAAGACACAAATGAACTCATGTCGCCTACCTGTATGTCTATAGTTAGCATGCTAGGATAACCTCAATCAAATTGATTCATGTTCATTTGATGTCATATTATCAGCATTGTATCCCTTTATGTGCAGTGTTCCCCCTGATAGTCCCAAGATCTGGAATGACTGAAGATCTGTTGGTTTTATTTCCATCTGGGTTGAGCAAAGGTGATGTCAGGCTTCCCCATTTAAAACCCTTGCAGCAATTGGAACTGGCAGAACATTTCCACTCATGACCAGGTGAACTGACTAAGAGAACCCAATGTTGCTGACTTGCACTTTATTTTCCCTGACATACGCTGTTCTTTTGGGTTATCACATCCTATGCTAATATACTCTGTTAAAAAAATAAATATTTACTACAAAGCATAATCACCTGTGGTCATAAAACCTTCACAAGTAAAACTTTCTGGTCAACTTTTCCACGTAATTTTCTTAAATCTATATGTATATGTAGCATTACAAAATAAAATGTATAATTTGTTACTCTTGTGTGGAACAAGCTTTCGCCTGTGATCAAAATAAGAACCACAGGAATGCTGTAGTACAAAATACATGTGAGCAAGAGGAGATTAAATAAGTATAAGAATGAGCAAGACTGATGTATAAGAATCCTCAGCAAGAATAGTGCAGTAAAGAACAGTGAGTAAGAGGAATGCTGTATAAGATCTATGCACGAGAAGCATGCTATATGAAAACCATGAGTAAGAGGAGTGCTGTATAACATCTATGTATGAGATGAGTGCTATATGAAAATGAGTAAGAGGAGTGCTGTATAACATCTATGTATGAGATGAGTGCTATATGAAAACAACAAGTAAGAGGAGTGCTGTATAACATCTATGTATGAGATGAGTGCTATATGAAAACAACAAGTAAGAGGAGTGCTGTATAACATCTATGTATGAGATGAGTGCTATATGAAAACAACAAGTAAGAGGAGTGCTGTATAACATCTATGTATGAGATGAGTGCTATATGAAAACAACAAGAGGAGTGCTGTATAACATCTATGTATGAGATGAGTGCTATATGAAAACCATGAGTAAGAGGAGTGCTGTATGACATCTATGTATGAGATGAGTGCTATATGAAAACAATGAGTAAGAGGAGTGCTGTATGACATCTATGTATGAGATGAGTGCTATATGAAAACAATGAGTAAGAGGAGTGCTGCACAAGATCTATGCATGAGAAGCTCACTGTATGAAAACCGCGAGTAAGAGGAGTGCTGTATAACATCTATTTATGAGATGTGTGCTATATGAAAACCATGAGTAAGAGGAGTGCTGCACAAGATCTATGCATGAGAAGCTCACTGTATGAAAACCACGAGTAAGAGGAGTGCTGTATAAGATGTATGCATGAGAATAGTGCTACACAAAAACCATGCGTGAGAGGAGTGCTGTGTAAGATCCATGCATGAAAAGAGTGAGCTGAAAACCATGAGAAAGAGAAGTGCTGAAAAAGATCCATGAACAACAGGAAAGTACCAAGTGAAGTATCCTAAAAAGGTGATCTTCTATGATAGGTGGTCTCTCAAGACAGGGATCAGATACAAGCCTAGGTTGTCCCAACATGACATAGATATCATGGTGACTGAAGACCAGTGAGTGTTACTATTTCTATGGACAGAACAAGAACATCTCACTCAGCTGAATTTCAACCCACATGTGCTCATCTATATCACTTGGAATTCCACAAATTCAGTTCAAACAAGACCTCTTGGCATGCTGCATGTGCTTCTGATCCAAGACCACTTAAACAACTCTTGAAATTTGTCTTGCCATATCTTATGCACTGAATAATACTTGTACATCAGATCTATTAAGCACCAGCTTCACCTGAGAAAGTCAATGTTGGCAAAGTGAACTATTAGGTGATAACCAATCTTAAGGTCAAGTATTTAAAGGAGGAAAATCCAAGTCAGAAATTGAAAGACATGAACTATTTGCCTACTTTCACCTACAAATAATATGAGACGTAGTGCCATCATAGACAGCCTGGCACCATAAACATGCCCCTTGACTTGCTAAAGCCAAGTGGGTCTCCTTAAAGACCAGCATATACATGGGGAACACTTAACCATTGCCCAGAGGAAGGCTCAAAACTAAACACCTGTTAACAATCTGCACGTGTGTGTGTGTGTGTGTGTGTGTGTGTGTTATATATACATATACATATCTTCTAATTATCTACAAATTTTTTGTCGTATACAGATGAATAAATACTCATATAAGTAAATGCAGACTTTTTATGCTGGTCGCAACTGGTTTCAGGATTTAATTATCCATTATTAAGCTTCAACTGTATTCTGTTTCAGGATACAGTTGAAGCTTGAACATGGATAATTAAATACCAAAACTGATAGCGACCAGCATAAAAACCTGCATTTCTTTACAGTTTATACATACATAAATACATACATCTTGATGTAATACTTGGGCAAGCATTTAAAATTTAGGAAATTTCATGCACCCTTGATGCATGTAGGCACTGACTTTTGCTTGGCAATTTTCAGTTCTCAAGTAGGCCCATGATGACAAAGTATCATCAATATGGAAGGCTCAGACTCATGGCTTTCATTTACAGGATTAGCATCAGCATGTAAACCAAATAAGCAGGGAAGGTCTTCTCATAAGATGAAGCCCACACACAAGTGCACAGAGAGCAACTTCTTTTTTGTTTCTAGCTATTATCACCTGAAGCCACCTGTGCATAGCATGGAAGGCCTTGAAGAGGTGCAGCCAGCAACACCAACCATGTGTACCTGATACATCACAACACAATGTTATCTCACCTGTTGCAGTCTGTAGAGACGCTCTACACACTTTGTTGTAAGGCTGGGAAATATCATGGGAACCAGACAATGGTATACCAAGAGTTTCCTCATATATCATTCACACATTCCTTCCACATTTACTGATGCTCATTCTCCAAAAGGACTTGCTGGTACTTGAATATAATAAACAATCCGGCCTAAGGATCACTTGTATGTCAAGATACTCATGTTTGACCTGGCAAAATATGATCTAAAGCATGTATCATACACACTTCAAGTACATGAAGTATACAGCACACAATCTGATTTATACTGTAATCATTACAGATTTTCCGGATTAATAATATATGGGACTTTCAAATTTCAAAAAGAACTCCTGGACTTCATTTAACTGTAAAATATTCAAAATGAAACCTGTGGTTTTTCAGTAGCTGTATAAACATTCTTGAGCAGTTCATCAAATTTGAAAACATTTATCAAAAGTTTCCATCTGCTGTCATAAACACATGGTTACTCTATAAAGCACAGCTAAATTGATAATTTTAATGGTCAAATTTCGATACGCAAACAAAATACATCACTTTCCTAGTATAATTTCTAACACAGTAGACAAACACAATGCTGACTGTGACCCATGTTTGAGTATATTGCATTAGTTTACCCGATATCTGTCATGTGTTCGGCCTTTCTTAGGTCACCAGTCATACTTTTGTGACATCAAAACTGCTTTCCTGTATTCCCCAACACACTAGATAAGAACTATATGTATTATATAACACCTGCAATCATTCAATATAAAACAATGACAGGAGCGTAACAAAGATGATACCACTAGACACTGAGCAACAGGATACCCTAAGAATTTCATTGTGTTAGACAACAGTTTTACTGTCAGTTTTACAATCATCAAAGCACAAAACTTTCCCTACAGTGATCCAAAAAATATATGAACATTACCTTACAAGACATGCTCACTTCCAACGCAAATAAGGCTGGAGTTTATCAACAATTGGCGATAATGGCTGTTATCTGATATCAGAAGATACACCCACAGTGAATAAATGCTGCTGAGTCTCTGAGATATGTGAAGGTCTAGTCTGATTATATACGCCTGCTTTGCTCATGTGTTTTACTGTACTGTTCAGGCAATGCACAGCATGCCAGACAGCAAGGACAAGTAATGCACCAAAAATAAATGTAGACAAGCCAGCATCTACTAACCACAAAAAACATATATATCCCATGTGAGGTTTCCTTGTCACAAATTTAAAGGAACCTCAACAAGGAATAACCCTTACTCTCCAGCCTCCAGTATTCCAAAGGTTTTCTCCCAAATATTCTGAGTGATTATCTTAACAAAACTGAATGGAGCTTGTAAAGGCAAAGTCACAAGTGACCTTCTGGCAGCTCCCCTAAGTCTATCCTTGGTGAGCTATTAGGAGAACTGCACATGTGAAGATTAGGGTAAAATTTGCACAAGTGAGCAATAAACAGATCCCCTGACATGTTTTCAGGTGTGTGTGGAGGGATGTGTGAGCAATATTGCTTGCCTAAGGTGACAAGCACTGTATGCACCTCATTTGTGCAACAGACAGCAGACATTCATGTCATCTTTTTATCAATCCAAATAAAATAATCTTGAAATAATTTTGATGAAGACATCAACTTATTCAGCCCTATGAACGGATGTGTTCCATATTGAGCAGAATTCTGGGGGCAATTTTGTATTGAAGAAAGCATGACATGTATCACCAGCAATCAGTTTCATTCACTGTGTCACAGGTCATTTCATGTGCTGCAGGGGATAATCAGACAGTTTAACTGTCGAGCAAGATGTGAATCCAGCCTGGCTCATCTACAATTATTCACCCACTTTTTGAGGTAACCAGATAACCCTAACAAACCTGACCTGTTTGCCAAGAAGGCTTACAAAGTAACATTCCAGGTACATCAAGCCAAAATTGTGTGCAAAAGCAACTCCCTGACCATACTTATCCTGAATAGATTCTATTCTTTGATTTTTAAAGAGTCTTATTGCTGAATCTCCTGCAGTACAATGATTCCCTTGTCAACCGAAGACCAGCTTTTCTCCAATATTTCCTGAGGCAATACCATGATGTATTCATTATACTGTCGTTCTGGGTAATGGGGTTCAAATTGTGGTATTCTGGGCCATTGAGGTGGCCACATTTAACCTTAAAAAGCCACCTCAGCAAGAACTCTGCCCAGAGGGCACTGAATTTGGCTTCCCACTCTGTAACAGCCATTGAATTCACAATACTGATCCACGGTTGCTTCTATGATTAACCCTATCACTACACACAAAGCCCAAGTGAGACCAAGATTTCATTATGTAAGTCAAAACAATTAACAGATTTTTATGATGTATTTCTTTTGTTATCCATGGATTTGATATGCAACTATACCAACACTCTCTAATTGATAGTCTCTTATGACTAGTCATGACATATCTTCTCTTTCATGGCTATTTTATACGATCCTAACTTCTCTTTTTCCCATGTCAGTGCAACTGCTACATCGGACAACCTGCCATTAGAGATATTTTTAGATTTGCCCATATGGACAGTTTGTCAAGACGAAGACCATTGCACAACCTTTTACCGACTGTGTTGTTATCACATGTGCCACTTTATAAGTGCTGCAGTTTCAATGAGTTGACAATTTTTGAACAAGCCCTGAAAAGTTCTGCCATTACTTGTTAATTTGAATTTTTGAGTACATTGGGCTGGCACTAGCCCAGTACTCAATTTGCCATAGGCTGAAAAAGGGACAGTTGGCAAAAGATTATCACCTGTTCATTGCAAATTTTATACTTCAATATGGAACCCCTGGGCATTACAGAAAATCTTCCAAGTTTACCCTGTGATGGCTTATGAAATCGAAGTTTGGCTCTCACATTTTACCTTCTTCACTCAAATTGGCCACAAATGCATCATTTCTGGTACTCTTACATAGCGCACAAAGGAATGTCTGACATGTCTCCCAATACAAAAGCTGCAGACATAAAGTCTTCATATCAGTAATCTATTTCAATTCCAGCATCTCTTTTAGATTATACCTTGCCATAGCAGAAGCTCTATGACTACAGCAAGGTCATTCCCATGGAGTATTTGACTTTTGTATGATGACAGTGCACAAGCTATTGTGTATAGAATATTCAGTTAACCCATGGCATGTTCTTTTGCAGGATTAAAAGAATAGCCATACACTTTCTGGATAAGATACACTTTCTCCTAAACTGCCACCTTTTGGAACCAGAATCAATACTGGGGCAGTTTCTTTATGGGAAATTAGCAACTGACAGTGAGAATTGCACATGCAAGACTTACCATAAATCTGTGAGCCAATGACAACTGACACTTTATGCACATCATCACTCCACCAATGTGACCCTTCCTGCACATAATAATCACTAACCTGGTGTTAGTCCATGGCCGCAGTGCAAACAGCTCCATAAATAATAGCCACCCTAAATGGTATGTCATTATGCAGGATTGGCCACTTGCTTGAAGAGTGCCCCTCAAATGGCGATTTAAATGCATGAAGCCAGTATCAACGTGAGGACTGTGAAGAGTCTCTAACAGTATTGATATCCAGGCATGGTTTATAGTGCAGTTACACAAGATTATCACCAGGGTCACACACTTTATACAAGTTTTACATGTTACTCTTGTATTGACTGAAAATGGCAACAAAATGTAAAATAGACATTTACTTGTCAGTGGTTGCAGGCAATGTGACCCAAAACCATGTTGTTCATTTTCCAGACTGGTCAGCCACACATTCAATAAAATTCTCATTAATCTTGGGGTTACCAGATCTGTCAGCCATTCCATGTAATTTCCAAAGAATTACCATGCAGTAGTGACTCATCTTGGTCAAGACAAAAAGAAAAAAAAACAGGTTTTGAAAAAAAAAAGACTGTGAGTTTTATGCTCAGGTGACCTTTTATGTATACAAAGACTGATAATACCAGATATGCATATAAATTTCCTGTCACAAAGCAGTTCACACCTGTCAACCACGGACCACATATGGGCATGTCACTGTCACAGACAGGGCTAGTTTCCCCTTTCTTACAAAACTCATGGGATTTTTTAGAGAAATTTAAGTTTACAAAAGTCAAAGTCATATTCATGTACTGCTTCCTGAACTGGATACAAGCAGAAATTTCCATCTGCATGTACTAAGTATTCTTTATTACGGAAATATTAGTAATATCCTGTTTGCCCGCACAGGCGGATGCCCGTATCTTGCGAGGCAAGACCATGGTTACCAAGACAACCAGGCATGCAGTTGTGGCGGGAAATTTATATGCATGTCTCGTATTACTAGCATAAATGATAGTTCTGTATGAGTGTGTGTGCATGTGTGCGTGTAGTGAAATGAAGCTACTTGTGACCAGTTTGGCTTCAATATTGTTGCAATTGACAGCAATGGATGTATCCATCTCCCCATACAGAATATGCAGTGGGAAAGTGCACTTGGTTAATTCAAATTTGCTCAAATTGATGCAAGACCTAATGAAGCCATGGCCACTTTGAGTTGTAAATCATAAATCTGTGTAACAGAGGAGCATCTTCAAGCACAAGATCAAGTCCTACCTCAGACAATCTTTCTCACACAATCCAGACAAGAAAATCAATGCATTTGCCACACAACATTAAGAATTAGGCCAAGGTCACTCAAATGCAAATTTTGGGCCAAGGTCACTCATCTTCAAACTCATTTGAGACCTAATGCAGGACTATAAGCATGTGCAATATGAAATCCCTATGCACAAAACTTGTTTCAGACCTTATATAGGATGAAAACAATGTGCAACTAGAACAGACTGATTTTCCAACAGAAAATCAAATGTCTCCCGGTGGAACACGTACGTCTCTGAATAAGCTACAAGTGATAACAAATTACAAATGACCAAGTTTGCTTGAAAATTACAATGCTATTTTAGCTCTCACCTAGATACATTACTCTAGCAATTTTCATCAAGTTCTTCAATACTTATTGCAGAGAAACCAATTTCACATAAATGACCCTGTGACCTAGAAAATTAGGTCAAGGTCACCCAAATACAATCCCAACCTAGGTCTTGCCTAGATACATAATCCTACCATGTTTCATCACATTCCATCCTGTTCTTCATGACTTATCGAACGGAAACCAATTTCACATAAGTGACCCTGTGACCTTGAGAATCCCCTCAAGGTCATCCAAATACAATCACAACCTAGGTCTTGCCTTGATACATAATCCTACCAAGTTTCATCAAATTCCATCAAGTTCTTCATGACTTATCGAACGGAAACCAATTTCACATAAGTGACCCTGTGACCTTGAGAATTAGGTCAAGGTCACCCAAATACAATCCCAACCTAGGTCTTGCCTAGATACATATCCTACCAAGTTTCATCAAATTCCATCAAGTTCTTCATGACTTATCACACGGGAACCAATTTCCCATAAGTGACCCTGTGACCTTGAAAATTAGGTCAAGGTCATCCAAATACAATCTCAACCTAGGTCTTGCCCAGATACATAATCCTACCAAGTTTCATCAAATTCCATCAAGTTCTTCAAGACTTATCAAACGGAAACCAATTTCACATAAGTGACCCTGTGACCTTGAGAATCCCCTCAAGGTCATCCAAATACAATCCCAACCTAGGTCTTGCCTTGATACATAATCCTACCAAGTTTCATCACATTCCATCAAGTTCTTCAAGACTTATCTCACGGAAACCAATTTCACATAAGTGACCCTGTGACCTTGAGAATTAGGTCAAGGTCACCCAAATACAATCTCAACCTAGGTCTTGCCTAGATACATAATCCTACCAAGTTTCATCACATTCCATCAAGTTATTCTTGACTCATGGACCGGAAACCAATTTCACATAAGTGACCCTGTGACCTTGAGAATTAGGTCAAGGTCACCCAAATACAATCCCAACCTAGGTCTTGCCTAGATACATAATCCTACCAAGTTTCATCAAATTCCATCAAGTTCTTTATGACTTATCACACGGAAACCAATTTCCCATAAGTGACCCTGTGACCTTGAGAATTAGGTCAAGGTCACCCAAATACAATCTCAACCTAGGTCTTGCCAAGATACATAATCCTACCAAGTTTCATCAAATTCCATCAAGTTCTTCATGACTTATGGAACGGAAACCAATTTCACATAAGTGACCCTGTGACCTTGAGAATTTGCTCAAGGTCATCCAAATACAATCCAAACCTAGGTCTTGCCTAGATACATAATCCTACCAAGTTTCATCAAATTCCATCAAGTTCTTCATGACTTATCGAACGGAAACCAATTTCACATAAGTGACCCTGTGACCTTGAGGATTAGGTCAAGGTCACCCAAATACAATCCCAACATAGGTCTTGCCTAGATACATAATCCTACCAAGTTTCATCAAATTCTGTCAAGTTCTTCAAGACTTATCGAACGGAAACCAAGTGCTGAAGAACATGAACAACAACAACAACAACAACAACAACAACAACAACAACAACAACAAGAAGCGGAAGAAACGGGCACTAAACCAATATGTCCCCCGGCTTCCACCAGGAGACATAATAAGAAAGGTCAATGTTAAAAACTTTTCAAGTTACTGTGTCAAAACCAAATTCACAAAAATGGCTCTGTGTCCATGAGAATTTGGTCAAGGTCACCCATCTTCAAACTCGTCCTAGACCTTATGCAGGATTAAAAGCATGTGCAATAAGATGGCCCCATGCAAAACACTTTTTGAGTCACTTCATGAAAACCAAATTCACTAAAATGGCTGTGACCTTAGGAATTGAGTCACGGTCACCCATCTTTGAACTCCTCCGAGACCTTATGTAGTCTGTAATCACCTGCACTTTGCCTATGTCAAAAACTTAAAAACGTGATAACTTGAAAAGTTATCACGTGAAAACCAAATTCACTAAATGGCTCTGTGACCTTGGGAATTAGGTCAAGGGTACCCAACTTCGAACCCATCTGAGACCTAATTCAGGACTATAAGCATGTGCAATATGAAAGCCATAAGCAAAAACTTTTTTGAGTTATCTCGTGAAAACCAAATTCACTAAATGGCTCTGTGACCTTGGGAACTGGGCGAAAACCTTCAGTGTGGACACACAAACACACACACACACCCTCTTCCTTTGGAAGGGGGGGGGGCATAATCAAAGAAATTAACACTTCACTGGACCATGACCAAGTTTGTTCAATGTCCAGACCCACCAGGGTGGGTCTGGACATGTGCTCTGAGTTTGAACAGGGCCTGGTCAGTAGTTTTTGGGCGAACCATGTATAGATATTTAAATAAAAGATGGAAAACTGGGAAAGACCAGTGGCTGGATAAAAGCATCACATAGAAAATCCACACTTGTTTCAAATCTTCAGAGTTCTTAACAATGGCAGCTGGACACCATGAATGGCTGCTAACATAGCAGCAGTAGCCAACTGACATTAAGCAGACATCATAAATGGTACCCATCATGATGTATGCTAAGACTCCGAGTCAAACTGTCCATCTAAATAGGTTCAGCATGACATGTCATGAGCATGACAGTGTCGCACGGCAGTTACCAGGCGCTGGTTATTGTAAACTTTAGTGATACTAAACATAGTAGACTTGAGAGAAGCCATAGGAAGGGATACATTCCCCTACTGGCTGAGGGAATTGCCTGTATCTCACAGGCAGCATAAAGGGAGCCATTTGACAGTGTTCTCTGGCTCAACTTATGCAGGGTCTGACCATGTGTTATGACATGCAATACAATACATAGGTACACAAGGCAAATTTTAACAAAATGCTTGGCATGTGTGTTAATCTACCCCTCACATTGCAGCCTAATGGTTCAGCGGCGCATGGCTCGTGTATTCAATGTGTCTCTCTTTCAAGTCTGAGTGCCATGGTATGTGACAGTTCAGGCAGCGTACAAATGTGTTCCAGAATCTGGACGGAGGCAGTTTAACCACTGAACATTTTAAGGCAGATATATGTCACCCTGGAAGACAATTCTATCTGCCTTCACTTTTTGGCTCCCCCCCCCCCCCATTACGTAATTCACTTGGTGGTGCCAAAAAATAATTCATTTTTAGAAAATGTTCAAAACTTTCAGGAGGCTACCTTACAAATTTTAGATGCTATCAGGTTGACAAGTAATTTTCAATGGATGGAAGGGCATTGAGTGATCACATGAACTCTGCAACCTTTCATTAGCAGAGCTAAAACCTCAGCACAAATAATATAGTTTCACTTGTTTCAATCTATGGACCTAATATAACAGAAACTCAGCATGTGCAATCATAAATTTTTATATTTTCTTCATGTGGATATACGTGTAAGCTATCTTGTCAAAGTATGTATTAAGAGCCATTTCTTTGTACCATTTTGTGTGAAATATGAACCATAATAGAATATAATTATAGAGGTTGGCAATTATTTCATAATTCCTTTCTCATAAATCACACCGTCACCTTAAACAGTTGTTAATACCCTAATGCTGTGACTGCAGCAAGGCATACTTGTGAAATAATCAGTCTGACTGTTAGCTAGCTCTGTGCTGCATTAATCTTGTTTTCTAGTCAGCCAATTGCCAAGCAGAGCACTACAATCAGAATCATGAAGATCCAGTGGGAAAGTATGAAGGCACTTAATTCCTGCTCCTGTATTGAATTCCAGATTGAAGTCAGCTTTTGATTAGTTTCTATTCGCACGAGACATCCGCTGCCTTTTCAAATTTTGCACAGCTACTTTTTATACTTCTTCTAAATTTGATGACCACAGTAAGATTATTTACCAGCCTGCACCAGCAGCATTTTAAATTGATATATACTCAATTTGATGAATCCAATTATCTGTTTTTACTATACATGCACACATTTTTTTCCTTAGCAAATTGCAAAAATTGGCTCACTCAAATTGAGTTTTAGCCAGAAGTGAGTATCAATCTCATTCGTCATGTTACAGTTTCTGGCTTATGATGATACTTTGTTGCCAGATCTACTACAGAGAGTAAACATCTAGTAAGTCAAATGTGCCATGCAGACAATTACTGACCCATGTGTGTGTGTGTGTGTGTGTGTGTGTGTGTGTGTGTGTGTGTGTGTGTGTGTGTGTTTTTTTGTTTTTTGGTTTTTGGTTTTTTTTTTGTTTTGTTTTTTGTTTGTTTGGGGGGGGGGAGGGGTTTGCATTTTGTAGTTGTTTGTTTTTGTGTTTTCTGTTGTCACTGTGACAAAAGCTGCTATCCTGCCAAAAAAAGGCTGGCTGTTCTTTCTTTCTGCAATTCTAAAACACTGTGTCTGCTACTGACAGTCAAGCTCCACTGAATTACTTTAACCATTTCAGCACAAGAATCCAGAGGAAAAAAAACAAACTACAGGGCTGTGAGAATCCTGTGCTCTGCTGACCTTGCATACAGAGACTAAATTGGTCCTGTGATCTTCAAAATAATATCCAGGTCACTTTTGTGTAAGACTGTCATCACTGTTTGCAATGTCAAAGTCTTCACTCACTCACAGTGTTCAGTCATCATTTTTGAGATGAAAAATGACAGGATCCACCATTACCAAGATGAAAGCCAGTATATATATTTACCTTTCAATGTACCTCACGGTCAAAATTAACACAAGAAACCCTACAGGTAATTTGTTGTTAGTGTTTAATAGTAACCATGGGCCAAGGTTCCACCATTACTGAGATATTATATGCCAAGATATCAGTGACCTTGTAAAGTTAAAATCAATAAAACCAGAAGAAATCCTATCTATATGTACATTCCTACTAAATGTTCAGTGGTAAGCATGGGCCCAGGCTCCACCAGTACTGAGACATAAGCCAATAGGGCACAGTTGCTGATACTCCTGTAATAACAAGGCCAACATGTACCTTGTCAATAATCCTCATTTCGATAATTTATTAAAAATCACAAAATGCCAGCAGCACCATGTAGTGAACAAACATGGCAATTGTAGATTGAGTCCAGGTACATTCCCACAAAGTTTGAAGACAGTCCAACATGAATTTTTGGAAGAAGTCCAAAATAGTGAAAAAAAAACAAAAATTTGTGAAAAAAATAATTTCAAACAAAAACATCAAATTCTTATAATTGCTATTTTCTCATATGTTATGGTAGTACAGTACCGATTTCGCATATGGGTCCCTTTTGCTAGCTAACCATTTTCGCATTGCACACCATATTTGAGCGTGCTCAGTTGCGAGCTTTTTTGTCTGGATGTGCCATCGCAAATAGCACGCCAATTTCTTGTGCTCAAATTTCTGGCACGCCAAATAGCCGCGCGAGCTGCGTTTCATCTACCCGACTTGCGTGAACAGGTATTTCGCCCCGACTGGGCATAGCGTGCCAGCAGCAGGCCTCGCTCGCTATCTTTGTTTCCCCTTTGCTTCAGGTCACGTTTCTTGTCACGTGACCTTTGCAACAATGGCAGGTTTTTTGTTTTTTGCACAATACGTGATGTGCTGGGGTAAAAGTGCCGTAACTTTTTTATTTCTGCATTTCATGCAAACTGATCGACAAGACTTTTGTTGTGTAAGACCTTCTCTACATTGCTATGTGGTTTCGTGGTCAATTTAAACAAAAACTCGAGTCCTACACCCGAACAAAATGAATATAGGCCTATTGATCTCAATCACAAATTGATCAAAACGGCCAAGCCTGTGTCACTCACTGTGTGAATAGAATTGCATGGGTACTGGTCCCCACATTTTCCTTGGTTAACGTCACGGATGATGGTTCCTCTTAAATTTTTCTTAAGATCGTTCATGTGTCAATGTTGCCATTAAATTATAGTGGTAGAGTTTGTTGCTGCAGTAAATAGTCAATAAATGCACTTTATCGCAGTCACTGATAAACTGTCAGCATCATCATCACAAGCAGCAGCTGTATTTTCACCTGAGCCATGTTTACCTGCGGCTGGCACATTTTACTCACTTTTCGTGACAAAAATGGAGAGTCTGCTCTATTGTACGCAAAGACTGGTAGCATGTCATCATTCTGTCCAATTTACAGAGTTAAATTTTGTTTCTTGTTTTAATAAACTGTCTGTAATCGCCACTTATGTTCACACAAATGTCGCCCATCTTTCACAAGCAAGCCTTCACAACACGAGGTAGCGAGTACTCCCGAACAAATCATCAGTTGAAAAACGACATATTTGATTGGACGGCGAACACCATGTGATCGATACTGGTCTCCCTCAATGTCTCATGACATACGATTCATGCATCAAGATCACAAACATGGGCGCATATTCATTTAGATCATGGTGGATATTCTTAGCGCAAAAATCTCGTTTGTTCTCTCGGTGGTACGCTTCGCAGAAAGTGCCGTCAGTGCAGTCGAAAACGCAAGCGTGCAAAGCCAGAAACAATTTGTGCGCATTAATGGTCGAGACCAAAAACATTTCAATCGTGCTACATGCGAAGTAAGCATGCTCATTTTTCTAGCACGACGAACTGGCGTGCCAGGAATTTGCGCACAACTCAGTTTTCACATCTGGCTAGTCGCATGTGATTCTGGGCGGTGAGAATTTCTGGCATGCCAGATTATTTGCTAGCATGGGGTGTTACGAATGCGAAATCAGTACTGTATATGTCTGACATGTGCAAAATAGGTATACTGTGGGAATAAACTTTATAGTTGCAAAGTTTAAAATAGAATTTTAAAAGTTGGCATTTTCAGATATTATCAAGCCTTCATAAATTTATCTGTTTGAAATTGGTTCAGTGTATGCGTTGTATTTGCTATGGTTTATGGTACATACTGCTCTTTTTTGTACATTAACAACAGTGTCAGTTTTATGTCCCCAAGCAAGCAGCCAGTGATTTAGTCGTAAAAGTATTTAATTGTTAAAAATAATTTGTAGAATGTCTAGTTGTATATAGATCTTTTAGTTTACTCATGATACCAACTGTCTGTGAAATTTTTGATGTAACCTCGTCTTGGTGTTGTTTCCTGTTCATCTGTTTGTCAATGGTGAGTTCTACACCTAGTAGACTGAAATTATTCACAAATTCTATTTGGTATTATCTAATTCAATTAAAGGTATTGTTACAGTTTTGGGGGATTACGAAAAATCATGAATTTAGTCTTTTTTATATTTAGAGACAGTTTGTTCAATTTTAGCCATAGATTGATTTTTTTTTTTAGCTCAGTGTTTATATTATGCAAGAGTTCTACATTTAGATCTAATTTTTTGGTATGCTTTGAGTACTTACTAAGGTGGTGTCATCAGCATATTTTAATGTATTCAAGTAAATTTGAAGATGATGTGATGTCATTGATGTGAACAATAAATAACAGAGGATCTAAAATTCATGACTCTGTTACCCTTGTGTTTATTTATACCTAGAAGATTTGATTTTTCTTCTTTTATCATTACATATTGTTTTAGATTGTTTAAATAGTTTGTAAGAAGTTCCAACACAGTGTTTTTGATCCCATAAAAGCTAAGTTTTTCCAGCAATGTGTCATGATTTAAAGTATCAAAATGCCTTTGAGAATGCACAATATTGCACAAGATACATAAGCTACTAAAAAAAAAAAAAAAAAAAAACAGAGAGAATTAATGTAACTACACTGCATGCTGAACTGTTACAATATAGGTACAAAACAGTGCTATTAGTGATCACAATGCCCTGTAAGAGTCCTGATATATTTTCAAATTAAAGCCAACAAAAAATGTAATTCAAACCAGTCTTCAAAATGACAAGACAAAAGGAAGCAAAAAGGGAAAACATTACACCAGGAAATGTTTCTTAATTACACCCCATCAATTTTTCTTCAGTAACAGATCTGTGAAAGGAATCAAACTGCAGTCGGCAATTTGTCAGTAAACACAAAGTATCACCTCAGCAACTGAAACTTCAATTGTTGATACCCTGCAATATATGGTTATATTTTGTATAATCCTCCGGGATATCAATAATTCAAGCCACAGAGGTCTGTACTTATATGTTCATTGGCTTTTTTTAAAAAAGAAAGATAATAAAAGAAAAGAACAAGAGGCCCATGGGCCTAATGCTCTGCTGGTACTGTGGCTATTTTGCACCTAAATCTTCATTTCAAAGTTGCGAGTCTTCAAGTAGCTTCTGAACATATTCAGCTTATGTGATTTTAGCGTCTCCTTTGTCCACCAGATGGCACTTCACTCCACATGTAACCATAGCTTATTTGTGCAATTCCTGTGACGGATATTGTTGAATGTGCCAAGACAACAATGAGTGAGTCCCTCATTTTATGTCCTCAGTGACTTTGGTACAAAAGATCAAGGTCACCCAGATTATGTAATAAGAGGCCCATGGGCCTGATGCTGTCAAAACCACCTTTTCAACTTTACAGGCATGGTGACCTCACAAAAATAGGTCAAGCTCCTCGATATTACATAATATTCTAGCATTGGGCATGGTCTATCTATCCTATAAATTTGGCAAGTTTAATCCAATTACTTTTCCAAATATGGAATTTTTTATCTTAAAACACATTTTGCTTCATAATTTCCATCAAATTATAGGTGGCACCACTAGTATCATTACTAACTTAGATTTTGACCTCCCCCATATCGCGGTCACAAGATTTTCACATTTTGACCTACATATTACATACTACATCAGGTGGGCCACCAACATTGATGTCAACAAAGCTTTTTATTCGATTTTTAACTTCTCAATGTTATATGGGTCTAACGAAAAAATTGTGGGGTGCAGAGCATTAACGAGATGACCCCTATATTCAAACTGGCCATTTGACCTTGACCTTCAACTCAGATTAAAAAATTGTTATAATGTTCAAAATGTGCGCCCCACATCCAGCTTTCCATATGTGGTCTGTTTGTTCAAATTGGGTAATAAGTTTTCCAGTTATTGAAGAAAAACAAATTTGGACAAGTGCCACACTCCATATTAACTGGGTCATGGTGACCCAAAAAGTAGGTCACCAAGTACAGTTTTATGTACATTGTAACCAAGCGTAATTTTGATCTGGAGGCTCAATTCTTTTTGCCATTGATGTCCAAGCTACACCCTGTCATTACAAAATCACCTCTTTCAAATTTAAATGCATGGTGACCTCACAAAAATATGTCAAAGTCACTGATACTATAAAACATTCTAGCATTGGATATGGTCTATATATCCTACAAATTTGGCAAATCTAATCCAATTACTCTTCCAAATATGAAACTTTTTATCTTACAACACATTTTAGCTCACAATTTCTGTCAAATTATAGGTGGCGCCACTAGTATCATAAGTGACTTAGACTCTGACCTCGGGGACAATCCCATCAAATTTGGTGAAGATCCACCACAAATTAAAGATGGTAGAGTGTTAACAAGATTTTCATATTTTGACCCCTATATTACATTATTTTGTAGGTGGCACCATCAATATACAAAGGGATCTAGATTTTCACACACCCTATAAATCTTGAAAGTTACATTGGGCTAACATCAAAACTTTTAAGCATATTGCGCTCACAAGCCAAAAGTTTATGGACAGACAGACAGCATGACAGATGGACAGACATGAGTGTTGTTATAAGCTCTGCGACCTTAGTTCAGCAGAGCTAAAAAAAAGTTATAGGGGGCACATACAATCTATGTACAAGTAAAGATAAAGTATAAGGTTTTGAACTACAACGCTTTGCACTACATGGATTTGCTCAAATCTTATCTGTTGCTATAAGGCTGTGTGTTTCTAGCTTTCTTTTGAACACTAATGTCATCAAATGCACACCAACAAATAACATACAGCTTTCCTTCCTTTGAGAAACCACCACACTGACAGACCATCTGCTGCCTTTTAGGACCACATTTATCAAGTACCTTGTACAGTTTTTTATATGTTATTTGATCTCCACTAAGAGAACACTGGCTTTCACCTTTAGACCTGGGGAGGTCCCTAAAAGGACGGATTACCTTTCTCCAAAAGTAGTGGTTGACTTAAGCTGCTGTATAAAAACAGATAAAATTTAAAATTGTTAGAGACAAAAAAAAATGCAATAAAAATACAGGTTCTTGTCAATCAATTTTGTTAGCTGGGGTTCAACTTCAGTAAATCCTTAATAACACACATGACCACAGTCTCACCCATAATGGAACTGAAAGTTGCTGCTTACCTTGAGCAAAAAAATTTTTCCCTGATGATTCTCCATCCCACCTTTCAACCATGAACAATTACCTGCAGACACAATTTGCTGGCAATAGCAATGGACTTGCTTAGAAGCATACTGTGCAGTCATTATTAGCCCACGTTTACAGGCCCAGCATCAGCGTTGTTCCCAGTATCATACATACTGAGCCACAACAGTCTTTAGGCTGCAACATGTCAGAACCAGTCTTGCACACCTGCTGTAAGCAATAGTCAAGCTATACATTTCAAGATGCTGTTCATATTCCCACTACATTGACAGTGGCTTCTGCATCTCAATTGCCATCTTTCATTACTATGTCAGTCTATCAGCAAATTTCAAAGATTTTTTATTTATATGTAGTTTGGGTAAAGAGGGTTCTTAATGCAGTTCTAGATCATGACAGACCTGACTATCACTGTTGTGCTCAAAAACACTTTGACCAGATCTTTTCCACCAGCATGAGCACTATACAGCTATACAACAGAAGCTCTTTCTACTTTGGTCAGCTTACAGAAAGTGAAAATCAGAAGCCTAGCTACAGGGAAGCCACACATACACACACTTGGGACACATTCTTGAGAAATAGCCAAGATTCCCATATAATCATGCATTTGGAGGAGCCCCATGGACTTAGATGCATACCTGTAGTGCCTGAACATGCCAGCAGCGGATGTGACAGGAGTGTATGTATATATATATATATATATATATATATATATATATATGATAACCAAGTTTAGCAAGAGCCAAAAATGTGTCTGGACTCATAATTACCTACACACCTGCAAGTTCAGGAGTTAATTTTCCCTCCTCCTGGAAAGATATTCCACTGCAACTGCAAATAATTTGAAGCATGACCTTCGCTGTATCAGTGTACAATCTGTAGACACTGTTATCACTGGGTGTGGCATCCTCTCACCAATTACATATCTATAAATTACCCGTATGAAAAATAATGCTAATATGTGCTTCTGATTTAGGGAGTGCCAGAATTCCAATGACACCAATAGCTTCTTTCTGAACTTCTTAACAGCTGGCCACTCAGTTTGCTTGTGAGTAACTGGCAGTGGTGCTTCCCTTTGCTTCCAAGTGATGATCTAGTGTGCAAAGCCTAGAAGTCTCCCTTGGGAATGTGCTTGACCTGGGACAAGAAATGAGGAGCCATGATGCCATCAGTACAAGATATACAGTCTCCTTAGTGTGGGTCAGGTAGAGGGTCTGGCCCAGTAAATCACAGTCAGTCTTACAAAGCAGAACTTGGGCACTCAGGTGGCCAGTGGCTGTAATCATTTCTTCTTCCCCCCACTGCTGCCCTCTCACCTGCTCTCGATAACCTACAATCTGGCCACACCTTTGTGGGCCTCTACTACCATCTTGCAAGTCACAAGCAGGATCACAGCCTGTGGCCAAAGAATGCCCTTATGACAGTTGATCCTGCATGATCAACAATAAATTACCCAAGAGACCATGGTTTTCATACAACTGCTGTGACAAGATGCCACATAATCTGAGGACATCAGAAAACTGTATCATTTATTTTTGCTGGGTTGTTATATTCCTGATTTTCAAAACTCACAGACATTGGTCTTGACAGATTTGTGAATCTGCAAAAACCCTTTCAAAGCTGAAGATTCTCAAAAAGTTATGATTCTTCCTATCATACTCAGCACTCGGATGGAGACTTCAAGGAAGACAATAACAGGATCATTAATAAGTCCAGCAACATTCTAATGAACATAATGTTCAGTTCAGTTCAGTATTCTCTTTATGTGTCAACATCAAATGTACTTTATTTACTACTGGTTGCTTGTTTTGATATTAAACCTTTTCATGTAGACGAATTCTGTGTATAAATTTGCCATGTTTTGGACTGATTAACCTTTTTATACTTGAGCAATTCAAATTCTCTGTTCCTACATGTTGTGCCCTTTGCCCAATAAACCATCCTACATGGTATCCTACTTCTGGGCCTGTTATACTTAACAACTGTTTTGTGGAGCACCTTCCACCTTTGCTCTGTTTATTCAGCCACATGGAATAATTCTAATGATTCTTGTATTGTATCATGAACATGTTTTCTTCCTCTGTGATCAAAGGTCCATTGACATCCAACAATAAGGCACTGTTGGGTTAAAATAGGTTTTATGCAAGTTGGATACCAGTGTTGCCAACTCCTGCCTCTCCTGAACCCACCCTGCTGGCTCAGTGGCTTGGCTCCCTTGGGGAGTCCTACTGATTTCAGCTACTGAAAGGTTGGCAACACTGGGATACTGAATCAGTTTAGTTTAGTCTATCCAATATGACAACATCAAACCAGAACAGTCGTCGCTGACTGACTGGATATGCTCAACTTTGCACTCACATGGCATGACATTGATGTGGCCTTTCAATCATGAGATATTTTGCTTGCAATGATTGCACTACTGATGGACACCTAGACGTATGGCTGGACATGACAAAAGCAGTATACCTCTGACCTTTGTGAAGTATAATCACAGCTGTTTTACAATCCCGGATAGGTGACAAGGCAATCAATGAAGTGACTTTTAGATGAATACACTAGTCCAAATGCAACACACATTTCAATATTTTGGTCATCTTTGTATGAATTTTTTTTTCACATTGTTAATGTTTGCTGTATGATTATGTAATCATGTACTATACTTTAGAATTGGCTTTTAAAAATGACAACAGGCAGCTAAGTTCACTCAGTTTACTTGGCTACCTCCTTTAAGAAAAGCTGACAAGTGGGTTTATTTCTGTCACATTAACTCACACTCCACTGACATAATTCATTTTTCCTCCATGACGCTTTAATTCCTAGTGCTGACAAGATGATAAAAAGATTTAGAGCATTTCATCTAATATGATTATAGGGAAACTCCCAACCACATCACTCATCAGCAGCATGATATTAAAACAAACCCAAATCAAAACTTCTCAAGATACTTTGATGCATCAATAAAATCTGTTTTAAAGAGCTTCTACAAAATATCCCAGGAACTACCTCAGCTGTGAGCATGTTCAATATTCACTACTGGATGGTATTTCCTCTTATAGACTATCACTGACTTGCCATACCAGATGGTTGTCCATGTGAAGTATTGGAGAGGAAACATGGCTCTCAAAGTGTAATGCCAGTAAATACATCAATGGAAGAGCACGCTGATCCCGGGCACTGGCTGCTGCCTGCAGCAATGGAGTCAGGGGAGCACATGTGTCAGCTTCAATAAGCACATGGTGGGTGTGGTGGCCAGAGGTCCCTGGTAATCTGTGATCACACCAAACACTTTCATCCTTTTTGCTGAAAGGTACTCCACGACTTATGTCCTCACCAGTTTTGGATAGTACTGGCAGCATATAAACTCTAAGTGGTGCTCAGCAACCACTCCAGACAGGTATCCATCAGAAAAAAGCAGCCACGTCCATTTCCTTCTTGTGTCATCATCTAGTCTTAACTCTTTACTGCTCATTGAGCCCATGTTAAGAAACATTGCTGACTCTGCCTTATTCTAGCAAGGGAAGGGTTTAAAGTGGTGCCACTCTTGTCTTATCCAGTTGCTGTTACCCCTCATTGCCAACAACGGCTTCCTGTACTGTGTACAAGTAATAGTTTTTCTCCTGTGTGCAGCCATTGAGCAGTCTGTGGGTCTCCATTTTTGTTATCATCACCACATGACGGTGTCTGAGCTGCATTCATCATCACTGCAGCACTAATTTGCCTTTAAAGCAGAGCAAGCTCAATATTTTCTTTACTGCATTCAAATGACGTGCAGGATACATGCAGCTTGATCTGTTCAGCAGGCAAATCCACCTTACAAGTAACAACATATCTGATACAAAAAATTGTTGATCCAGCCTGGAACAGGCAACTTGCGAAACACATCAGCCTAAAATACAAATCAAGGCGAAGTACATACCCTACACTTACACACAGACCGCTTGCAGCATGAATCATGTCAGAGCCCGTCTCACCCTCCCAGCAAAACAAGCATCTCAAAAATGACCATGAACACAAATATTTGATCAACTTGCTAAACCTGCAATTTTCCCAAGCTGTAGCAGGAAGAAGCATACAATACGGTTGTTTTCTTTCAGGCCTCATAGCTGTAGGTAATTTCTCTTGATATAACAAATCCATTAACCCTCACAATCCCAAAACCAGTGACAATAAGCTACATACAGTGTATCCTATATGCAGACAAGTGTTAACAGTCATGTTCTCACATGGACCTGCAGACACCTGAAAATCACATCCACCATCAATGTGATATTATTATGCAATCAACAGTGGTATCAGTGTTACCCCTTCTGTTCCTTTTACCAGGTCCCTCTCCTTGTCTACTGAATCCTGTTTAACTTTGCCAAGCCAGGGAAATTGCAGGTTTCTATCACCATTTATTAGATCTATGGCTGCACATTCACAACTTCCAATAGGCACAATTTTCTCAAACTTGATTACCTTCCTCTGAACGTACATCATAAATCCCCACTGCCGGCATGTTCCAAACAGAGTATTGTGCCACCAAATGTCTGACTCAATGTTCTCCCACACCACATCTGATTTAACCCTTGTATCCTAGTGGGTCTCCCTTTCTCATTATTTTTGTCATGTTTTTCCCCACCCCCAGCCCCTTTCAGTAACTCTTCTTTATTTATTTTGATCATTTTTGATAGATGCCTGTTTGTGGTAGAACCTTGAATATGTAAACCCAATTTCTCACAATACAAAATAAAGTCCATCCAAAATATAGAATGAGAAAATAGTAAGGTGGCCAGTGGGGCCAGGGATAATGTCTGCCGTGCCAATCTCAATATATAGTCATGGAACGGTTTATGACTGTATAGTGGAAGATCCTTCAAAATTGAGATCAGCTGCCAAGTGCAAATACCAAAACTACAAAGCTAGCAGAGGATGCCAATGACAGTAACTGAGAAAAGGATCACAGCCATAAAATTTACTGGCTCAATGAGGCTCCTTTGAAGAAAGAGTTAAAATGTACAGCAGTCCACAGGGATTCTTGCTGATCCAGGAATCAGTCATGTCCTGTCCCAAGATGGATAGCCCTCTGAAATATATTAATGACCCAATACCCAGCATATCATTCAAAAGAGTATCAACAGAAAATGGTTCTCCATGAGATGTGTGGATAAGTAAGTTATATGATGGCAGTAGTTCAGTAATCAAATGAATGGCTGGTCCATTTGTAGCCTGAGTGACAATGGTCACAGCACTGTGAAGGCAACAAAATACCTTCTGACTGGATGTACAGTCTACAAGTATGGGCTTGCTGTCTGTCATGGAAAGCATGTCTAAATGGGAACTGTGTGAAAATGACGAGGAGAAAAATCACTGCTCCAGGAGGCTTATGCAAATGACTGCACAAATGATGTCTTTACTAGACCTGATATTAAGATTATATTATGCTCATTGTGCAATATGATTGATATTACAAAATCAAATTTATACATGTGTGCACAAAAGAAAATGCTATGCTCCTGAGAGGACAGAGAAGCCAAATGTATTTAACCTCTGCTGTCACACACAATGTCAGTCATCCAGACTTTTTCCTTTTTCTATTTTTCTTCCTGAATGCCAATGCTTCACCAGAGCTTCAAATACATTGTAGTCTGTTTCCATCCAGGGGATGAAATTAATGCCCACCCACGAGCACAGGGCTTAGAAAAAAAAAACAAAAAACAAAAAAACAAAAACAAAAAAAAAAAAAAAGGAAAGGCATCAAAAGTCTATGAGCCTGCAAGTACAAGTCTGTTGAGCTGGTACATTTTCCTGCAGAGTATGGTACCAATATTTAATTGCCAGCCTGACCTGATACAAAAGTTGACTTTGTTTGCCTACTTAATATTTAGGGTCTATTTGTTTCCATTTTTCTTTTCAGGAAAGTGATGTGTCCAAAAGGACCCATTTTATCCAGACAATTCTGGTCCATCATGTGAAATGACATCCATCAAAACACCTTCCTTAATCAAAGTTTTTAATTTAGTCTAACAATATTAGTACATGTACAGTGACAGGCATCGCATGAACACAAGTAAGTGGTGAGTTAGTCATGAATGGCATTTTGTCCTTTTTTCCGCAGTTTTAACTGTCAATATATTATTGCAATACAACCTTTTCTAATATGATAACTGAGCTTGATTCAGCTTGTGCAATATTAAACAGACATAAAATCCATCACTATATGGCATTCAACATTTTTTCCATTGGATGAATATGGGCACTCTATATTGTTTGATGAGTGAACAAGAGGGCTGTGTGAACAGCCCGTACCTCAGCTGATCTTGACATTCATCACACTTGCAGCTCTATGAACTTGGGAAAGGATCAAGGACACCATGTTCTGAGTAAGTCTGACCTTTATAGAAGAACACTTACATGTGCCACATCAAAGTTCAAGTAGTTCTCAAGTTATAATGAAGAGTAAAATTCATGTATGTTGCACTGTGACCCCACAAACGACGTCAAGGTCATTCATGTACTGTCTCAGCATGACCTTCATACAGAATAATTAACATGTGAAGCTAACTCAAAACAGATCTCAAGTTATCAAGTAAACAGTAAATTTCGTGTCAGTTGTCCTGTGAATTAGCATTAGAATGCCCATTGACTTACATAGTAATCAATAGGAAAGCTGCATTGAACAATAAGTACCCGAATTGAAAATCCTTAAAAATCAGGAATCCAAAACAGTGCCACCTAGTAAACAACTGTTTGACGCTTCCACAACAACATATCCATTACATTTCGGCTTAATCTCAGAGACAGTTCTGAGAACAAGGGAAAAATTGCAAAACCATACAAAAAAATGCATAAAAAAATTGCAGCGCCACCTGGTGAACAAATTGGGAACTAGGTGTCCCCGGGAGTGTCTATGTACGATATCAAAGCAATTGGGTGAGCGGTTTCAGAGGAGAAGAATTTTTAAGGTTCTCCCCAAAAAAAGAACAAAAAAATTAATAAAAAATCCAAAAATCAATAGAGTGTGACCACTTGAACACACTTGGCAGAGATCCACCAAAGGCACATCCCCACCAAGTTTGAAGTAAATCTGGTCAATATTATTAAAGTCATGACCATTACAAGAAATTCCCATGTTAAACTTTCCTATTAAAACTTTTGTAGAGATTTTTGGATAAAAAATCATAAAAAAATCCAAATTCATTGGAACATGACCATTGCAACAAACCTGGTAGACACCCACCCAAGGTACATTGCCACCAAGTTTGAAGTAAATCTGGATGACGGTTTTGGAGAAGAAGTCGAAAATTA
The DNA here is from genome assembly GCA_964020975.1 of Hermodice carunculata. Classification (NCBI taxonomy): domain Eukaryota; kingdom Metazoa; phylum Annelida; class Polychaeta; order Eunicida; family Amphinomidae; genus Hermodice; species Hermodice carunculata. Next base: position 60,779,006 of record OZ026630.1, on the reverse strand, counting down.
GCATTACAATGCCCATTGACTTCCATAGTAATCAATAGGAAAGCTGCATTGACTGACAAGTACCAGAATTGAAAAAATCGTTAAAAATCAGGATTCCGCAGCATTCCCACATAGTGAACAACTTTGTTTGACCCTTCTACAAGGAACATATCCACCATGTTTTAGCTTAATCTGAGTAACGGTTCTGGAGAAGAAGTCGAAAATAGCTATAACACACCAAAATTCATGAAAAATTAGAAAAAAATTGCAGCGCCACCTGGTGAACAAATTAAGAACTAGGCATCCCAGGGAGTGTTCCTGTGTGATTTCAAAGCAATTGGGTGAGCGGTTTCGGAGAAGAAGATTTTTTAAGATTTACCCAAAAAAGAACAAAAAAAATCATTAAAAATCCAAAAATCACTGGACCGTGACCATTTGAACAAACTTGGTAAGGACCCACCAAAGGCACATCTCCACCAAGTTTGAAGTAAATCTGGCTGACGGTTTTTGAGAAGAAGTCGAAAATGTGAATTGTGGACGACGGACGGACGGACGGACGACGGACGACAGACCCTCAAAAAACCTCAGCTGACTGACAAGTCAGCTGAGGTAAAAATTGTGTTTCTGTGTTGCTGTGTTGCACCCACTTTGCTCAGAAGGCTCCAGCTTTTTATCGGACTGGTTAGGTGTTTAAATGGTCTAAGCTAAGGTGACGATATGACTGAGTTTTGACCACTAGTTTTAAATACAGGGTAGATGGGAAAGATTAAGCTTTTGGGGGTGGGGATGGGGGTAAGGGTACATATCAAACAGAAAACTGTGTGTATCATGTGTGAGCAGGAAGGCAGTTTTAGAGTGGACTTGTCCCCTCCCAATGTGAGAACTTTTTGTTAAACAGATATAAAAATAACACCCTCTGATGAATGTTAAAGGCCAAATTTATACCAAAAATTAACTGCTGAAAACACTATCAAGTATGAGCATACTTATTAATATTCAAAACAAACCTAGTATCATTACAAAGTCACAAACCAGGTCAAGTTGGCATTATTGCTCCATGGTATGCAACACAAGAAAATATGTACTCAAAAGATTGTATAAAATTGAAACACTTCTCTGCTAATATGCTCCTTACCTCTTCCATCTTTGACTTAGGTAACAAGTTTAGATCATCCTTTGACTCAACTTTTGCTCTGCCATGGTGAAAAACTTTCTGCAAGACCAACTGTCATGCTGGCTGATGACACATACACATCAAGGGCATGTTGACCCACTTTCACTCTCATATTCATTTATGTCATCTAGGTAGCAGCACCCATGTGCACTAGCAAACATCTTGAAACTGGAACAGACTGATTTTCCAACAGAAAATCAAATGTCTCCTGGTGGAACACTTACGTCTCTGAATAAGCTACAGGTGATAACAAATTACAAATGACCAAGTTTGCTTGAAAATTACAATCCTATTTTAGCTCTCACCTAGATTCATTACTCTAGCAATTTTCATCAAGTTCTTCAAGACTTATTGCAGAGAAACCAATTTCACATAAATGACCCTGTGACCTTGAAAATTAGGTCAAGGTCACCCAAATACAATCCCAACCTTGTTCTTACCTTGAAACATAATCCTACCAAGTTTCATCAAATTCCATCACGTTCTTCATGACTTATCGAACGGAAACCAATTTCACATAAGTGACCCTGTGACCTTGAGAATTCGCTCAAGGTCATCCAAATACAATCCCAACCTAGGTCTTGCCAAGATACATAATCCTACCAAGTTTCATCAAATTCCATCACGTTCTTCATGACTTATCGAACGGAAACCAATTTCACATAAGTGACCCTGTGACCTTGAGAATTCGCTCAAGGTCATCCAAATACAATCCCAACCTAGGTCTTGCCTAGATACATAATCCTACCAAGTTTCATCAAATTCTGTCAAGTCCTTCAAGACTTATCGCACAGAAACCAAGTGCTGAAGAACCTGAACAACAACAGCAACAACAACAACAACAAAATTAAGAAGAAGCGGAAGAAACGGGCAAAAAAACAATATGTCCCCCGGCTTCCACCGGGAGACATAAATATCTTGAGGTTTATGTAGGTGTTGTGCCAACAGCTGATGAAATTCCATAAATAGAGACTATTAGTTTATATGTCTTATGTACATAATTTTTTTCAAAATTTTTTATTCCAAACCAAAATAAAAATGAAAAAAGTGTGTGTGCCTGAATCATTAGTATGAAAGCTCCTTGCTCCTTTAGTGTAGATTATTATTGAAACAGGATCTATTGCAAAGTAGCAATAATATGCTGCATCCGCATTTGGGTACAATATGTTTTGCCAAAGTGAAACACCAGAGATGATTTTTACACTCACTCTCATTAAACATGTCAAAGCAATCTTATAATTGCTTTTCAGTTTGGAAATAACTCTTTCTTCTGTGACTGCTCTGACCATTAGTCAATTTATTCACCAATTGCCAAGGTTTCTTGAACTTGGCTAAAGAAATGTGGGAAGCACTTAAATATTTTAAAGTGAATTTTTAAAGCAATATGACAGGATTTTTGTCAATTATGCCTATATTTCCAGATTTTTGAAATCTAGGTTTGTTCCTGTTCTTTTTCTGTGTCATTAGAAAAGTCCATATGAAAACATAGGGGCTCAATCAGAGCTCTGTATTACTTTCAGATTCTGGCTTAATCCCTTCAGAAGTGGCTCAGTAGTCTTAATGCTAAAATATATTGACATGTACATCTAGTATCCTGGTATGCTTCCTCTTGATAAATATGTGAATTTAGCTATTTCACATGCATTGAAATTCTGTCAAAAATTCCCTGGGTGAATGGACACTTATTAATACTTTGGGTCAAATGTTTCACTTTTTGTTATTGTGGATAGCAAGGGTTAAGCTGCTTGTCTTTCATAGCAATGCCTGAGGACAACTCCATTATCACCACACGAGCATGGCTCATGCACTGTCTCCATGCTGTCAGCTCAGACATGCTGATGGAAGCTACGCATGCAACCACAGCTTCCACTCAAAAATTGCAAAAAATAAACCCTGTCATGTAACAAAAGCTTTGTTTTTTCTCCTGTCAAATCTTGGAATCACAATTGTCCAAGTGAACAGAAATGAAGGTTTCCTCTCAGTATTGAAGTCTGGAAAGGTACTTTTCTTTGCCCTTTGTGTAAAGTATATAATTACACATAGGGACAGTTTACCTGGGCAACGAGATAACACTTGCTGTGCAATACCACCAATATGCTCAGTCGAGTTACCAGACCTTTGGAATTGGGTGATAGGTATGTGTAAAGTATATAATTAAACATAGGCACTCTTTACCTGGGTGATGACACTCACTGTGCAATACCACCAGTAGACTCAGTGAAGTAACCAGACTTGAAATCGGTTGACGGCTTTTAAAATACTGGTATTTTGCACCAGTATCAAAACATAGGATGATAAATATAACTGTTTTTGTTCCACTCAGTGCCATCACAACAGGTTATTTTGAAAATTGAGTAGCAACAATATCCCTGGGAAGCAATTCAAAAGCACAATGATGATATTGTGTCACTAATATATGGGACAAGCTTTATGGCAGTCTACCAAGGCACTGTGGTAACAAACACAGGCGTAATATGCTCTCTACTGGTCAACAAGTTACAATAGTCCACTTTGAAAGGACAAAATATTCATGACTAAAGCACTTAATCTATTATACCATTCAGTCCATCCATAATTGTGATCAATTTGAACTGGGCAACCATGTCCCCAGCCTTACAACACCAGACCTGCAGTCAAATCCCACACCAAAAATGTCTGGTCTGTTTCTTGATAACATCTGTGTGACAGAATATTGTCTGATCTGATCATGGATGTAAAGGAAGAGATTCTGCATGCATCACCTGTACTGACCTTCCACTCCATTCAAACTTCTGTCACACACTCCGCATTTATATCACAAACACACTGTGATGAAGGTGGCTGGTAAAACCTGCCAGTTTGTATGGTTATCAAGATCGCGTGCCAGTGTGCACCCAAGACCTGTCAGAGCATCTCCCCACAGGCCTCCTGCGGAACCAAATGCACCATTTGCCATATGTTGTTGCTACATGCACATAAATATAAATTGCTGTTTTAGCAAGTGCATGGTGTGATTTCAAGTTTTGACGACAAGGAGTAGTTCTATCAGGGTCCCATAAACGAGCACAGTTCTTCACCATTTGCTGACACATCACATCCTCACACCAATCACTGAGCAATTTACGACCATCGATCCACAGTCCATGGCATGACAAAAAGTACTACAGGGCCAGCAGACAACTATATGGGCTTCAGATAAGCAGACAAAATATTGCCTGTCCTTCAAGACCATGACCAACAAGCATTTTGATATCTATTTTCCGCTTGTAATGATGCATTCACGCCATTCTACCCTCGTTAATGCTGGTTGTGTAAGCAGGATGAGGCATCACCTATACACAGGCTGCAGCATCAGCTGCATTTTGATGAACACTTCATTCTAGTGAGGTGAATGACTTGCAAAAAGCAGTCAACTAAACCCAAAGTTCTATCACATACAATCACATTTACCTGCCATCTATTCTTGATATCTGCACTTTATATGCTTGCCTCATAATCAGACTTTCTCAGAGTTTCTCTGGTTCTTAGCTGGGAACCAGAGAAAGTCTGCTTTGGTGCTTAGGAGGCAATTTATATGTTGAATCTGTCAATGTGATTGTGTGGGGTTTTTTTTGTTTGGTTGTTGTTGAGGGTGGTATTTGTTGGTTCAGTTTTTTTTTTGTTTTTTGCTTTTTTGTTTACAAATAATTTTGGTTATTACAACTGTTTTGTCCATCACAGTACAATGAATGCAATGCAACTCCAACATTCCTGTGACTGCCTTGAGTATTTGCCAGTTAGCCACATGCTGACGTTTTTTTCTCAGTTTGGCTATGAAGAAGTTTGCAAATGGCTAAATATTTGTTTAATATGAATAATTGAAGACGCCATCTGAAAATCTGAGTAATTGTCATTTTTTCAGAGACTGTGCTAAAGATTTTCTTTGTCGAGACTGATCTCAGAACATTGTTGAAGTCCTGCAAATTCTAGTCAATATTTCACAAGGAATTGTTTGAAGTGATGGCCCAGCATACTATCCCCAGTGACAGTACCGTGCTGGTTGTTGTTGTCATCACCATCAATTGCTCCAGTTGTGACCAGAATCAAGATATTATAATGGCCAAGTCTGGACAAACAAGGCTGTGTCTTTGATTGCTGGACTACACCCACTTAACCCTTGATATTTACCTCTTGAAGATACATTCCCACTCATATCAAGAGATGCTCATATAACCCTGCCTCACAGCCATGGAAGATGAAAACAGTCACGAGAGCTCTCCAGTCTACGACACATGCTGCAAACCAAAGTGTACCTGCTGAACAGGCAATAAGACTGCACAGGTAGAGGCCAGACAGGAAAACAGTGTCACTATTGACTGACATACTTACCAGGAGATTCCCTGTGGCTTCCATCTCATCTGACCACACACTAATGGGTGTCTGATGAACTCCTTTAATAATGTAACCAGGGTGCTTCATATGCAGGTAGCCAGGGAGATCTGTGTGAGCATGTGTGCAGACCTGAAGCCATGCACTCACAGACATGTTGCAGTCTATTACAGGACATGATCCACATTGATAGGAGGCAGAAGCAATACTCATGGGAAACATTACATGTGTACTTACCCCATGTGGACAAAATTATGCCCCAATGATAGGAGTTGGTAAGGTCTACCCAAAGATGTACATCCACAAGGGCAGAGTGACGGCAGAGCTACTTGTCTACTGCTGGCAGCATGATTCCATTCACAGAACACACTGCTGCCAATAAACGTTGCAGCATGGCCGACTCGACTCGAGATGCCAGCCAGAGTGGAAAGCCAGCTCACAGACCTACCCGGTACTATACCTTACTAGTGATAAACTGCTTTCATGCATTAGTTAGCCACACTGATGCTGCCAATGAACGATAGCTGTCAAGTTCTGGAGCCCTCTTTTCCTCTTTGTCTCAACAATCATTTCCATACTCAGAATTTCCAATTACTTGCTTTGCCAAGAAACCCCATGAGAACCCCTACAGAATTATAGGTCATACAAGTCATGGGACACTGGGAGTCAGAAGTCACAGTTTCTGTCCATTACATCTTCAAGTACAAGCTTTCCATATACTCAAATCACATAAAAGTGATGCACAAACTGATACAAGGAAGCACTCGGCCATTAATTCTCCTGCCGTTAACAAGATTATGGGGCAGTTTTACATACTTTGCCTGACTTTGTCCTTGTTTCTAAACACTTTTAGAAAATCGACTTATTGCATGGGACATGCACGCTTGTTCTCTTTATCAATTACAATTTGCTGCAGACACTGTTCTATCACAGTGCGTGTTATTAATAATCTGGTTTACAAGTCACAGAGCCCCATGAGAGGTTTACGTACAGAGTGGTGTACATGACTGTTGTACTACCCCAACTATAACATTGTATAATGCCCATCATCTTAAAATTCTCAATCCAATCATTTTTAACAACAACCTATAACAATTGGAAGAAAACATTTCTACATGTTGCAAACTTGCAGCTAACACTACTGCAAATATGCAAAGTGAAAGAGATTTTTTTTTTTTTCAATTAACTGTGTTGATGAAATTCTTGCAAAATTTCACATCTCAAACTCTTATGCCTGATGCCTGCTCTATTCCACAGAAGTGAAGCCATAAAATTTGACTCGACTGAATTCCTTTCCATAAGTCCCTGCTGACATAGCTGCCACATCAAAACATCAGATTGAGATGTAAATTGTGAAGTAGTTTCATCCATATCTATTATGCAAATTTTCATATGCTGTCTGGGTAATTAATGCAATCACGTTAGTGCTGCTCCACTCACTTTTCAATCATGTATGTGATGACAGATCACCCACTGATTTGGTTTTCCAACTCTTTGAAAAATTGTGACACACTGATAATGAGTCTTACTGTGTTATGATGAAAATTATACATGAGTAACGTGAAAATCATATTTGTTTTATGAAGCAGTGCACCATTCATTCATGATGCATGTGAACAATCCCCTGGTGGCCAACTTGTGCATTAATATTCATCTTGTCATCCGTTGCTTGAACCATCAATCATGGTGTTGAGTAAACAAATGACACAAAAGTGATCCATTTCATTTTGACATATGATAACAACCCATCAGCAGTATAGCACTAAATCATTATCACAGATACTGAACACTTGACATAAACATTATACAACATTTAGAATCCAGTTCCATAATGTTATGCATGGGTGGCCACACCTGTGGTGTCCTCATGTGAACTCTGTTTCCTTTTTTCTTCATTCTTACAGGTTCCATAGCCTGCACACAGAATACTGGTCCATTGATTCAGCAGTTCATAGGGTTTTTACCTTGTACATTACATCTTGATTAACCCTTTGCCCTTTAAATTAAGACTCAGTCAACAGCTTTCTTTGGCATGGAGCATGCGATCTTCATAGGTCTCATCTACAATTCTAAGTCAAATTATTTTTCAGTACCTTTGGAATTATTTAAAAACACTGAAGCAGACGACATTTGACAAACAGCCAGTTGCGGCTGGTTTTAAGGGTGAAGGGTTCAATTTGACAATTTTAGACCTGAACATCACCATTTGATTTTAAATACATAAATATGGGAACTCTGATATAAATATATGTATATCTACTGCTGCCTAAACATGTACATATACTGTTATTGTCCAAAGGATAAATCACATTAAGTTTTTCTCCCGTCACTTTCAATCTTTGGAGTCCTGTTTACTTTATTTTACTGGGATGTTTTTGCCAGACTGTACACAGTCTGGCATTGTTTTAGTTTGAGGGATTACGACCTTTGCACTCAATGATACTACTTTCAGTTTCATATTTCTTTGTCAAAGATACAATGCCAAAAATTTCACTTCACCCCATTCACAAATTTTATTACTCCAACACATATATTTTCCATATATGCTCACTAAAAATACATCCTCTTTTACACGTCTTTCTTCGCTTTATGGTAATTTCAGCCAATACCTAAACAAAAAGCTATACACAACCGTCATGTTTGTTTGACCATGCGCAGAACATTCACGAGTGATACCGCGCACATGTCCGATTACTTCATAATCACATTGACCTGCATACTTTAAGTGTGCTGCTTGTTAATCAGACTCTCAAAGGATGCACTCCCAAGCAAATACTTTATTTTCAGAAATTTCAATCATATAATGCTGACTAACTTACAAGGTTTCAATATGGTACTACATATCACAAGTAAGCAATGGTGCTAAATTGTGTTCCATGTCTTATGACCTCTCTGCCAACGTTGTACTCAATGAAACTAGTCTCAATCATCATCTGCACATTGTTCAATAAAGTACTTTCAAACAAATGTTCATTTGTTGTCCTTCACTATGTCTCAATCGAGCCATCTAAGATTTCAGGTGTTTGTAGGGTACCAATTGTATACAAACTTGTCCCAACCATGTCTCCCCTTTTACACCAGTCAAGTCTCGTTCCTTTTTAAAAGGAAACTTGTTTAGATCTCAGACAAAGTTCATTTTCATTGGTGTTGCATCTTCCACTTTGGCACAAGTTATTATTATTATTATTATTATTATTATTATTATTATTATTATTATTATTATTATTATTATTATTATTATTATTATTATTATCATCATCATTATTATTATTATTATTATTATTATTATTATTATTATTATTATTATTATTATTATTATTATTATTATTATTATTATTATTATTATTATTATTATTTAGGCAAATTTCACTATGCAACTGACCAATTTTCAGTGCAGGTGTCCTCCAACTTTGCAAATTGGTCCCAAATAAAACACAAAAGACATATTCCATACATATACTTAAGGTGGACAGGAGTTCAGACACCCTATTTGTACACATTTTTGCCTACACAGGAAAAAACTTGATACCAGTACCACCAAAGTAGATTCACATCCAGCTGGACAAAATGTGTAAGAAGTACTAGGTCAGTGATATGCCATACCTCCTAGCTGGACCCACAGTTTGTAAGGTGATGCAGACTCCCATAATCCTGCCTCTGCCACATGTCCTCTAATACTGATCCACTCACAATCTGTACCACTTAGTAGGCTCTACAAGTTATCATACATACACACCTGCACACCATGTCCCACCTACAAATGGTCCCCTCCTTCCTTCTGTGGTCATTGGACCCACCTGACTGCAACCTGAAACATTGAGCTCAGTCAATCCATTTGACTCTTAGAGCTGATACTGGTGCCTACAACTGTAATTCCTGGAACCACTCCAATTTTCCTGCCATTCTGCAGCTCCAGTTCAGGATCTGGTTACTGGTCCCATTCTGCTTACCAAATTAGAATTATTAACTTGGGAAACTATGATTGCCAAAATGCCTGTTTATTAATTTTGACAGCTGGGTGTTTGTACATGTTCATGAGACATCTAATAAACAACTTTGCCTGTTGATTGAGCTGTCAGAAATGACAAGAATTTTTAATACAGTTGACCAACTAAAAATGTTGGCACCAGCTGCACACACAACCTCAGATCTATACATGTGGCATCACCTGAAAGTATAGCTGTGTGTCAAGATTACTGAACCTAGTAATCCACACTTCCCATTTAACTATAATCCCTTTTTCCTACCATCCTTGTTTCTGAGAGAGAGAGAGAGAGAGAGAGAGAGAGAGAGAGAGAGAGAGAGAGAGAGAGAGAGAGAGAGAGAGAGAGAGAGAGAGAGAGAGAGAGAGAGAGAGAGAGAGAGAGAGAGAGAGAGAGAGAGAGAGAGAGAGAGAGAGAGAGAGAGAGAGAGAGAGAGAGTTTCTCTTTTTAAGGGGGGGGGGGGAGGGGGGGCTACACACACTTTAAAAAGCAAAAAAATTTCCCAGCCTTGACATTTTCAAGACCACATGCAGGTAAAACAGCTGCAAAACCCATCATCAAAATCTACATCAACTGTGTCCTCCTGAACTCAATAGAGTTTTCCCATCAGCAGCATGTCAACAGGGAAATATGCCATCAGGTCACAGCTGCCCTATTTGCACTGACCACATCAAATGGTCATGCCCCACAGACCTACCACAATCAGCTGCTCTAAACCTCCCATAATACCTCTTGGTGGCCATATCAATGCACCCTTCAACATTGCAACTCATGGATAAGAAACAGCTTTCCACTGAATTGGTTCATTATGGGAGTACTGTGAAGGTTTGTGAGGATTCCTGAAATTGATATTTCCACACTGAAGGTTGGATGCTGCTGTGCTAGAAATCTCTTCCAGTTCCATAAATTCTGCCTCCTTTGTCATCAATGGACATGTCTGTCAACTTTATCCCGTTTCAACCAAATTTAGTCATCTTTGCTGGGACTCACTGATTTGAAAGTCAAGGGGAATGCAGCAACTTCCCGAACATTAAAAAAAAAAAAATCCAAATGTGCCAAGTAGGAAAGTTGTTCACAATTTGTCAAACAGGCTCAATGCATATGCTGGAATTGACAGTAATTTGTCAATAAGGATAAAACTATTTCTTTACCTCTCTGGAGATGTAAGCCAACAGCTTTCCTCCGTGGGCTCCAGGACAAATGTATCCACACAGTACTCATATATATATATATATATATTGTTTTAACAGACAAGACACTTATGACACCAAATGCCAGCTGGTAATGTTTAATGGTAAAAACTCACAAGCTGATACTGGTACTGTGTGCACTAAGGCTCCACAAGCCTTAATTTTTACATTGGCTGGTTTAGCCTTGCTCCAATAACCCTGTGCAGCTGGAGCATGACCTGTTGGCAGCCATGCAAAAACCATTTACTTTACACCACTAAGCTTTTGGTACATGTGTGCAAAATAAATGACTGGTCCTTTTGCCACACATTTTGATATGCACTTCTGCTTATCAAAAATTCAACCTCAATACTAGCCACAGAGACAAAAGTCTGCAGCACAAAATAAGTTAAACTGCATAGCTCCTTTTCAACCTAACCGGACACAATGACAAAACAGCTTATTCAAACTGATTCACAATGTGAAACTCTCAGACAGATTAAAAAAAAGCTCTGATGTTCGGTATGGAGAGGGTGACTGATGGAACCTATTAGCTCTATTGATCATATATTTCTGCCCACATGCAGGTCTGCATTTAATTTTCTGCTACCAAAACCAATTCAATGAGTTAAGACAGGGCCAGTGGCCACAATGGTACAGGTAAAAAGTTTGACCACTTTCGTGCTGATGCACTCTTCAGGAACTGAAGGTTAATGGCTATAGCCCACATTATACAGGCAGACGTACCTATCCCGTCATCACGTCATACACGTGTATTGTGATGTTGGGATGCCAGGATGTGCCTATGGCTATGGAATGGTTGCCATGGCCTGTGATTTCATATTTAAGGAGAGGTCAATGAGTATGCCAGCTGGATTAGTTGGCACTGATTATGCTGGCCTTCATAATCTTGTTGAGCCTCTGTCCACTGGAAGTTCTAAATAGGGGCAATCAGAAATGAACTCCTCTTGATTTCTGATCACCCCTATTCCGGACATTCCTTGGGATGCATAAAAATAACAAACAAACAAACAAACAAAAACCAACAACAACCCCATTCAAAGAAAAAGAAAAAGAAAAGAAAAAAAAACACTGTTCTGCATGACCAACACTCATTTTCACTGATATGCTTCCAGTTCAAGGTTTCTTGGTGTTTGAATGGCTGCCTGTAAACAGTCAGTAGAATGAGACCTATGACTGACACATTACACCACACACCCACACAAAACACTCTCAGTGTGAAGATGTAAAACCAACCAAAGGTTTAAGACTTAAAAGATTTGCCTTGCATGGTCCACGACATTGTGTTCCTCATACTGAACCACATACTACCTTCAACTCAGAGCAAGCAGAGATGGCTCTACATAAAACTGCATTCAGTTGTCTTGATTACGTATTGAAACAGCACAGAAACCAAATTTCAAAATATATGAAACACCTAAAACTGTTTACCCACCTTTCATGTCAGTATCAACAAGACCAGTCTCTCAGGTTCTCTTAGGTTCTCGCTAAGCTAGACCATTTCAGAAAATAAAATGTTCCAACGGACAACCCCATGTATGATAAATATGACAGAGTCACACACTCTTGAGTGTATTTTGACACTTCTATTCACAACCACTGCTTGGTAATTCATTGTTCTTATTAATCTTAGTTAAAACATGCTCCAAGGATTTCACTCTTGACACTAAACTTGACCAAATCCATCATAATTTTCACAGTTTATTGAAATCATCGCTATGTGTCCACCATTTAACATAAATTCAACATATCGCTGTGGAAGGAACTGATAAAATATCAACTTCCACAATGTTTTTCCCCCATCCTCTTTCCTCTACATCCCTTTCACATTTCATATGTGCAGTCATCATCATATTTCTACCATAAACAAACTTGCCTTTTTTTATTTACAATTAAACTATTACAAACATGAAAAGAGTTGATTTATGAATTGTACAAGCCAAACTAAAAATATGTCCCCAGGGTAGTCCCTGCATAAAAAGTGGCCTGTGTATGACATACTATTACCACTTGTTGGCCATAGCCATACATGGCTGCTGAGGGTTAATCGCTTGCCAAGCAAATTTTTTGCCAAGGGACAGGAGCTATAGACAGCAGAAGAAAGGCCTTGAAGCATTTTCAGTCTGCATTCATTATGCTCTGTCATTTCTTTATCCCAGTCCACATAATGATGAGCTACAAGTCTGGCTCACATTCCAGAGATACAGCACACAAATTCCCTTTATTGAAGATTAATTATGGGGACACAGGATATTTTTGTGACCATGATTAGGAATTTTAATTTTCTATGAACTTCCAATCAAAAGAACATGTTTATTGAAAACCATTAAATACTATTCTCTTCATATAGGATTTGGTGGCTAAATAAACTGTTCTAAGAAAATATTTGTCTGATCCATGACCTGTAAACAGATCCTTCTTACCTCCCCTTTAATGTGTGAAATTCATTACACAATGATCTCATTTCAATGTAGGCATGTTATTTGTATCTAAGGGACATTTTTAATCTGATTTGTTAAACTCAACCATTTTGCTATCACTCTCACATTAATTGGATCATTTCAAATAATAATAGTAAAAAAAATAGCCAAGTCTTTGTTCTTTGTCTTGCATGTCCCCTATTTAAAATAATCTTTTTTATATGCAATTCTCAACCTTAATTGACACCCCACACAACCATCTGAGATCAGGTTTATTTAACTAAGTTATTATATTTACATGTCATGCAGGTTTCAAAATTAGCACATACCATCAAAAGTTGCTAGAATATATTCTGGTGGGCTGATACAAATTTCTGTTCACAAAGCACAGGCTAGTGTAACTTTATGGAACACCTTTATTTATTATTTACTGCAAAGTTAAAAGCTAACATCAGCCCATAAATTATTTTAGTAATTACCCTCTTTGGCTACAGATAGAAACTTCAATGTTCACTAAGATCATGGTGTTCTAAATCATTGACTTTTTTTCCATTTTTCATTTGGACGAGATGGGAAAGGTAATTGACTGTGCCCATGATCAACATACTGAAACAAATAATTTCCTAAGCTGGTCAGACGGTACAAGTTTTTGGGTCACTGTATTCATTATATAACAACACATACTCATACATCTGACATTTCTAGCACTGACTAAATTCATATGGTCATTTGATGCCCATATTCAGCAAAATGGATCCTATAAATCATAGTAAAACAAATAACATGGCGTTCACATCCATCCCTTAATTGCTCATTAAAAATTCTGCCATAAAAACCAGACAACAATAACAGTGATTATATCATTTTTCCCCCCTGGGTATGAAATGTGAGCAAACAACTTCAACATGGGAGCAAAATCTTGTTTTTCTGTTTTATTGGGATCTGCATTTCTTCTTCTTCTTCATGGAACTTAACCTAAGGACCCTATATTGAAACTAATTATTTCCATGTTCATGATGTCTCTCTTCCTCCCCTCAACCCCCTTTTCTTTCTTTTTTTTTTTTCCTTTTTCTTTTTTTTGCTATTATATGAGAGCCCATGACAGACAACAAAGGTTAACCTGTAAGTTGGCAAACACATGGTGTGTTGGCTGTTGTAGTCCATGCAACTAATTTTTAACAACTGGCTCCATGAGTACCCCCCACCCACCCACCCACCCGGGCAAAAAGGTGTACCTTAATTGTTTGTCAATACTTAACACCACCACACAACTCAAAAGTTTAAACACTAACATTACATGTATGAATATATGAGTATTATTATAATTAAACACATACTTTAACATATATAGGTACATATACGTCAATCAAGATTGAATATCATGTTCAGAAAAAGATGGCTACCTGCTGGGTCAATTTTAAAGGCAACTACAGAAGATTTCCTTCGCAGTAAATATATGTGTCTTCAAAATGTTCATATTTTAAAATGCTACACTACTCCCTTTATGTCTCTGTGCACTGTATTTCAAACATATACAGGAGTATACTCATTTCAGTATGAAACCTTCTCTGTGCAATAGTTTTGAAGATATTCAATGTTTAAATTTTGCATATTGGCATAAATTTGAATAAATCAAAATTCTTAAACTCTTTTCACTATTCACTGGATGCACAGTCATATAAAGTGAAGTTGGAATGATATCTCTATGTCTCTACCTGTAAGAGTTTTCAAGATATTGAACCATTTTAGTTTTGTGAATTTACCTACTTAGCATAAAATATGCTAGAGCCTTTGTTCATTGGGCATCATGATGCCACAAACCTAGAACTGAACTTTTATTTGTGGTTCACTGCATGTGCCTGTGTTACAAACCATAAACATATGAAATGAAGTTGGAATGACACCTCCACTTATAGTAGTCACAAAGACATTTCACAGCTAATGTTTTCAAATGTCCCTTATCATCACAAATTAAATAAAAGGACTGTGTGAACAGCCCATGCTCAGCTGACCCAGATATTCATCACACTTGCAGCTCTGTGAACTTGGGAAAGGATCAAGGTCACCCATGCACTGAGTAAGTCTGACCTTCATAGTAGAACACTAACATGTGCAACATCAAGGTCCCAGTTCAAGTAGTTCTCAAGTTATTGTAAAGATTAAAATTCATGTATGTTACACTGTGACCCCAGAAACCAGGTCAAGGTCACCCATGCACTGAGCAAGTCTGACCTTCATAGAAGAACACTAACATGTGCAACACCAAGCTCCCAGTTCAAGTAGTTCTCAAGTTATCGTGAAGAGTAAAATTCATGTATGTTACACTGTGACCCCAGAAACCAGGTCAAGGTCACTCATGTACTGTCTAAGCATGACGTGTAACATCAAAGTCCTAACTCAAAAGAGATCTCAAATTATCAAGCGAACAGTAAATTTCGTGTGTATATATATATATATATATACATAATATTTACAGCACCACCTGGTAAACAAATTAAAAACTAGAAGATTTTTTAAGATTTGTCCAAAAAAAGAACAAAAAAAATTCATTAAAAATTCAAAAATCCATGGAGCGTGCCCATTTGAACACTGGTAGAAACCCACCCAAGGTACATTGCCACCAAGTTTGAAGTCAATCTGGATGACAGTTTTGGAGAAGTCAAAAATGAGGAATACCATTAGAATGCCCATTGACTTGCATGATAGTACTCAATATGAAAGCTGCATTGACTGATAAGTACCTGAACTGAAAAAATCGTTAAAAATCAGGAATCCATAACAGTGCCACATAGTGAACAGCTTTGTTTGACCCTTCCACAAGGAACATATCACAAAGTTTCGGCTTAATCTGTGTGACGGTTCTGGAGAAGAAGTCAAAAATAGCAAAAACACACAAAAAATCATATAAATTAGAAAAAAATTGCAGCGTCACCTGGTGAACAAATAAGAACAAGGAGTCCCTAGGAGCGTTCCTATGTGATATCAATGCAATTGGGTTAGCGGTTTGGCAGAAGATTTTTTAAGATTTACCCCAAGAAAGAACAAAAAAAAAATCACGAAAAAATCCAAAAATCACTGGAGCATAACCATTTGAACAAACTTGGTAGAGATCCAACCAAGGTACATCCCCACCAAATCTGAAGTAAATCTGCCTGACGGTTTTGGAGAAGAAGTCAAAAATGTGAATTGTGGATGCTGGACGGAAAGACGATGGATGGACGACGGAGGGCTAGTCATAACATAAGCTCAGCTGACTGACAAGTCAGCTGAGCTAAACTTCAACTTTTGTTTGTAATTTGTTGGCTGTGACTACAGAGTAATATGTTGAATTATGACTGGGTCTGAAGATAATGTTTGCATGATTCTGTGATGGGGTCTATACTTGAGCAAGCGGTAACATCAGCATTCTGGAAGAGATAAGAACCTGCATGTACTGTATTTGGAAAAACAAAAAGGTTTTTGCTTGAATACCAATCTATAGCTTCACTTGTCATGCTGATGAGTGGTATCAGGTTGCAGTCATCCTCATGTAAGCATGCAGCTGATGCTTCTATAAGAAACAAGATCGTGGCATTGTGAGTTGTCTACACAACATGTGTATTGCCAACCTTGCAACACTCTTGTCCTTGAACAACATTGGTGAAAATCAATTCAATTTTAATAAACTGGTAATAATAGTATTTCAGCTGACCCTGCCTACCCAATAAATTATATCATTCACGTTACAAGGTAAACATAAAGAAATTTATCTCAGCTTTGCATTGAACAATTCAAATGTCAAACCGTGACACACTATCAAATCCCTCCTTTTTAAGAATGTTGACCTGTATTGTTGGTAGGGGAATGCCTTCTGTCTGAAGTCTTTGTTAGATGGATAGAGCTGGTTACCCCTTCTCTGCATTGAAATAAATTATGCCTTCTACCACATAGTCTATCTTGAATGAATAGAGCTGGTTACCCCCTTCCTCCATTGATGTAAACTATGCCTTCCACTGTACCAGGACTTTGCCTGCTCCATAGATAATGGTCTTGTGCATGACCCACTGGGAATGGCTTTAATTATAGCATACATGATACACAGCTCTCTGCTGATGATGTATAACTATATTAATTGCCAAATTTTCCCCACTTATGATCAATATGGAATATGTAATCTGTATTGGTTACAAACTTAATACACCCATGTGTAGTCAGCAGATCTGCATTCAATTACATACAGTGATGCTTCCCTTTTCTCCTGGGAGACTGAAACCTAAACACTGTACTGTCAGAATGTGTATGTTTTTATTTAGGGAGGTCACTGTCTTGGAAGACTCCTATGAGACCACCTGTTTTCAAAGACCACTTTTTGAGAATATTTTGGTAACTACTTAACTACTTTATCTTATACATTCTAAGTATGACCATTGGTCTTGAGGGACCACAATTTGGTCATCCTTACAGGGGAGGGGGTCTTTTAAGACAATTTTTTTCCATATATATATGCAACTTAAAGCATTTTTGTGTTTCAGACGTGACCAGTTCATTTCAATTCATTGTCAATCTCCACAATGCATATATATTTATAGAAATATGTTTTCCACCCAGTAGCATAATTACATTAGTTTCTGTTGTCAACATTATAACTATCACCACAGAAGTTAAAATTAATTATCATGTTCCCTTTATGTTACAGATTTAGGCCTATTTCATGACATCATAATCATATTACTTAATATCGAACACTCTCCACAATAACAATAATTAGGCCTAGATTACCATATACAATTATGTAACATACATACACTATCAGTTATGGCACGCATGGGCCTGGTATATGAGATGTGGCCACTGAAGCAAGCTGTGTACCATGCAGCCCGCCGGGCTGAGTTGTACGTAGCTTGATGTGGATGGCCAAATCTGCTATACCATAGCCATGCATGCCATTTCGATTTTATCTCATATTTAAGGAAAAGAAGAGCTAGATAGTCCTCCTGCTGCATTGTTAGCTTCCTGTGTATTTTTAGGAGCCAACACCACCCTTTTAGCTGACAAATCTTTGTTCCACGTTTTGGCAAAATGCTTCAGCACTGGTATTGTTGTTGAGAGAGTGGGCTACAATCTGGGCGCCCCCTACCGTTAGACAAATTTTGTGGTATGGTAGTTTAGGCTACCATGGTATACAAATTTGGTATGCCATGACACAGGCAAGATTTAGTTCTTCCGTGGTGTACGAAATCTGTAGCCCAGTCCTTCACCAATCAGTGCACTTTACTTGCCTTTAATATGAAATAAACATATATATATGTATATATAAAATTTCCGAGTTCAACAGGCAAACTTTCCTACATATAACAAAATTTCTAAATGATTCTGTACTGACACTTTGATCTATGATCTGAGGGAACTCTAGAAATGTGGTTTAAAATTTGACAAAATTTAATAGTTCATTGTACATAAATGTAACATGTATTTTATTATAGTGTTTTTATGTGTATGTTAAAATGGACCAAAACACCACAAGCCTTGTTGACTCCCATTTTCCTAGCAAAAATAAGGGTTAAAATCTAATCATCAGAAACTAACAAGCAAACACGGCACAGCTCATGGTTATCACTTAATGCTGGATGACCTGATAAATCAGAAAACAGTGCTCCCCCTTCATTAAGCCTCTCATTACAGGATGAATTCTGATTTTACATGGTGGGTCCTTCGCTCCCACCAAGGTACTTTTCCCATTACTTCCAAATTAAATATTCTCTTGTTATAAGGCAGTTTTGCCATGATGTGGTCCTCACAGACTCCATGGACTCACATCATTGTTAACAAGTGGCCCATGGCCCATGGGCCTAATGCTCTACTGACTACCATCACCTAATAATCACTTCCTGCATTCCCTCCACAAGCTTGAAAATTAATCAAGGTCATCCATATTATACAATATCAAACTTCTACATGATACACATAAATATGTGGTACATTTGGCATCATTCACCTTATTCTTTATCAAGCTATTGAATTAAATGTCCCTTTCATGCTTAATGACCTTAAAAATAGGTCAAGGACACACAAACATTGGGTCATGGTGTCTCAAAAAGTAGGTCACAAAGAAGAGTTTTATATAAAATATACACATGTGATTTTGGTCCGGAGGTTCAATTCTCTTTACCATTAATGTGCAAGCTGCACCTTTCATTACAAAATCACCTCTTCCAACTTTATTGGTCTGGTGACCTAACAAAAATACATCAACATCACTGATCTTACATGACATGTTAGCAATGGACATAATTTCTAAATCCTATAAATTTGGCATGTCTAATTCAATTATATTTTGACATATGTAAGTTTATAGCTTTCAAGACATTTTAACGAGTTCAAAATTTCCATAAGCATAGAAGGCATCACTAGTATCACAAAAAAAAAAATCTTGAGATTTTGACCTCTTCCACAGTCCCATTAAATTTTATGAATCCATAAAAAATTTGGGGTGCTGGACTGGTCATAAGATTTTCACATTTTGATCTGTATATTACATAATACTATAGGTGGTACCACCAACATTGACTTCGGCATATATTTTCAAACACTTTATCAGTCCTAAAGGTTATATGGGCCTAATTCAAAAACTTTGGGGTGCAGAGCATTCACAAGATGACCCCTATATTCCAACTGGTCATTTGACCTTGACCTGCAATTCAGATTTTAAAAAATGTTACTGCTCAAAATGTGCACCCCACACCCAGCTTTCCACACACTGTCTGTTTGTTCAAATCATGCAATAGCTTTCTGAGTTATTGAACAAAACAATAAATTTGGACAAGTGTCCAAGTCCATAATCATTGGGTCAGGTTGAACCAACAAGTAGGTCACAAAGAGTTTTGTGCCTAATGTACTCAAGTGCAATTTTGATATGGAGGCTCAATTCTCTTTACCATTGATGTCCAAGCTATACCCGCCATTACAAAATCACCTCTTTCAACTTTAAAGCACTGGTGACCTAACAAAAATAGGTCAAGATCACTGATATTACATAACATACTAGCCTTGGACATGGTCTATTTATCCAATACATTTGGCATGTCTAACTCAATTACTTTCCAAGATATGGAATTCAATATCTTTGAACACATTTTGGCTCATAATTTCCGTAAAATTATAGGTGGCACCACTAGTATCATTTGTAACTGACAGTTTGATCTCCTACACTATCCAACTAAATTTCACGAAGATCTATTAAACATGAAGGATACTGGAGTGGTCACAAGATTTTCACATTCTGACCCACATATTACATAATACAAATGGTGTGGGTCCACCACACCAGTGGGTGCACGGTTGGCTGAGCGGTAAGACACTCGCCTTTCACCTCTGCGACCCGGGTTCGATTCTCGTCCTGGGCAGCATGTGGAAAAAGTTCCCACCACTTTAACCGTGCACGGTGGTTTTCTCCGAGTTCTTCGGTTTCCTCCACTGGGCAAGGTAGGAAGTATACGCCAACATCTGTGCCATGGAGAGTGACTCGATAAGTCAATGCTTGACTTCTTTCACAATCCATGCAAACAAATGTGTCTATACCTATACCTATCCAACTTGACCTAGATTTTTATACACTTGATAAGTCCTGCAAGTTATATGGGGCTATCGTGAAAACTGTGGACTGTATCCTGCTCACAAGCAAAAGTTTCAAGATGGATGGACATGAGTGATGCCACAAGCTCTGCGACCTGTGGTCAGCAGAGCTAAAAACAGGAGCGTTGTACTGTTAACAAAACAAGTGATGTGTCTTATTCATTTGGACTTTCAATTCTATACCTTTTACCACCAGTGATCCAAAAGCAGACATATACTGCATATTTGTTATACACATAGAAAGAATAGGATGTTTGATATACGTGCAATGAGCTGCTGCAAACCATAGGTGGGCATCTGAATCACTACCACCATGCCTGACTATTATAAGTTGTACCAAACACGGAAAGGCATGTCACTTAAATTACTATTGTTTCTCCTTTCACATAACAGAGCACCGTGTTATGAGTCGAATTATAAACTCTTTGGCGATTGGTCAGATGGTGATTGCATGTCAAAATGAATACATGTAAACATTGACTCTAAAATAAAACACACAAACTCATTAAAATTTCCAATGTGTTCTAACATAACTCTGGCATGAAATGACAGGCACATGGTGGGGAAAACTGATGACTGAAAACTTTATTCCATGTTTGAAAACACTGATATTATAATAATTGTGTGTGCGTCTAGTGCAGTAAATTAAGTGACATACCCTCACTAATTGGTAAAGCAGTCACGTGTGGTGGTGGTAATTGAGATGCCCAAACAAAAAAAAAAATAAAATAAAATAAAATAAAATAACAATGCAGGGCTTGAAATTAGCAGCTGCAACCAACCAAATGCTGGTCAATTTTGCAGTTCACTGGTGAACTTTTACATGTACTTTTTGCTGGTGATGAAACAAAGGATTCTTACAGTTTAAAAACCTGATTTGTGAATTTTAGTAATTTTGGATCATGTGTGAAAACCTTAATTTTGAACCCTGACCCTGTTGCTTTTTTCAACTTCAGATTCAGTTTATATAATTTATACAATTCACTTACGGACTTGATCAAAATCATTTATAATATAGTCACCTGGATCCTGCATGTACAGGACGCCCAAAGTGCATTCAAGCATACAACAGGCATTTGTTGTTAGCAAAAGACCTTTGGTGTCAGATGAAGTGTGACTCACATCATGTACTCTGTACTCAGGACTGGCAGCAAGATGGAACCTAAAAAAAATGCTCTGCAAAGCTTTCCTGTTCCTTTTATAAAGCTATATGATGTTACCAGGAGTAAACTGGGCCTTACCATGTATATACAGTGGTCCCCCTCTTATAAGACACCCCCCCCCCCCCCCCGTAGAGAGGCCACCCCCTCTACAAAGGCCAGTTCTCCACGCAGCAAGTATGGCATCTTCATTGTATTTTACCCCTCAAGAGAGGCCACTCCTCTTATAAGTCCAATTTTCTAGTGCATTTGGGGTGGCCTTATAAGAAGAGGACCACTGTATATATATATATTTATATACCTTCTGTGCCCTTGGTGTATCACCCAATAACAGACGAGTCATGTGCACACTTTCCTGCAACAATCAAGACCTAGCCAAACTGGAAAATAAATGTTGACACAAATGAGCTACTTTATTTACATGTATTAGACAAATGGATGAAACATGAATTGGCTTATTGGCAAATGGCCATGATGCTCTTTGAAAATTAATAATCAAAACTAATCAGGATGGTTTCAGCATGCTTAAGCATTGTACAATTACCCACAGCTCTTTAAATGCCAGCTAGGATGTAAATAATCTGGCTTTGAGAGTTTTTTTTTTAAATCACTTGTCTGCAGGGCAAGTACATTTCAAAATCCACATGTCTGTTTGCAAAATCCACTTGTCCAGATATAACTTGATACAATAAATGTATTTTTTCATCAATCCATAGACACAGGCCTTGACGAACCATTTACCACAATTTGCTGCTTATTGTTGCTTACAAATTTGCAAAATTTAGTCAACTTTTACCTCAATGCTAGCTACAACTGTAATGAAACTGGCAAAATATTAAAAACACAAATTAAAAAGTAAACTACTTGGATGGGGTGAGTTATGATGAAAAATACAGTGTAATTTCTGGGACTATAAGAGTCACTCTACCAGATAAAATTTAATAAAGATTAATAGAAAAAAAAAAAGATTGACAGTTGCATGGGTTTTAGGATCCTCTTTCTCGTTGCCTCTCATGGGATGCACATCGCTTGCTTACTTATACCATGAATGCTATCGGTACATCTAAGTCAATTTGCGCATACACTATTGGCAAGCTCCTCACAATAAAGGGCGTTTTTGATGCAAATTCAAATGAAAATTTAACATTTGAAATCAGAAATAGGTCTCTTTGTACTGCACATTAAGTGTGCTCACTGTCACTATCTTTCCTACCATTGTATATACAGCTGCGTGGCCATGTGGTCTGATGAGCAACACATCACCCAATTGGTCAATTAAGTCACATGTTAAAATGAGCTAATCATGGCTCATGTTACAGTGCGTTCATCATGGCTTCCACCCTGTGAACATGTGTTAATCTTCCATAATTCAAGGAGGGAATACACATATATTCTTATGAGAATTGTTTAGCAAGTTTAATTCAAATCATTCCCACCAGTGAAGAAAAATTTAAAAAAAAAAAAAAAAAAAAAAGGAAGCTTTGTTTATATTGCAGCATGTGAAAATAAAGATTCTGGTGTTTATAGCAACAATTATTTGGAGTCACAGGCAAATACACAAAGGTAGGGGATACAGGGAAGCATTGAATGTGTCCCAAATAAGTCTGTGAGAGTTGATTGATTGATTGATTGATTGATTTTATTTGTAAGTCAGCAGCTCATACAAGTACATGTACAGGTAAAAATGAATAAAAGTAGCACAAATTGACAATACACAATGTGTTGACCTCCCAGGATAACCCCCAAAGTCAATACAAGACCTATTTCCAGGGGGGTCCCTGTTAACCATACATAAATTAAATTTTAAATAACTTTCAAGAGTAGGTCCCATGATGATGCTCAGTTCATCCTACATCAACTCCATGCTGTCACTTGCATGTGACTGGAAGTTGTGTGTTGTTTTTGCACAGGAAGTCAACTCGTGGCACCTATACGTGACCTTTATTTTATCCAACACTGTTAGAACCCAACAATAAATGGCATTTGAGGCTAATTTGCAGAAGAATTTGCCATACACAAATTTTAATACTTTTTTTTATACTGCTTTGACATCATTGGGGCAGATCGGACTGATGGTGAGTTGCTGTGACCCCACTCCAATAATAGGTGTAAGCCCATACATTACCGCCTGTACCTTTGATCTCATTTATAATCGTAAGTATGCTACACAGACAGTGGAAATACCTGCTTGTTTTGACAGAAAACAAGTAGGTAGCCAAACCCTGTAGAATAAAATTGCTGACCAAGTTATTGTTTAAACCTGGAATGTTTATTTAGGGGTTATTATCACCTATTGGTGTACACATGGACTGCAGTAATCACCAACACATCGCGAGTCGTGAAGACTCTGACTGGTATCATTTTCTCCATTTCTTTTTAACAGGAATATATGACAGGGAAGTTTTTACTCGTCTGACAGGGCAAGTGCTTCAAAATTTTCAATTGTCTGACCACCATTTTCACTTGTCCAGGACAATCAGACATGCGATTTGTCCAGCCCTGATAATATCTCTGTTCTATTCTCTCCTAGTACTGTATGCTAATTAATTTGATATGGACAGACATTTTCTCAGCTGGAAGCTTCTCAAATGCTCTAACACATCTGGTACACTGCTCAAATGCACTGTTCAGTGGGATTTGGGTCATTATATGCCTCATGAGTTTATCTGTATATCTGTGATGTGAGGGTCCACAGGGATTTTAATATTGAATGTAAAATGTACAGTTCTTGGTGTGAATTCTAAAGGGACTACACCAGCATGATGGCAGTCCTGACTGAAACTGCCATAGCTTGATGCCATCACTGAAACTGCCACAGCTCAATGCCACCAGGCATTTCATGCCAAGTACTCGACTAAGGTATTTGATGCTTTTTGTTTATTCATCGTCATCAGAAAATCAAACTATTTCCTCTATTTTGTGTGATACTACACGGTAAAATACCATCATAAAGTTACTTTAAGATGTAAAAAGAAAAGCAAAGAAATATTCCACATACCCAAAATTTCACCAGCTTTGCACTTTAAGATGACTCAACACCATTATGCCAGCTGGTAGTTCACTGTATGAAAATATAGTCCATTTGGAGAGACGAAGGTTTCATGTTGACTTTTAAAATTTTAACATACCAGTAGTCCGAAATTTGTTGAGGAATGCCGCATGAAGATGTTTGTTGCGACAGAATAATAAAAAAGGGCCCAGATGATTAGGTTGCACATTTATTTCCTTAGGCACATTCTTGTGGGAGCCCCGTGTTTGACCACAGACCAATGAAATCCATTGTACCAGGCAGTCTTTAATGCAATTTCCAGTTCAGTAGACTGACACCCACAACCAGCATTCATGTATGTCAAATTTCTCACACATGAAGCATGGACAGAATTTTCTCACTTATGATATTATACCACCCAAGAATCGTGAGATGCTTTGGTAAATTTGGCATGTGAAAACTATGAAAATTAACTGGAATACTGATGGTGGTCTTGGAACAGATATCAATATTGCAGTTGTAACATGTTGATAAAAATCAAGGCATTTCTCTTACAGAGGAAAAATCTGACTCTGTTTTTATGCCTGCCAGTCTGCATACAACTGCCCAAGGTCCAATATTGATACACAGAGGGAACCACTTGATGTGACACAACACAGCCAGAAAAACACAATTTGCTACAAAGATGTAGTAGATACCCCAGAGACCAGACTGGCTGGGGGGGGGGGGGGGCAGGGAACCAGACATTTATTTGAAACGAATGTAACAGATACATGCCAGAAGAGAATGGTGATAAGGGTAATTCACTCCAGTCTGTACTTCAAGGGTTAAGAGGGGAGCAGATTGTCTGCTTCATTGTTTCATGCTTAGTCACCAACACACATCACAGGAAGTATTGCAGTAAACCAGAAATGTTGTACACACAAACAGAGACTATAGATCACCTTCAAAGACCTGGTATCTAGACAAGTGTGTAAAGTCAGGACCAGCAAAGCTGCCAGCTCTGCTGACAACAAAACCCATTTGTTGTTCTGGAAGATGACAAAGTTTGTTGGACACATTGAGACCTAGTACTATAGGCACACCATGAAAACTAGCAGAATAAAACTATACCCTAAGCTCAGACTGACAGTCAACCATTTTTTGACAGGAATGACCTAAACTGCTGGTGCTCAGTGTTATAACTGTACATCTGTCTTTTTATATACATGTGGCAGAAAAAAAACAAAAACAAAAAAACACACAAACAAACAAACAAAAACACATAATAATCTGAATGTGCTAATCGCCCCCTGGCCTGACTATTGGCTAATAAGGCTAAGGGTGTTAAAACCATCTGCCAAAGATTGAATGCCCAACTGTGAATTTATATACACTATTTTTATGAAATATATCAGTCTACATGCATAGTTATTCTCTAGCTGGTCTGACAGTGTTTGGCCTTGATTCAACTAAAAACTATGGATTTGCATGTAAGCTGAAAGTTTTGTGCCATATAAACAAATTATAAACTGTGTATAGCATATTGGTTTAACATACATATTCTCTAAAAAATCTATAGAAAACAATGCTGACACGGTATCCACATACATTAAATAATACAAATGGTTTTGTCTGATCCTATTATCCTGACAGGGACTACATATATTGATACATTTTCAAAAAAAAAAAAAGAAAACCAAACAAATAAAACAAAAACAAAAACAAAAACAAAAACAAAAACAAAAAACATCTGCACACCAGGTTTACAGAGAAGCATAAAATTTAAACATGCCAACTCAGAATACTTTAATTTCACCATAATAACCCATACTCTATACATAAGATAGTTGGTGGGGAACCTCCAATTAAGGCAAAAAATGCCAATATCATGGAAGCCAACTTGACAGCAGGATGAATAAAAATAAGATATACATTTCAGATATGGTGGAGAATGGGTTACACTTACACGTGAAATTTTTAGTAATTTCGGCATTAGTAAGTATACTTACCTCTCCACCACCAATGCCAACACCGCTGTGTCAGGGCATAACACCCAGGACAATCGAGTCCACTCACCTGATTGTTCCCAAAAATCTGAAGGTCCTGTGGTGCTATGTTTTGGTTCCTGTGGATCCGGTGGGGACTCCCGGTGCACATGCTCCCCAATCGTCTTTCCTCTTTTGATGAGTGGTCAGTTGATGTCAGCTTTGAGAAAGGAAGTGGGGTGGTTGGGTGGGCTTCTCTGGTGGTCGAGAAGGAAGTATACTTACTAATACCAAAATTATTTAACTAAATATTTCACGTATTAGTTACGTAACATTACCTCTCGACCTCCATTGCCAATTTACAGATGCAAAGGCAGAGGATGTAACGTTACTGGCATACAGACCACCAGGACCAACAGCCTGGGAGGAACCATCGGTCTGTGTGAGGAGATGACTGTGACGTCTGAAGGGAAAACCTCAGAGGTACGTGGACTTGAGGCCGCCAACAGCAGATCCCGGCCAAAGCCAAGAAACCCTCCTTACTGACCAGCATGGGACCTCACTGAACCCCCCTTCTCTAGTGGTGTCACTGGTGAAGACTCAATGGAGTCAGATTCTAAAGCTTGGCATTTGGAAGCTGTGGCCTGCCACCTGTGCCTCGCTCTATCACTCTTCCTCCATGCCTGCTCTTAGAGCAGCCATTCCTGTCTTCTCCCCAATCCTAAAAGTAATTGCATGTTCATTTTCGAGAACAAACATGACCCAGCTGGAGGCAACAACCGTATCAATGCTGAAGATTGTCCAAGGCTGCCATATAGCGGTTCTGGGAGTCCAGCTTCTGCCCTCTATCCAACAATGATGTGGGCGAAGTGGTCACAGGATCAACACCTATGGCTCACTGCTGAAAGGCAGCAATTGCCCGATGTGCACAGTCTTGATGTTTTCTGCTATCTTTACATTGTGACGCCATCTTGAAAATCTAAGTTTCACGTCAATCCACCAACTCTACTCCCAATTATTTCAGAGGTATCTGCAGAACAGATATCAGTTATCCAGGTCTCCCAAGAGTCTCAGACTTGTGAAAAGATTTTCCACACAAGGAACATGCGTAAACCACTAAAAGAGGAAGGGTGATTGGGCAGCATGTGCATCAGCAGTCACCACCGGATCCACAGGAACCAAGAAATGGCGCCAATCAAGTGAGTGAACTCAACTCATTTGCCCTGGGTGTTATGCCCCGACACAGAGGTCTTGGCAATGGTGGTCAAGAGGTAGCATTACGCAACTAATAGGTGCAATCTGTTTGGTCCTAGGCTCCAGGTAAGTTAAGTTACATCACCATTATGGATATATTGGAAAATGGATAACAAAATAATTGGTTTATTGTATATTGCAGATATAGCAGTTTGGCTCTGAGCAAACATAAGAGTACTTATCACCAGAAAACCTTTTTTTGTGAGAAGAAAAACCAGATTTACTATGGGTCTGTACTTTATCCTTCATAATATTGAGAGTGTTATTTAAAGTGTCCACTACCACCTACCTTATGCACTTCCTTGTACCAGCAAGCCCTGGTCCTGTCTCAAAGATCTTGTTCTGATTTCTTGTGAGATGTTCATGAGTTCATGCAGTTAGTTAAGTGGATAAATTGTCAATGAAATATACTGGCAATTGTTTGTGAACTAATTTGTAATAGAATGTTAATTGTTAGTCAGCAAAGATATCCTTTCACTTTAACATTTTCATTCTTTTAAGAAGTGGTTCTGTATGTACGACAGTTACTCTGCCTTATTATTCTTATCACTTTGTTTTGCAGGGAGGCAAGTCTGGAGTTTTTTGTGTCCTCATGTGGATATACTGTAATTTAAGTGTGGCAGTGTAAAAGAATTATATGAAGTAGCTAAAATACTTTGTGGAAGGTATTCTCTAAGCTTGTACATGATGCCAATAGTCTGAGATAACTTTGCAGCAATTTTGTCTGTATAAGTGTTCCAACTGAGGTGTTCACCTAAAGTTATACCCAGAAAATTATATTCATATACACATTCAATTGTCATGTTGTCTATTACAATTTCGGGAATTGTTACAGATTTTTGAGGATTAAAGAAGATCACAAGCTTTGTTTTCTTGGCATTTACAGACAGTTTATTTAGTTTCATTCAGTTACTTATTTTTAGCAGTTTTCGTTAATGTTTGAGGAAAGATTTTGAGTATGATCACAGTTTTGCAATGTTTTTAATGTACTGTGAAAAGTTGTGTCACCTTCATATATGGGATGAAATAGGTTTGATACATTGATAGCTCATTAATATAAATTATGAATAACAGAGGGCACTGGATTGATCCTTGGGGCACCCCTGTTTTGATTTTTGTTTGGTAAGAATCAACATCATCAAAATTGACATATTATTTTCTATTTGTTAAGTAATTTTGAAATAGGTGTAAGAATGTATTCTGTACACGATAATATTTAAGTTTATTAATTAAAATGTCGTGATCAAGCATGTCAAATGCTTTGGATAGATCCATAAAGACAAAGATTGGAGAATCCCTTTTATCAATATTGACTAATAATCTATCCAATAATTCTCAACTTGCGAGTTTTGTTGAGTGCAACTCCCTACAACCATACTGGTGATTGAAGTATATTAACTATAACTATTTTCTTTGAAGTATTGCTTCAACATTACTTTCTCCAAATCTTTCAACAAGAGGTAGGTAGAATTGATACAGGTTTATAATTTTCAAAAACACTTGCATCACTTTTTTGGTACAGTGGAGTTACTTTGGCAATTTTTTTACAACAGGTATCAGAAAAAATGCCTGTAACAAAGGACTGATTTATAATGACTGTCAAAGACTTAGTGATAATAGTGTTTTATTAATTTGAGTAATTCAGTTGAGATCCCATCACGACCATAGCTGGTTTTAGTTTTTAAGTGAGTCAGTACTTTTTGCAACATCATTTTCAGTCACAGGTTTAAATGAAAAAAATGTATCTACTTCGTGTGTTTAGGTAATCTTTAAAACTTGCATTCTGATAATGTTTTATCTTTTGAGCCAGCTTAGGTCCTAATTAAATGAAATTTTTTGTTTGACTATAGTTGTTTCTTCATTGATTTTACCAAATCAGGGAAATTTGACGTTTCATTTGTTTCTATATCTATTGAAACATGAACTGGAGTAGTTTTTCTTTGCTAGATTTATGTTTCTTCTGAGAACATTATTATATGTATATAAGTTTGTTTTATGTACATGGTATTTGGGAGACTCTATATAAGTAGTCTTTAGCTGCTTATATAGTTTATCTCTATGGCTAATAGATATGATGATGCCTCTAGTTATCCAGTTGGATTTTTTTGTGTTTCTGTCGATTGAACTTCACAGTTTTTATTGCAAAGTTTCTATCTAATGCTTCTTTACAGACCTTTTCCAGGATGTTATAGTTTTCAGTTGGATCCCCATCAGGACTGGTGTTCAATTTATCTTATACATGTACATGTATATTTGATTTAACTACTGCATATCATTTAGAAAACCGACATATGAATTCGGTGTGAACAATTTAATTTTGACATGCTTTGTTTGGTTCAGACCTTCACAAAATCTAAGGAAATGAAGTTAGGAAAATGGTCACAAATGTAACTTCTTTGAATACCCAAAGTAGGTGACTAGTAGATACTTGACCTAGTGACCTACTTTTGTTTCATGACACACCTTTGGGTCAACATATATGTGTGTGTGGAAATGAAGTTAGGAAAATGGTCACAAATGTAACTTCTTAGAATACCCAAAGTAGGTGACTAGTAGATACTTGACCTAGTGACCTACTTTTGTTTCATGACACACCTTTGGGTCAACATATATGTGTGTGTGTGAAGTTTCATGAAAGTAAAGGAATTATAGCCTGGGAACAATTTTATAAGGATATGTCACTGTGACCCAGGTACTTGACCTAGTTACCAACTTTTGGTACATGACACACCCTTATATGTAGATTCATCTTTGTGTAAAGTTTCATTGATCTGACTTGCACAGTAAAGGAATTATAGCCCAGACACGATTTTACAAGCATATTATCCTGTGACCCAGATACTTAAGCCAGTGACCTACTTTTGCTACATGATACACCCTTATCTCCAGATGCAACTCTGTATGAAGTTTCATTAATGTAAGTATAAGGACAAGCGTATTATAGCCTGGACACGAAAAGCGGACTGACAGGCGCACAGAAAAAGCGATTGCCACATGCTCCTTCTCTGGCAAGAGTGGGGGGGGGGGGGGGGGCATAATCCCTGAATGAATTGATGATCAATGTCCATTCATGTTTTTTAAACTTGTGAGGATTGAAACCCGGGATGTATTTAACCAGGTCGTTCATCAATACTATGGGAATGGCCGTCCCATTGAGTCTCAGTGTGTATACAGTTCTGTTAGCAGTCCATGTTGTCTTGATTGTATTGCTCTGCTTGGCTTTTCTTGCAAGGAAAACTTCTGATGGTAGCGTAGCTTTTTTTCATTTCTGTAAACATTTAGTAGCTCTTTCTGTGACAATTTTGTGCATTGAAAATAAAGCTTTCTCTTATCCCCTTGGGACGTGAAGCAATTTGATATTCTGTTTTTGCTGGGTTAAGCAATCCTAACTGCTTTGAATGTACTAGAGAAATCTACTTCTAATTTGGCAGCTAAGTCCAAAACAACCTGATGAGGTTACTAACTTTCCTTTTCTTCTAACCTGCTTATCAGCAAATTTTTGTGCCTGCCTGAAGCAAGCATTTGATGTTGAATTTCTGATTTAGATCATTCTTCTTCAATGAAGTTTAGTAGCTCCTCATGTTTATCAACCGTGGACTCCACATTGCTCTCGTAAACTTTTACAGTTTCAGGTTTCTTTGATACATATGTTCTTCTAGTATTCTCAATAGCCGACATTAAGGCATCCTTTAAAGTAGTTACAATGTTTGGACTACAAATTGCTTCTTGTACTGCAAAGCTGATCTGTTTAGATTACTCATTGTCATTGTCGGTGTTTTCTTCCTTGATGCCTGTTTCACTTTCTATATTAACACATCCCTGGTTTCTTTTCAGTTTTTTTTTGTCTGTAAGTGTTGCAACCAATGAAGTCAGTCCACATAAACATATTTTACCCTCAAATGGTACATTACACATTTGCATACAGTATCTGGCATATGGTAGCTGATATGTGAAAAATCCATACAGAACTGATGAAAGGAAAAAAAAATGAACATTGATGTCTGTTCATGCCTGAATATCTCTATCTCAGTTTACATCAATAACATCACACATACACCATACAATATATGCATCTATAATTAGATGGTCAAACCTGTTTTAAAAGACTACTCAATGACATCACCAAATAGTGTTCTCTCCTGATAGTTTTCACGGGAGGTACATTTAGTATCGAATTTACTACCAAGGTACTAAAACAGGTCTCACTGTATGTGTAACCATGCAGATTGTGCCATGTTCCAGAGGATACATTTAAACGAAACCTCATATAATACCTGACTTTAAACATGTTCTGTGTTCCATAGAACTTAGTAGCTACCTACCCATGCTGCTCCATGAATAAATGACAGTCTACATACATATATTCAATACTCTTGAGCAATCAGCTTCAGATCTAATTTCTCAAAGGGGTAGACACTATGTATCACTGAACCAGCAGGTCCCAGGAAAATTCTACATATTTGGTTTTACTCTAGGGGCGAAAGTGTTAACTAATGTACAGCTTATGTCACATAATCTGCTTATTTTTATCTTGGCATTAATTCACAATCTGAAGCTACAATACAATTATCTAATGTGTATCAAATTTGTTAAATGTCAGTGGACATGCAAATTGAGCACCTAAATGGAAGCTGTGTGCAGTGTCCCGGAGTAGCCCATAACCTATTGTCAATGAGGAATTAGTCAAGATTATGACAAGCATGAGGGGCCAGTCAACTGACTGTGTATCATATTCTATCCACTAAAACCTGTCAATTGTTGTGCGGACTCAACTATTTTCACAGCTACTTTGTACTTTGATCAAAGATACCAGTTTCATAGTTTTCCACATTTTACTGATGCAATTTGCATAATTTTTTAATATCAAATCTACATGAAATTACTGTGTATTGCTTTAATTTGTGCAGCTTTCTACCATGAAGAACATCAGTGAAAATAAATTGCACTGAAATAAAGTCAATTTAGAGTATAACTCCTCTGCTACATTTTATATCATGATAAGCTCTTTATGTTTACATGCAATACTGCCAAACACATTTAAAATATCACCAAATGATCACCTCATCTTCAGACTCAGTGGCCTGGTGCACCAGGCATCTTGTACAATGGAATCAAAATGCATCTACTATTGAGACATACATCTGGATCCATCTGATAAAGCAATGATATTTGCAACAAAACAGCACTGCAACCACAATCATTATGATTTTGGTCTGAGCATGACAAATGAACAGCTACTTCCATTATTTTGCTCCCTCCCCTCAGTCACCCAACATTACTTGTCCTGATATTGAGCTGGCACAGCATCGTGAACCCAACAAAACCATACTGAACTTGTGGTGTCATTGATGCACTGCATGTCTCTTGTGACAGAGACTTGAGTTCAAACCAAATCTAGCTGAAATACTGAGGTTAATTCTAACTTATCCAGACATTCATTTAAATATGGAAGACATTTGTCCTCATGTAGACATCTTTTTTTTTTAATTGGATAACAGTATAACACAAATCGTCACACCTTGGCAGCCACAGCATGACTTACTAAGCACTGCAAAAACCACTGACCTGGGCCTTTGTCAAGGTGGTGTAGGATCAGTACAATGTTTTATTCACTGTTCCCCTTTCCTTCATTATTTATCCACTTCACAAAATTTATTTTGGCTCTGAAGTTTGCTGACTATTTTCCTCCATTAAGCTGCACCTAACACATCAACAAAACCATGTGCTTTGAGCACATATTCCATTCCACACTAGATCCAATTAAGCAGAACTCACCATTTTGTCTAACATTATAACTGCATCATCTGTATTTACGAAGGGGCATGGTTTCAAACAATGGCCCAGTTAAAGTTAATGGCACCCCAGCCTTTGTAGGCCAAAGCTATTAAACTGTATATTTTCCTACCTATCTTTTTTTTTTGTTTTTTTTTGCACTAGCAGCCCTTTGGTAATAATTCTACTTTTTTTCTGCATTAGAATTGCTGCTTGCACTGCAGGTGGCATATCATAAATATTGAATAAACATGCACTTAATGGACAATCATTTTGATAAAATTGACAGGTAAATCACTAGCACACTTGCACAACATTTGTCAACATTGACTGTTGATGTTACATTACCCATAATCGTAGGTGTAAACCCCTAAATGTTTGTTATCAGGAGATCCAGGTAAAAACTACATGGAAACACAAACAAAAGGGCTGTGTGAACAGCCTGTCCTTAACATTCAACCTATAGTAAGTCACACCCTGGTCTGGTGGTACCCAAAACTGTTCCTACACACTTTTGAAGCAACTGGCCCAGTGGTTTTGCAGAATAAGACCGTCAACAGATTTTGAACAAATAAAAATCATGAAGAGTCTGAAAATTACTGGAGCATCATTGTTTGAAGACACTGAGAAGAGATCAGCCCAAAGTACATCCCCATCAAGTTTGGAGTAAATCTGGTTGTTAGTTTTGGAGAAGTTGGAATCTGAATTACCACTGCAATCTCAATTGTCTTGCATGGTCATCAACAGGAATGCATGCATCAACCAATACATATCCGAATTGAGAAATTCATAAAAAATCAGGGATCCACAGCATCACCAACTGATGAACAACTCTGTTCGACCCTTCCACAAGCCACATTTAAATAAAATTTTAACACAATCTCAGACACCGTTTTGGAAAAGACGTCAAAAATATCTTAACACACAATAATTCATAGAAAATTTAAACTAGAGGGCTGTGTGAACAGCCTGTGCTCAGCTGACCTTAGCCTGTTTACAAAATCAAAGTTGCCACTGAACAGATCTGTGCTGAACTTAAGCTCAGTGTATTGTAGTTGTGTCTTATATAACATGTAGAAATATTTCTAAGATTTTCCTAAAGCAAAATTCATTAAAATGTGAATAAGCATTAGAATACCAACTGAGGTACATAGTAATCAATGGGAAATGTGGGTTTACCTACAAGTACCCCAGCTGAAAAAAATTGTTAATAATCAGGATTCCACAGCAGTGCCACCTAGTGAACAACTTGTTTGACCCTTTCACAAGGAACATATAAGTTTCAGCTTAATCTCAGTGACGATTCTGGAGAAATAAAAAAAAGCAAAAAAACACATAAAAAAAACCATGATTTCTTTTTAATTTGCAGCACCACCTGGTGAACAAACTAAAAACTAGGAGTCCCTTGGAGTGTTCCTGTTGAACTAGGAGTCCCTAGGAGTGTTCTTGTGTGATATCAAAGCAATTGGGTGAGCGGTTTTGGAGAAGATGTTTTAAGGTGGTTCCCCAAAAGAACAAAAAAAATTTATAAAAAAATCCAAAAATCACTGCAGCAGGAGCATTTGAACAAACTTTGTTTGTTCTAATGTTTGTTTTTTCAATGATCGTGCCGTGACTTTTTTCTCCAAAACCATTAGCCACCTTCACTTCAACCTTGGTATCAATGTACCCACCCAAGGAACATTGCTACCACATTTGAAGTGAATCTGGCCAATAGTTTTGGAGAAGTCAAAAATGTAATTGTGAATCGACTGATGACGAACGGACAACAGAGCCTCCTCAATCCTCGGCCTGACCAGCACGTCAGCTGAGCTAGAAAGGCATTAAAAAATCAAAATATCAAGGAAGTACGAACATTTGAACAAACGTGGCAGAGACCCACCTATAGTACATTTCCAGCAAGTTTGAAGTGAGTGTGGCTGATGGTTTTGGAGAAGTGTAACTTGTGAATTACCATTGCGATGGTAATCGCAATGGTAATTCATTGCCATTGGATTGCACAGTAATCAATAGGAATACATCCCCATTGGATTGCACAGTAATCAATAGGAATACATGCACAAACTGACAAGTACCTAGATTTAAAAAGTTGTTGAAAATCTGAGATCAAGAGTATCACCACCTAGTGAACAAATTTGTTTAACCCTCCCCCTAGCTTATTTCCATCAAGTTTCAGAACAATCTGACAGACGGTTTTGGAGAAGTTGAAAATATCAACCACACACAGAAAGATCTTAAAAAAGATCAAAAAAATTTACAGTACCACCTACTTAACAAATAGGTCTAGGGGTTCCCACAAGTGCCCCTATGCAATTACGAAGCAACTGGCTTAGTGGTTTGGGAAAAGAAATCTATAAGACTTTGCCAAAAAAAGAAACAAAAAAACTCCTTGAACAAATTTGGTTCAGACCTACCAAGGTACATCCCTACCAAGTCTGAAGAGAATATGGCCTGCAGCTTTGGATAAGTCAAAAACGTGAAATGTGATGGGATGGACGAAGGATCACCAGGGCCAATGATTTTCCGTTTCAAAAAAAGAGGAATTCTGCATCAGCAGGAAAAATTTTTTAAATTCCGTTTCACTGCTGTATATTTATATATAATTCATATAAGAAAAAATATCAAATTCTGTTTCAAGGATGAAAACAATGTACAATTCTGCTTCGGTTTCAGAAAAAACAGAAAATCATTGGCCCTGGATCACCACCCATGCTATAACCTCAGCTGACCAACAAATCAGCTGAGGTAAAAATGTGCTATTTCCCCTCAAAATCTACTCACTTAACAACTTTTGTAGTCTCACAATTGGGAGATTCCCACCAAAATTGGGAGAGTTGACAGGTGTGCCAAAAGCAACACCCTAGCTCAGTTTTGCCCGGTCACAGTACACAGATTTACATTTACCAGCCAGGTGAAAGGTAGTATCCTGGGATGATCCTGGCATTCATTATCACTTCCAAATTCAGTGTAACAGACAGTTGAGGCTTTTTTCTTCTTCAAAATTTGTGATTTCATGCATCTTTAGGATACTTCACCAAAATTTAATGTGGAACAAAATAGATTTTTTTTTTTTTTAACCCATCTAGACTCCTTGATATAACCAACTATGACAGCCAAGTTGGATTGTCGGCAGAAACACAGGTGCTTATTTACATGCCAGAATTGGTCCAAGGTCACCTTAGAAGATTGGTTTCTGTTGCCAATAACACAATATATCATATCCTGAAGTTTCATACTAATTATCCTATTATTAGCCCTCTATGTTCACAGGTCCCCTAAAGTTCAATTGAGTCATCAATAGCAAGGGAAATGAATTAGAAAATATTTTCAACAAGAATGTCAACACTACTCTTACATTGCCAGCATAGCCATTCCCTAAGTCAACACGTTTTCTAGGTATGGGTTAGGTACCAAGCCCCCCCCCCCCCAATCAAGGAAAGCTGTTGACTGCAGTTTTCTGCTTGTAAGGAAAAGGCTACTTCACCATTTTTAATTCAAAAATCTGATATGCTTTTAAATTTCGCTCCCATCATCCACTTGCCTAACATGAAAAGTGGGCCTTTCATTGTGTCTGGGACAAAAGCAAACACAGTCTGATTATCAAATTTCTGTCACAATCAGGCAGCTATTTGGAGGTTGGCCTACATGCATCAGCAACATTAAAAAAGTGAAGGGAACACTTACTTTCTGTTCGAACTGCAGACTAGGGTAATGACTGCCAGGAAGTGGTTCTCGACAATAAGACATACAATTTATTCAACCCTTTTAATCATACGTGATATGAACTGAAACTTGAGAAAAGACCAGTTTTCTCTTTTTTTCACATTTTACATTTTTTGTGACTTTTGAAGGAAAACGAATAAATGTTTTGTGTGACATGTGATTAGAAGTTTTATATAAATAAATTGAGTACGTGACCTCTGATGGACATGTCCCCGCACCACCTCTATGTAGACTTGAACAGACAACTTAAATTTGCAGTGGGAAAATAATTAATTCTTGTTGAATTATTCAATAGATCTGTGTATCTGACGCAACTAAACAATTACTGTGGTACATCAAATCTAACCTTTTGTCTGCTTGGCAAGATGATAGATGAATCTGCTTCACACAGGGTCCAGCTTCCAGCACACAAAGCTGACACTGAGTCTTGCTGACAGAAAACACAACATGAAATTGTGTATTCCACATTCTTCACAGGGAACAGGGCTGACAAGGAAGCAGCTTTGCTTTCTATATATATATCACATCTATTAAATAAATCACACATGACAAGAGACATGTTTAAGACCAAGACCTGGCAGGAACAGTACATTACCAAACTGAATACTTTATGGCAGTTTTTCCTTTTCCATTTTAGGCTATGTCATTGATGCAGTCACTCTTGTTCTAATGGCCATAAATAGTGTAAATATGGTACATGGACACATGAACCTGTCATTCTGGATTAGATTGGACAAACCATCAGCGCCATGCCTGTTCAGTTCCATCTGTCATTAAATTTAATTGGACAACAGCCTAATTCACCTTATCACACATGTCTGTATGACAAACCTCTGCCACTTCGCACTATACAGGTTCCCATCATTTACATGAAGGCCAACCCTTTAACAAGACACTTTTTCCCTTTTACAGCAAGAGGCCCATAGGCCTAATGCTCTGTTGACATATAATCTCATGACCATCACCAAAAAAGTCATTTCCTGAAATGCATTCCCTACATGACCCTAAAAAAATCAGTCAACGTCATTCACATGATGCAACATCAAACATCCACTTGAACACACATTTGTGGTACATTTGGAAATGTTCCCCTTTTTCTTTATCAACTTATTGAACCTAATGTCATTTTCTTAAGAACTTAATGACCTTGCAAAATAGGTCAAGCTCACACAAATAACAAAATTTCACCATTGCCCTCATGCATACCGGGTACTTGGTGTAAGTTTTGCAGTTCCATCTCAATTTATTATGTCATAGGCATCACAATAAAGCAATTTCTCTGTATGCATTCCCTCCATGACTTTGAGAAAGTAGGTCAAGGTCACCCACATTATGCAATATCAAACCTTTACATATGATACACATTTATGGTACATTTGGTACTGTTAGCCTTCTCATTTCCAATCATGTCAAATTTAAGATCTGTTATCATATCATTAATGACCTTGAAAATAGATCATGCTCATCCAAAATTTTTTTGTAAAATTTGATTATTGTCCTAATGCATATTAGGGGTAAATTTACAAATTCCACCTAAATTTATAATCAAAATAATGAATGTAATGTACTTTTATAACCTATGATGCTAGTGGGGTCAGCATAACTCCACACATCACAGACTATGTATTCCCTCTGTGACCTTGAGGAAGTATGCAACATAAACTTCTACATATGGCACATGTTGTAAATTTGGTATCATTAGCCTTATTCTTTCCCAACATAATGAATTTAATGTGTTTTCAACACCTTTGGTCCATATCTTCCATAATACTGTAGGTGGCACCACCAACTTCCAGCACGGTTTCACCTTTTTGCCTGATCGACATTATCACCAAGTTTCGAGATGTTCCACAAAAAACATTTTAAAAACCGGCCCTTCACCGGGTGCAATGATGTAGTTGGCCAACTCTTCTTTTAAGGAAAGGTAGCCATCTCACAGACAGGTGTACAACTGTACAACCTTAATGATTCCTGACTGGGATAATATATATATATATATATATATATATATATATATATATATATATATATATATATATATATATAATGTTTTCGTTTACATCCATATGTCGTTTTTGGTGAGACAGGTTTCTCACTATGAATGGAGGGAGCTGAAGTTGGACCTATACATACAATAGGCAGGCACTTGCACTCACACTTTTCCACAACTTAGTGGCAGTGGATTAAAGTCAATTAGCTCCAGATCCGGGTCCACTGATTTTTTGAAACTTTCAAATGTTTCTACTCCAGCACCAAAGTAAGCTATCAGTGACAGGCAAAAAATTTGAACCGGTGTTATATGACATTTGGCTGCTGGTACCAAATTCCATTGAATATTACATATATGCCCCCAGAATAGATGAATCAAGGGTGATTGGGGCTAGCACTAGCACTAGCACTAGCACTAGGTAGCTTTGACCTGGTGCTGTGGGCATGACTAGTGGGTGAGTCAAATTACTTTCTTCATATTAAAAACTGTATCTTGAAACCAGATCCAAATCAACAAGGAGCAACTTTGGATTCAGATACAATATAGAAGTTACCCAGGCAATGAAGTTTCATTGATAAATTTGGCAAAAATCCTACAGCTTCTGTGTAAACAAATGCCAAAAACTGAGAGCTGATGCATGAAAATTTGGAAAGGACATAACTGAGAGTTAGGAGCTGTTAGGCCCTCATTCATCATGTGTCAGACATGTCAGTGCTGAAGTACGTTGGTGCCTACAGAGCAATGTGGGTTTATCACTGTCACAGCCAGGCAGCAAGGCTTTCAGCCAGCCACACCTTCCACTGTGCACAGGAGGATGTCCATTACAATAAGTACAGTGTATGGCACATTTCCTGCACCCACCCACCCTCACCTGCCTGTTATGTGAGAACAGGCTATTCATTTCAACACCAATGCCTGAACAGAAAATACAAACTTAGGCTCATACTGGCAAGGGCTGGTGGAATCTCAAAGCATATATCTGATCTTGAGACAAAATTAAAAAGTATTTAGGGATTTGATGGATCAGAAAAATGAGCAAATTAGTCAATTTTATGGATTCCAATATCATTAATTGAGCTTATCAAGGAAAAAATGATTCACCTTTGGTTGAGCAAAAGTCATCTTGATGAGAAGTATAAGGATGAATGGCTGTAATTGTTTTGTTTGGCAGTCACTGTTACACTGCATGCATCCTTTTATCCCATCATCATTTAGATCACTTCAACAGCAGACAAGAAGTAGCTCATTATTCATTAACCCTTTTTTTTCAACAGTGCCACAAAACTTGTCTAAAAAATAACATTTTTTTAGTCTTCAAAAGGAAACGGAGACTGTTTTATTTTTTTTTTGTTTTCTTTCTTTTTAATTTGTGAATTGGTGTTCCTTGTGCCTTTGAGGTGTTTTATACTTTCAAAGCATTCATGGAGATTACTAACTGAAACAAATTTTACTGATACACATTAGTCATGGTTGAACCAGAAGTTCACATATGCATGTATGTGTACATGACTCTGACGAAAATGTGCACAATTTTCCTTGGAAACAGTGTTGTCTGCTGTTGATCTCCTGGGACTTGGGAGGCCATAACACTTTCCAGAGGTCATAATACACACTGTTACAGCGCATCATTCTGCTTTCCTATTGGTTGGTCCCTGGTTACAGGGTAAGTTACGGGATTTGCAAAATCGTAACAGAAATAGAAGCGAATTTGCCATACTAAAAACATTATGCATTCCTCGAGCCGGTGCCTCTCACCAGAGCCACCCTCTAGTC
Source organism: Hermodice carunculata (assembly GCA_964020975.1). Classification (NCBI taxonomy): domain Eukaryota; kingdom Metazoa; phylum Annelida; class Polychaeta; order Eunicida; family Amphinomidae; genus Hermodice; species Hermodice carunculata. The sequence goes on along the minus strand of OZ026630.1, from coordinate 60,737,674 downwards.
CACCATTCTTCTGCAGAAAGTTTGACCTTGCGCTTTGACCTCAAAGTCACCTCTTAGCAAATTTAAGGGAACTCTCACCTGGGTACATAATGACCAAGTTTGATGGACTTTAATCAAACCCACTTGAAGATGTGGCAGTAAAACCATTTTATTTTGCAAGGCATTGTGACCTTGACCTATGACCTGAAGGTCATCCACAAACACATAGAAAAAATCCTAAAATGTATGGAGTATCTGTACCAATAGTTTCAAGGGAATCTGGCTTCTTTTTTTTTTAAGGTTTTGAAGTCAAAATGTGAACTACCATTGCATACACCATTGACTCACATGATAATCATAGGGATGCAAAAATGATCCCCTCCCCCAAAAAAAATTTTTTTTTTTTAAATCCAAAAACCATTGGAGCACAACTATTTGAAAACAGTGGGGAGGTACCAACCCAATGTACATCCCCACGAAGTTTGAAGTGAATCTGGCCGATTATTTTGGAGAGCAAGTTGAAAATGTGAATCAGCATTGCAATCCCCATTGACCATTTTTTGTGCAAAAAAAATTTTTACTTTGCAAGGCACTGTGACCTTGACCTATGACCTGAAGGTCATCCACAATCATATGAAAAAAAAAAAAACAATTCCCAAATGTATGGAGTATCTGTACCCAAAGTTTAAAGTGAATCTGGCTTACAGTTAGGAAGAAGTCAAAATGTGAACTACCATTGGAGACCCCATTTACTTACAAGGTTAATAGGAATGCAAAAATCCCCCCCCCCAAAAAAAACACATTAAAAACCCAAAATCATTGGAGCATGATCATTTGAACATAGTTGGCAGATGTATATTCCACCATACTTGAAGTAAATCTGGCCAATTGTTTTGGAGGTTGAAAAATGTGAATTAGCATTGCAATCCCCATTGATTTACATAGTAATCAACAGGAATGTATGCAGTTGACCTTTCAAGGTCACTCAGGTTTAAAATAAACCATACAAATTGAAAGCCCATTGGTACTTTCCTATTAAAGTTTAATAGTAACATTGGGCCTACGATGCACCATGAAGAAGCTATAAGCGAATATGTGAAAACTGCTGAGTCAGCAGGAAAATGCAACAAGGATTTGACCTTGACCTTTGACCTCATGGCTAATATAATTATGGGAAAAATTTCTCAGACCCAATCTGTACCAAATTAGGAGGCAATAGGTCAAGAGGGGACAGAACTACAAGGAAAATAAGATACACGGTGGCGGCAGACGACGAGACTCAATGTTCACTATATGCATAATTACCTACACATAAATCAGGAATGTGAATAATGTCTCTGGAAAAGGAATAAATTAAAATATATATATATATATATATAAGAGAGGAGGAGAGAGAGAGAGAGAGAGATGAGAGAGAGAGAGAGAGAGAGAGAGAGAGAGAGAGGGAGAGAGAGAGAGAGAGAGAGAGAGAGAGAGAGAGAGAGAGAGAGAGAGAGAGAGAGAGAGAGAGAGAGAGAGAGAGAGAGAGAGAGAGAGAGAGAGAGGAGAGAGAGAGAGAGGGGAGAGAAAGAGAGAGAGAGAGAGAGAGAGCACCATTTAATATAAGGAAATGTAATGTTGTTTGGACATTTTAAAACACATTTTCCAGTAAATGGAGAGGAGATCTGCCTTATAAGGGATAAATCATATCCCTGGTGTATGCAATACAGTCCTCCCTCATAAGGCTGATTATGGGGTCCATGGAGTAGATCCTTTTATAGCAAAACCACCTTACAACAAGGGGAGATCTAACAAGGAACTTATCAAGTGCTTCAGTGACAGCCCAGGACCCATCATGTTATATCAGAATCCACCTTGTTATAAGGAGCCTCATAAAAAAAGCAGCACTGCATGGTCTATTTGTATTTGTGACCTACATGTATGATTTATACATATATATGTACAATATCGTCAGATTAACTCTTTAGAGACACATTTTGGACTGAGTCACCAGCTTTCCTCAACATGCTTCTAAGGAAACCTGTTGACCTGGACCATGATATCCTACATAAATACAGACATGTTGGTATTTGGATGAAAGATCTTTTTTACAAAGAACATGCACCTAGCATCCTTATCATAATTCGGAACAGTTCCTTCTTAGTAGTTTGACCTGAGTCACAGTTGGCAGTGAAAGAGTTAAACTTGCTGATACAAAGCACATATCAAAAGTCAACACTGGATCCTGCACCACCTGTCCCACATGAATCAAGGACTTGTGACAATCAATACATATATAGGATGAACACTCATGTCATACTTCAGACAATATATATATTTATGTGAATTTCTGATCAGGTTCAAAAGCCCATAAAATAAATGCATATATTCACAGGTAAAAAAATCACATACAAAACCTGTTTCTTCCTGTATTTCACAATCACTCACACAGTGCAAGCATTTTTATATCACTTCCATTTTGAAATGAAAAACTGGTTTAGAATTTATTGTAGAACAGGAGGGAAACCTACCAATGGTAACATGTATTTTATGAAGGTTCTTTCATTTTCATTATACTGAATTAAGGTGATAGAAATTAATATGCAACATATAAATAAACAAAGATGATCATGTATATCAAACAGATGCGGGTCTGGGGATAAAATATGCTTCTTTTGTTTTTTTTTTTCCCTCACATTTTTTTCATGGATGGCTTGCCATTTACTTACCAAGAGTGTTGTTTTTCCACACCAGACCAGCCAATGCTACCTAGCATCTACAGTGGACATGACCTGTAGACACACCAGCAAGGTCACACTGCCTCAACCTGAAACATACAACAGGCCACACCATTTTACTATTAACTTTATACACACACAGTACAGTGGTCCCCCTCGTATAAAGGCATCCTAAATACAGCAAAAATGTTGTTTTATAAGAGGGGTGGCCTCTTTTGAGGGGTAAAAAATGATGAAAATGCCACACTTCCAGTATGGCAAAGTGGCTTTTGCAAAAGGGGTGGCTTCTCTTGAGGGGGGCCTTTTAACCCTTTACCCCTTGAATTACGACTGAGTCAACAGCTTTCCTTGGCACGGGTTGGGCACTAGCTGTTGAACTAGGGCACATGATCTTGATAAGTCTCATGTACATTTCTCAGTCAAATTGTTTTTCATAACTGTTGAAATTAGTTGAAAACACTGAAGCAAAGGACATTTGACCACCAGCCGGTTTTGGCCGGTTTGAGGGGGAAAAGGTTAAGAGAGGGATGACTGTATGCTCATCATCACATTTTGAAATTGAGAGTATAGGTTTGGGCAAGATATAAAGATACTTCCCCCCAGGCCACACACACACAAAATATTATGGAATATAGGGGGAGTATCAGGCCACTGAGAAATCAGATGTCTGAACACAAATCATGGGACATGGCTTTATCCTGCAATAGCTGCTTTGCCCTCTAGGCACACAGGCAATAACAAATAACAAGTTATGCCTCAATGACAATCATGGCTGAAGTTGCAAGAATTTGTGAAGTTGGAGACACTTTTTTGCCAAATTTATCTTTGATATGTAAGTGTGTAGCAACATAAGTACAGACATACTATGTTAGCTTTGATTGATTGATTGATTTGCTTTTTTGAATGAGGACTTGTCCATTAGAAAGTATGCTTCCACCTGACGGTACTCCCCAGTGCAAACTTGGAAGGTTGGGCAGGTGATAAATTTCACTGGATATGACTTTTAAAGTTATAAATCACATTTTACACCTTTTATCATAAATGGATTAGGGCACAGTTGATGCCTGTATTGCCAGAATGCAGGCAGCCATGCTTTTATCCTGTATTGAAAGTATTGCTATGCATCCTATAGACAGTGTGCTTAAAAGTTATAAATTACAAGCATAACTTTTATCACAAATGGATTAGGGCACAGTTGAAGCCTGTACTGCCAAAGTGAAGGCAGCCATGCTTTTATCCTGCATTGAAAGTATTTTTCAAGCATGCTGCAGACAGCCAGCCAGCCAGCTTAAAATTAAGAACTAGAAAGAAGTTCATAATGATGTGTAACTGTTATTCCCATAGGAGTTCCCAATCCCATTTAACAGTGATGGTATGTATGGACATGGTTTGATAGACATGTTGAGACCGATCCCTACCCATACCAGAACAAAACCTCTTTACAAGTACCGGGTAGGTGCCCCACTGCCAGAAGCATCTTATCTGGGTAGTCAACATTTGCACACAGCAGGTAGCACATCAAAGTCTGCATCTCATCCCCAGGTCTTCATGAACCCTCAGACCAGGAGTCACTGCTATCTATTTTGGACTGAATAAATACACAAAGTGTTAATTACTTTGCATGTCATGTGCACATTAATTGTGTCGGTGTGCACATAGACATTCTATTTTCTCAAAACTAAAGCTTGGATGAAGAGTCACTACTATCTGTTATAGACTAAATATACAATATGTTTATTACCTTGCATGTCATTTGTGCCTTAATTATGTTTGTGTGAAAACTCAGACATTCGATTTTTTTTTTAAATTCTTCACTATGTTTGTGTGCAAACCAATGAAATGAAAATGAAAATTGTTGAATTTCAATTTATAATGCTAATTAGGCACACCTAGAAAATTTAAATGCTTGACTATTTCAAGAATATTAAAGATCAAAGGGCTTGTCAAATGTCAATTCAAAAGACTGCATTCAAGGTATGATTGATTATCATTAAACAAACATTTTAACATTAAAGATTTTTGCTAATTTTCAAGGCACACAGACAGATTTGCTCTTGAGTAAATCTTATTTTTCCACTTCACTTATGAATCATCCATCTTTGGGACCATTCAAAATTGTCAACATTTCCATAGCATATAAAGTACTCTTTCTGTGAACTCTACTCCCTCCCCCAAAAGTACATATGCCCCAAAAAGTGTTGATTTTCCCCCATATATTTTCCATATTTGGTAAAAATGTACACTGATATGGGCTCCCACCCCCTGAGTGTACTCTGTGTACAATATTAACACATTTTTGAACAGCCCCATATATAACTGTACATTTAGTATGTATTTCCCAGATTCTAAATTGATCCTCCATGCTCCAAATTGCTGTCTAGACTGCCTCTTGGTATCACCCATACACAGTGTGTAACATGTGAATGGGGAAAGAGTCAGACACATGTTTGATATTACATAACATTACACACCTGGAGAGGTCACAGCACTGACAGGTACCTGACCAGTATCGTAATTTACACATACTAGAAGTTTTCTGTTACAACTAGCAATGGCCACAGTTCTATTTAGTCCCACCAGACGTCAGCGATTTGGCAACAATTTTCCCAGAAATAGCTGGCCATGGAATGAGTCAGGCCCTGTCTAGCACATGTGTGTGCAGTTGTTATCTCCATGCACAACACATACCACACTATATATTTCCAAGATGCAAAACATCAAATTTACCAAAACCCATTTTTACTTGATTATTGTGTTCATATTTTGTCCACAAACTGTCCAGGATATGTTGGTGTGGCAAGTAGTAACCATGGTGACATGATACCCTCAAGGTTGTCACTGGTTGATCACACCCACCCACCATGCCAGTCACTCCAGATCCTTATTCTTCACCAGACTGACCATCAGGTTAAGTGTCATAATGTGTGGGTAATTAATATTTTCTGTAAGTGAAAAGGCAAACCTCAGGATTGATGATCAGATTTCACGTCTTTCTCTCAACTGAGATTCCGGAAGAGCTAAGGCTAAGTTAAGTGCATGGCTCACCCTGTGCTGTTTTTCTCTGCATGTCATACTGTCAAGAATTTAAACCATGTGTGTGACACACACATAAATTGACTCAAACTGTAACTGTATCCTTTACACCAGCCAGGCTGCTTTGAACTAAAGTTACCGTCAATTGTGCACCTATCATCTGGAATATAGTAGTTGAATCAACTACAAATTATTGTAAAACTAGAACATATATTGCAGACAGACTGAATCCCCCTCTCCCTGTACACATATATATATGTCTGGTGACATCGGAAATGAGGTCCAGATCATCATAGTGTAATCAGGTCATGAAATAGTGTCATGGTGCCACTGATGTAAATTTGACTTTGATGTAGCCTGTGAATTAGATTTTGCTACCAAGGGTTCTGCTATGGACGGACAGTCAGATAAGCTGGAAAGAGCATACCCCCCAAACTGTGCTTTCAAAGGGTTTAACAAATATGTATTTTTATACTATTGTGTACTATTTCACTTTTCAGGTACCTGAAATTGGAGGGAAGGAGCTTTAAAGGGAAGAAATACACCATATATTTACAGTTATGTAAGATCATTCTATCCACACCTGTGCATTAAAATATTGCTTATCCATATCAAGTCTTTGCAAAGCTGAAACCTCTAAAATATTACACATCCTCCACAATACAACTGAATTTTTGTAACCATACAAATTTCACATAACAGTCACTATGTTATGTGTTTCAAACCATTTTGAAGTATACCTAATGCATTTACTCTCTGAAATTAAAATGCAATCAGAGATAGCTAGACCCATGCCCACCCGCCCCAGCTTGCCTCATTTACAACCTTGGTAATCACAGGTCTCATTTTGGAATAACTGTAGTCCTGAACAGCAACAAAACTAAGCAGATTATCATGAAATGTTTTGTATCAAAACATGCAAGGGTATAATCTACATGAAGCATCACTATTAAACAACAAAAACTGCCCTGTGAACTTAAAAAAAGAGGTCAAAATTACTGGGCTTTGAACTTGACCTAGGCCTCACAGTAGTGCATACTTATACATGTGCAAGTAGGAAGTCTTAATTCAAACGGCTTTCTAGCTATCACCTGGGATGCGACTGGACGGACAAATGAACAGAATGACAGCTAGGCAGACAGGCGGAACCTGTGTAATATGAAAGCCCTGGCTCAAAAGCTTCTACATTTATCATGTGGAAACCAAATTCACTAACGTGGCTCTGTGACCCTGGGAATTGGGTCAAGGTCACCCATCTCCGAACTTAACCTAGCCTTTTAGAGACTTACTATAATCCTGTTCAATATGAAAGCCTTAGTAAAAAAGTGCTGAAGTTATATTGCAGAAACACCATGGATGGTCAGACAAAGTGATTGCCATATATGCCTCCTCCTCCTCCTCATGGGGGGGGGGGGGCATAATTATTTTACTCCACTCTTAACAACCTGCACTGCTTCATGACTATCACTGGTTAAACAATCTGCCACACAGCATATACCATTGCCATCAAGCACACAGCCACATTCCCACAAGCCATGAGATATTGGTGTGTTTACAGCAAATAAAAAACAATATCCCTTAATACAGACTTGATGGGCTGCATGGTAATGTATGAGTCAAACATGAGTGTCAGTGAGCTGGTGGAAAGAGAGAATATCAGTGAATCAATGATCCAGGAGGGTCAGCAGGCTGAATTGTATATGGTCCTGAGAATCTAGTCAGCAGGCTCAATTGTGTATTATCCTGAGTATCCAGATCAATATCATTGCACATGGGCACAAGAAGAACCAAAAAGCCCTCTGGTAAAATCAACAAAATATGGCAGCCATTGTTAAAACATAGCCCATATGGCATTCTTGTTATGCTTTGTTGTAAAGATGGGCTCTTTGTACATACAACCTACTTTTGTTCTAAGCTAAAATATTATTGACTCACAAAATTTCTCCTGCAGTTTGTAAGAAATGCTCACTCCTTTAACGCTCTGGTCCTGGATTTACGTGTATTATAATTCTAAGGAGTTTAGTTGACACATAAGTTCCTGCAGTTCCAGGGGATTATGTTGCAGCCCATGTTGTGGAGACAGGTCAACCTATTTTTTTTAGGCATGCTGTTGGCCATGTGACAAGATGTTGACTTTCCTGCAGGCCCATGGCAAAGTTCATGTGGTGGGTCTCTATATTTTCTGTAACTATGTCTGGTCATTACAACATAATATTTGTGTAGCAGTACTCCTTGTTCAAACATGCAAGACATATATTTGATAGGCAACAGGATGGTGCAAATACAACATTGTCTGCTAATGTACATGAGTATGCATACTGGCCACTACTTACCTAAACCTAAACTGGCAATTTCAACAGATACATATACATGTACATGTATCATGATGAAGTGGAAGCCGGTCTTTTACTGTTCTGTACAACTTGCTATTTTGGTTATGTACCAAGCCTGATAACTAAAAAACACTTTCTTTGTTATTGGAATCACCCGAGACACTCCCTGCACATACATATGATAGGAGACATGCAGAATACTACAAACATCTTCATGATTCTGAGAGCAACACCAAAACCCCATCTCTTACAGGGTTTTGGTTACACCTAATGCCAATAAACCTATAACAAGTCTTCAGAAGTGGACTTTCAATATTTTTTCCTCTTGCTGACCTTAAATGTTATTTGATGGAGTTTGAAACATCCCCACTTGTTTTGAAAGGAAGGGGCCATGTATCATCTGATCATGGTGTATGTGCCATTATGACACTTAGAGTTCGTAGAAACACAAAGGCTGTCAGAGGGGCCTGTGTGGAGCTGATTTTATAAATTCTCACCACATCTGAATGAGGTATCTGCCAGTTGTTTTATTGAGAAACCACAGATACAAGCACTTAACATGGTACAGCTTCACTACTGTGCTTGCTGATCACTGTAACCACTTCAAAACACCAGAATATCATTGAAATTATCCATCCAAGGTGTACAAACACACACACACACACATGCATATCTTGTGAGGTTGACTCAGTGCACAGGGTACATGAATGTCCCGAGACCCTCAGAACCAAAGGCATACATGTATATGAAATTGAACAGACCACCACGTAATACCAGAAAGACTGCACTGATGCTTTGCCACGGACCACTGGTAGTGCTTAAGTGGATAAAATCCTACCTCAGTAAATGCTCCCAGTTTGTTGCAAAAGAGGAGTTTAGGACCCCAGATGGCAGCACCTGAAGATGTCCATTTGCATAAGTTTGCCTATTTGACAGGCAAAACTTCAAAGCATTTGTTGTTATGCAAATACATAAAATATACAAATGATCACTCTCAAGTGCTGCCCTCTGTGGTCCTAAATGGGTCTATTGGCAGAGTGACATGTAGCCATCAGTCATGGAGTGTGGTGTGCACAGGGATTACTTCTAGGCCCCTACAGTTCATTTTGTACACCTCTCCTGTAGCTGACATTGACAGGCAGCATGGTCTGCAGATACACCTTTCTGCTGATGATAGACAACTTTATCATTTCTTCCAGGAGATAGCATTCCAGAACACAATACTACACTCGCCATGGAGGCTTATATATCAGACATCAGGGCCTGGATGCTTAAAAATAAACTTCTGCTATTAAAATGGTGATTAAAACAGATTTGCTCTCATCAGAGGTGGACCTCACATCTCCAAGACTAACTTTCAGTCAATTATGGTGGGGGGAAATCAACAATTGTACCCAGTGTGTCAGCATGTAACCTTGGTGTGGTCTTTCAGCAGAAAACAAGCCTTAAATACCATGTCAACAAGCTCTGTAGGACAGCGATTACCATCTACTTAACATCAACTGTGTCAGAAAATACTTATCCTGGTGATCTGCAGAGTCCCTGGTTCATGCATTCATGATGTTGACACTGGACTACTGCTTGTTATATGGGCTTCTACAAGACTTAATACAAGCCTTCAGGGCCAAAAGTTAGCATCGTGTTCTGAGACACAAATTGTGCGATCAGGGTGGTGAAGGGATCATGCAAGTTCATTGACCCCATGGCCTTGAAACAGGTCAAGGTCCTTCCTATGCAATTCTGGTTGAACACTCCATAATAACCCATGCCCACATTTGGTCGGAATAGGTCTTTCCATCCTAAAGTTATCTTGTCAACATTAATTGTGGATGGATACACAGATGACATCAGGATAACAGTATCCTTCATTAAAGTATGGCTCAGGGTTTGAAAAAAAAACTGTATACCAACTGTCCAGAAATTACGTTCATGGGGTACCAAGAAGTCTTCCAGTAAAACATGAAAGTAATTGTCCACATGGTTGCACGGAAGATTCCCCCCCCCCCCCCCCCGAGAGAGAGAGAGGAGAGAGAGAGAGAGAGAGAGAGAGAGAGAGAGAGAGAGAGAGAGAGAGAGAGAGAGAGAGAGAGAGAGAGAGAGAGAGAGAGAGAGAGAGAGAGAGAGAGAGAGAGAGAGAGAGAGAGAGAGAGAGAGAGAGAGAGAGAGAGAGAGAGAGAGGAGAGAGAGAGAGAGCATTACAAATTAGGTAGAGATTTATTCAAGGCACACACACCACTAAGTTCAGGAGGTCGCAGCTGAACATTTTTCAGAAGTTGAACACAAAATGTTGATGCATGACAGCAGACAGACCACTGTAAGCTCAGGTGACATATCAGCTGAGCTAAAACCTGGTCTGGTGTTGAAAAGGAGCATTGTTTGGTCCATGCTGCAAGTATGCTTCTAATGCTTCTATTTACACTTAGACACAACAGTCTGACACATATATGATATCAAACCAACCACCAGTGAAACCTATTGATTTTAAGTCTTATGCTATCCAAGAAAGGAATAGACATTACATTCAAGTTATGTTTCTGGGCATAATATCATGATGCAAAATTAACTGTGAAAATATGTTGTTCTGGGCACCCAAAAACAATGGTCCACATTGTGGCATACAAGCATTTTGTTTCTTTTTATAGGTCTTCCACCATATGAAACTCTTTCATATTTCCATACCCTAGACCACAAGCTGCAGGGCACAGGGAGTTCTTGTTTTGCTCCTCTTCTTAGATCAAAGTAATCTCCAAATTTTATTTGCCTCCTGGGTTCTATCTCCATGCTTTTCCAATCAAACTATTCATGTTTCATCAAAATTGTCTGTTGCCCCTAGGGTACAGTCCATGGGTATTTTACTGCCCTGACTGCTATTTTCCTTGTCCAGAGTTACAAAACACACAAACTGTAAGCTCTGTGTTGGTAATATTCAAACTGCCACCAAACTGATATCAAACATTATCAGGTTCCACATTGCCAGTGGACCAGACTAAGTTCCATGTTTCTCCACTCAAAGCATAAAAAAAAGACTGGCAAGGTGCCACTAAAGTATGTGTTTCCTTGAAACACAAACTAACAGTGTCTGATTTTGTTACCTTATGTCACAAAAAAACAGAACACACAGGAAACCCCTACAGTGCAAACAATTGTAAGTATGGTGATACCTTCTTTTTAGGACCACCGCTAGATACTTTCCTATACTCCATCAAAGAACTGCAGCTCATCCAAACTGGACTGACACTAATGAACATCAGTAGAATCCCACTCAACACAGATCTGCCTTGGCAAATTGCTGTCAATGCCTCTGTGAACTGGCAGCCAGTCTTCCAAGAACCCCATTTCCCAGTTCATGACAGAGACGCAAAATTGGAAAGTGCTCTGCCAGAACCACAAACTATACAAGATGTTGCCACAAAAAAAGCACGCATCAGTTGAGTGTTGTCAATGTGTCCCAGTCTGCTCAAGTTTCACCAATAATTGGATTGGACATGGGAAGTAAGTCACACTCACCATTGAAAGGATGGTCCCAGTCTATAAACTGAGTCAAAGATGATTGACGAATCTCCAAATAGGTTTCATCATAAGATGAGCACATGAAAAGATCCTCCAAGATTTCTGCCTTCAAAATCCCTAGGGTACATGAATATGTAAAATTTAAATGATATCTTCTGATGCTGAATCTAGCATCTCCTATCACAGTAAGTTACAGCTGGCTAATGAATGCATCCACACAAGCAGGTTATATTTGGCTGATGGCTACACAATATTTAAGCTGCTTTTCTTTTTTCTTTTTTTTTTGATGCACAAGGGTGAAGGAAATCCTTTTAAGCATCCATGATGAAAACTCAGAGCAGCCCTCCTTGCATAAATTTGCTGAGAGGAAAACATTTTGTACATATTTGGGGAAAAAAAAGAAGAAAAAAAAGCAAGAAACACATAACAGTAATGAAATCATGATTACATTTTTTTTCCATTTTGGTCAGAAAAATACATTGTTTGTCCCTTTTGGTATTAAATGTATAACTGTCCTGTATTGACCTTTGGATAACTTGCCACATGTGAAAACATAGTTTAAACTATGAACTATAAAATAACCAATTTCAGCAAACACATTTTGACATAATTCAGATGGGAGACCATCCATGCCAGGTCTCTATCCATTTCTCATGTAGTCTACAGCATCTTTAGGCCTTTCATTTCTCATGTACAGTCTACAGCATCTTTAGGCCTTTCATTTTTTTATTCCTTGGTTTAAAGATGTTTTTGGCTGCTCTTGTGGTGTGGTGGTCAAAATAAAAATAAAACTGGTCTACTTACTTTTTAAAAATTATTTTTAAAGCAAAATTTTACACTCCAGATAAGAATAAAAATAAAAATTTAAAAATTTACAGGGTAAAAAAAAATTCTTTCTGGGAGTGTTAAACCATGGTATTTTTAGGACATCATTTCAAATATTGACTGACATACATGTATGTTGCAGAGGTCAACAATAACACTGGTGTGTTTACTGTATTCATTCCAATTGTAGCACACGCCCTAATAGAAGCACCACCCCCCACTTGGGGTTTCATAAAAAATTCAGTATTTTTCAATACTTTAAAAAATTTACTGCTTCTGATGAATGACGAGGGTTCATTGTTATTATCTTATGCCTTATGGATTCTATAATAAGTGCACTTGCTTGTAGTGTTGTAAATTAAGAAATATCATTATCACTAAACTCTGTGAAGCCATGTCTGCTCCAGGAAATCTTTGCTTTTGCACAGCGTGCTACTATTGGAATGAATATGGTATTTTCCACATTATTTACAATTTGCGGTTAGTTTTATAGAATGACAAACTAGTATATTTGGAAAAATCAGTGCTTCCGATGTGCAAATGGAGTCTGGGTACACAACATTGCCTTCATCGGTACCAAATGTACAGTGAATATCTGTCTGCATGTCTTGCAATAATAACAGAAAGCTTCAGAAGAACTATCTGAGTCCTAATCCTATGAAAATATCAAAGTTTTTACACTTGAACAGCATCAAAAGAGCCTGATCTGTTGCTTTTATTGTGCAGGCATCCATGCTTTCACCAATGGCATGTTGTTGAGACCCGTGCGGAAGTCAGGAGCAGGTGATGGGCTGGGCCATCTCCATGCTCCTATTGGTCCACGTGACTGATCTTCAGCGTTAATTACTCCAATGAGTCAGATGACCATATGACTACATCACCATCAGCCAATAGAAACGATCATTCTGACCTTTCAAACAGCAATGTTTGGCATTAATTAAATGCATTGCAGTCACATTTAGCCAATCAGAAAGCAATTTTACCAATGGGTTATTCCATGTCAAATCAGCAAATTTTCCACCACCACATCTTACATTTTCTAGATTTTTTAAAGATGTTGTTGCACATGGTCTTAAACCTAAAAATTCAAAATTTCAACATTCTGATGTCAATAGTATGCATTTTATGGGCTACAGGGGGGAGGGGGGAGGGAGGGACATTCACAACAAAACGCCTGTTGTTTCTGAGCTACACTTTCAATTAATATTGCAAAAAGTATTTTAGTTACATTTCCAAAACTTTCAGTATTACTTTAACTTTTTTAGTTGCAAGAATAAAGAAACAACCCCTACTTGCAATATTATAGTAAAAATCAGATGCAAATATTGAAATATCCCATGCGATTTGTGAAAGCAATTTGAAGTGTGAATATTTCAGTAACATCAGATTTGTATGTTTGAAGGCCTTGAGATTGTTATGTCAGATTTTAAAGATCATGGTATCTGGGCTTGAACAAAGATAACAGCAGCAAATAAAAACTTGTCTTGCACAACTGAACAGATTTTACAGCAACAAATTCTGATAAAAAGGATCAAAAGTTGGTTTTCAAAGCAACATGACATACTTGATGCTTGACACAACAAGCACCTGGTCAAAATCCCATTGGGTTCCAACTTTGACAGTAACACTACATGGTAGAAGCCCATTATGTATCATAATAACATGCAACTTTGTATGTTCCCTCATGACCAACAGCCCTTGATCAATCATATTCAACAGTGCTAAAGACTAGGCACAGCAACTAAACACAGAGTCGTGTCTTCAATTTTCACATTTGTATCATTGTACCAATGACATATCATCGTAAACTTTGTTCATACCTTTAAGAAGTCCTCCTCAGATTTTTTGTCTCTACTTGAAAATTGACCAAAACCCCTGGTTTCCTGTAGCTAAATGAATCTTGCCATGTCACACTGAGATGTATCAATAGATTATCCAGCAGAGACGGCTCATTTGAAAGTTGTTTTATCTGTTGCATCACCTCTGTTCAGCTACACAGCAACAATTGAAGAAAATGCACAGATCTCTACAATGTGTATGATTATAAGTCCCAAGTTCTTGTGACTGTAACAGAAGCAAAAGAACGGCTTCATTCATCATGAGACCCATACATCCATACCTTGTAGAGAACCTGTACATCACATGAATGTGTGCCTGTGAGCACTATTGTTCAAGTGCCGATGGCTCATGAGACTTGATTAGTTCCATGAAATACTGTTTCATTTTGCATGGCATTATTGGCAGTTAACCTAAAGCCAAAAGACTTTGAGCTGAAACTGTACAGCTGTCAAAACTGCAGATCAAGCCAGCTGGACAACCCAAATTATTGCACTGATAAGGACAATTACAGGTCATTTGAAACAAAGTGAATAGATGTAACTGTGGCTGTTATGCAGACCTGTCAACCATTGAATATGTTGGGGAAGACAGCATTCATGCAATGACACAAGACATGTATTGTAATATTAGATTGAAGCAACATGTGATAAGGCAGCTTTGTCTGGAGGACTGGTAGGCCTGCAGGCATTCAACTGCCTGTAGTCCAGTACCATGTATCCACCTGTACATGACTGTGGCACTCAACAAATAAACATAACATGATTTGCAGTCTCTTCTCATCCACCCCCCACTTCCTTTGCCTGGTAAGAACAGAAGAAAACCATCTGCTCTCATTATGACTCAGACACAAAAACACAAAAAATCCTTGTGCTCTGATAAAACAATGAAAAAAAGTTATGTAAACAACAAATGTTACATACCTGCCAAACATGTGTTACTATTGATTGGTTCAACATGTCCAGTATTGCACCATAACAAAAATTTAACTTCTGAGTGCTTTTGCAAGCAACTCTCCCATGTGCACAAGATTGCCTGCTGTCACTTTTGTCAGAAAATAGCAGTGCAATGTATATTAACCCTTGTCAGCCATCTAAGACGGGGGGGGGTGGGGGGGGGTGGGGGTGGCAGCATCATTTTGTCCATAAAATTTAAAGGATTAAGGATTTTTATTTTTAACTACATTTCATCATTACAGAACAGAGAGAATAGCGTTTGAATAACACAACAACACAATACAACGTTGAGTGGGCAAAATTCATGCATTGTGTATTTTTTAAAAGCCCACTTTGAAATGCCACAGTAATATCTTCCCATTCGACATCACTCACTCAACCTTCAATTTTATTTTTAATTTCACACAAACAAAAACAATAAATAGTGAACAAATAAATAAATGAACAGACAAATTATAACCTTAGATTGAATAGAGAAATTGGAAACTGTTGCAAAGAATGCTTTTTCATTTGTGATAACACATCTTTATCAAACATCTTTTTACTTATGGGGTCATTTTGGGCAGTCACTGGTCAGGTTCTGCAGGTGGCCTCCCAAAAGAAGTAAATCACATTAGAGGGTGCTTTAGCATATTGAAAATGGTCACAAAAGCCAGGTGGTCACCTAAAAGAGGGACTAATGTATACCATGGTACATCCATAATGAACTCTGCATCATATAATTTCGGGTTTACTTACTCCACTGTAAATTTCAGCAACCCAATATCAAAACTATGTTGTTGTTTTTTTTCACAATTTAAATAGAAATGGGAACAATGGAATTGAATAGAAACATGTACTAGCATTAAATCAGACAATTCATTCTTTTCTGTAACTATCTTCCAATCATCTAGTCAACAGTGACCCTGACCATAAACATGCTACATTTAGCAAAATGATGAGAGCCTTCCTACAGCACATGCATAAAATCTCTCCCCCCCCCCCCCCATTAAAAAATTGTACCTATAAATTTGTGAAAACACAAGAAGAACCCACCCCGAGACAAAGTGATACATGTAATTGAATGCAGCAGAGATTTTCTTTGCATCTGTGAGTTGCTGTGCACTGTCTGTACTAGATGGCGTAAATCTGGGCTTCCGTGTTTGGTGCCGCCTCTGAGCTTAAATCCATTAAATTACAAAGTCAGTCAAGCTGAAGGAAAGCTGGAGATAGCTAAGTGGTTTTGTGGCAAGATTAAACTACAGCGGTGTAAGGAAGGAAAAACAATTTAACCCTCTAGAGACTAGGTCAACAGTTTTCCTCACAGTATCATAGGCAAGATCTGCTACGAGTGTGCCCAGAAAGTTGTTGGTTGATGACATACATGATGCTTGCTTCAATGTTTAATGGGGAAAAAAACTGAATCATATCAGTGTTAGGCCGCTTAACTGTCAAAATTGTATCCTAATGACATTTCAGGAACACCAATGGTATTCCTGGAATGGCATGAGGATACAACATACAAATCTGATAAACAACTAAAAACTATACATGAGCAAAATTTCACAAATGAAAAACACTCTTATTCTATGTTTGGCAACAGATTTATAATTTCTAAGGTGAAATCTAACACGAGAACTGTAACAGTCCTGTGCTCACCTGACATGTACATGTACCCTTGTGATTTTTTTAAAGATTTGCCCCAAAACAGAACAAAGAAATTCATAAAAAAATCAAAAATCAATGAGGTGTCACCAATTGAACAAATCTGGCAGTAACCCACCCAATGTACAAGGAGAAGGAGTCAAAAATGTGATTTAGCATTAGAATGCCCATTGACTTCCATATTTATCAATAGGAAAGCTGCATTAACCAACAAGTACCCAAATTGAAAAAAAATTCATGAAAAATCAAGAATGAGCACCAGTTCCACCAAATAGCAAGAACACACAAAAAAATTCATAACTTTTTTTTAAATCACCTGGTGAACAAATTAAGAGCTATGAGTCCCTAGGAGTATTCCTGTGTGATATCAAAGCAATTACTTGAGCAGTTTCACATAAGATTTTTTTTCAGATTCCCCCCCCCCCCCCAAAAAAAAAAAACCATCAAAAATACAAAAATACCGTTCAAAGAACGTGGTACCCTTCTCTTCTCTTTTGCTGTAAGTGAATAGGAATAGTGTCCCATGGTATCAGATAAAGTTACTTACACAAAAACTACTATTGTACACTTGACCTTTGCCCTCAAAAACATTAGGTCAAATATAGAGGTATAACCTTGACTTTCAATAGTCTTCTAGATCACCCTGTGTTGCTTCTTTTGTTTTAAGATTTAGATTTCTAGATGCACAATGTCACTCATCAAACTTGTGACCACTGTGTCACCTTGAAAGTTAGGTCAAGGTCAATTATGCTTGCAGTGGTGTACTATCTTATGCAATTTGAAAGTTCTGTCTCAAAAGCTTCTGAAGTTATAGTGGGGTAAACAAAATTTCAATGAATAGGTCACTGTGACTCAGATACTTGACCTAGTGACCTACTTTTGATTCATGATACATTTTTTGGTTATGATACATGAGTGTATAAAATTTCATGTAACTGCCTTAAATACTTCCTTACTTATGCCAATATCACTATTGTGCACTCGATCTTTGACCTCAAAAAGTAGGTCAAATATAGAGCTATGACCTTGATTTTCAATAGGCTTCTAGATCACTCTATGAAACTTCTTGTGTGTAAGATTTAGATTGCTAGCTGCAGGCTTTCAATAATTAGAGCAGTAACGTCGCTCAACACATGTGACCATTGTGTGACCTTGGGAATTAAGTCAAGGTCAACTATGCTTGCACACAAAGTAGGCCACATAGGAGTATTATATCATGTGCAATTTGAACGTCCTGGGTCAAAATTTTCTGAAGTTATAGTGGTACACAAAATTTCCATGAATAGGTCACTATGACTCAGATACTTGACCTAGTGACCTACTTTTGATTCATGACACATTCTTTGGTTGTGATACATGTGTGTATAAAATTTCATGTAATTGACTTAAAAACTTCATTACTTATACCAATATCACCATTGTGCACTTTACCTTTGACCTCAAAAAGTAGGTCAAATAAAGAGCTATGATCTCTATTTTCAATAGGCTTCTAGATCACTCTATGAAGCTTCTTGTGTGTAACATTTAGATTGCTAGATGCAGGCTTTCAATAGTTAGAGTGGTAAGGTTGCTTAGCACATGTGACCATTGTGTGACCTTGAGAATTAAGTCAAGGTCAACTATGCTTGCACACAAAGTAGGCCACATAGGAGTGTAATATCATGTGCAATTTGAAAGTCCTGGCTCCAAATTTTCTGAAGTTATAGTGGTAAACAAAATTTCCATGAATAGGTCAGTCACCTAGATACTTGACCTAGTGACCTACTTTTGATTCATGACACATTCTTTGGCTGTGATACATGTGTGTATAAAATTTCATGTAATTGACTTAAAAACTTCCTTACTTATACCAATACCACCATTAAGCACTTGACCTTTGACCTCAAAAAGTAGGTCAAATATAGAGGTATAACCTCTATTTTCAATAGGCTTCTAGATCACTCAATGAAGCTTCTTGTGTGTAAGATTTAGAATGCTAGATGCAGGCTTTCAATAGTTAGAGCGGTAACGTCACTTAGCACATGTGACCACTGTGTGACCTTAAGAATTACGTCAAGGTCAACTGTGCTTTCACACAAACTAGGCCATATAGAAGTGTTATAATGTGTAATTTGAAAGTCCTGTCTCAAAAATTTCTGAAGTTATGGTGGTAAAACCACGGGACGGACGGACGGACAGACGGACGGCGCCGGGTACGACAATACCCGTCGGCCTCATAAGGCCGAAGGATAAAAATCACTGGACCTACACCATTTGAACAAACTTGGTAGAAACCCATCCAAGGTAAATTGCCACTACATTTGAAGTGAATCTGGCTGAAGGTTTTGGAAAAAAAGTAGATTGTTGACAATGGACCAAGGACCATAAGGTAAGCTCAGTTGCTGACAAGTCAGCTGAGCTAAAAATGGTGATCCACAGTAGGTCACATGTCATCCCTGCTATCTACTATCCTATTACTTCACTCCAGAAACACTTATGTTTTAAAATGGTGCAACTGCTCCCACAGAGAAGATTTTGCAGAGAAGATTTTTTAAGATTTGCCCTCAAAAGAACAATTTTTTTAATCGAAAAATCAATGCAGCATGACCATCTGAACAAAACTGGTATGAGACCCACCCAAGGTACATTGCCACAAAGTCTGAAGTCAATCAGAATGACAATTTGTTCAGAGAAGTCCAAAATGTGAATTAACATAACAATGCCCATTGACTTACATATAGCCATCAATAGGAAAGCTGCATTTACCAATCAGTACCCAAATTGATAAAAATCTTTAAAATTCAGGAATCCACGGCAGTGCCACCCAGTGTACAACTTTGTTTGACTCTTCCACAAGGAACATATCCACCAGGTTTCAGCTTAATCTGAGTGGCGGTTCTGGATAAGAAGTCAAAAATAGCAAAAACACACAAAAAATCATTAAAAAATAACCAAAAAAAATTGCAGCACCACCTGGTAAACAAGTTTAGAACTGGGAGTCCTTGGGAGTGTCCCTGTGTGTTATCAAAGCCATTGAATGACTGATTTTGTCGGAGATTTTTGAAAATCTGCCCCCAAAATGAACAAAAACAAAAAACAAGAGGGCTGTGTGAACAGCCCATGCTCAGCTGATCTTGACATTCATCACACTTGCAGCTCTATCAACTTGGGAAAGGATCAAGGTCACCCATGTTCTGAGTGAGTCTGACCATTATAAAAGAACACTAACATGTGCAACATCAAGGTTCAAGTAGTTCTCAAGTTATAATTAAGAGTAAAATTCATGTATGTAACACTGTGACCCCAGAAACAAGGTCAAAGTCATTCATGTACTGTCTGAGCATGACCTTCATACAAAAACATTAACATGTGCAGCATCACAGGACTAACTCAAAACAGATCTCAAGTTATCAAGTAAACAGTAAATGTCGTGTCAGTTGTCCTGTGAATTAGCATTAGAATGCCCATTGACTTACATAGTAATCAATAGGAAAGCTGCATTGACCGATAAATACTCGAGTTGAAAATACTTAAAAATCAGGAATCTAAAGCAGTGACACCTAGTAAACAACTTTGTTTGACCATTCTACAAGAACATATCCATCACATTTCACCTTAATCTGAGTGACGGTTCTGAGAACAAGTGAAAAATAGCAAAACCATATCAAAATTCATAAAAAAATTGCAGCATCACCTGGTGAACAAATCGGGAACTGCGTGTCCCTGGGAGTGTCTATGTACAATATCAAAACAACTGGGTGAGCAGTTTCAGAGGTGAAGAGTTTTTAAGGTTTGCCCCAAAAAAAGAACAAAAAAATTCATAAAAATTCCAAAAATCAATAGACCGTGACCATTTGAACAAACTTGGCAGAGATCCACCCAAGGCACATCCCCACCCAGTTTGAAGTAAATCTGGCCAAAATTATTTAAGTTCTAACCATTACAAGAAATTCCCATATTAAACTTTCCTATTAAAACTTTTGTAAAGATTTTTGAGAAAAAAAATTATAAAAAAATCCAAAATTCATTGGAAAATGACCATTTGGACAAACCTGGTAGACACCCACCCAAAGTACATCCCCACCAAGTTTGAAGTAAATCTGGACGACGGTTTTGGAGAAGTCGAAAATGTGAATTAGCATTAGAATGATCATTGACTTCAATAGCAATCAATAGGAAAGCTGCATTGACCGATAAGTACCCAAATTGAAAAAAATGCTTAAAAATCAGGAATCTGCAGCATTCCCACATAGTGACCAACTTTGTTTGACCCTTCCACAAGGAACATATCCACCATGTTTCAGCTTAATCTGAGTGACGGTTTTGGAGAAGAAGTTGACAATAGCTATAACACACAAAAATTCATAAAAAATTAGATTAAAACCTGGTGAACAGATTTGGAAGTAGGTATCCCAGGGAGTGTTTCTGTGTGATATCAAAGTAATTGGGTTAGCAGTTTCAGAGAAGAAGATTCTTCAAGCTTTGCCCAAAAAAGAACAAAAAAATTCATTAAAAATCCAAAAATCACTGGACCATGACCATTTGAACAAACTTGGTGGACACCTACCCAAGGCACATCCCCACCAAGTTTGAAGTGGATCTGGCTAACGGTTTCGGAGAAGAAATCGAAAATGTGAATTGTTGAAGGACGACGGACGGACGGAGGACCATAAGATAAGCTCAGCTGACTGACAAGTCAGCTGAGCTAAAAATTCATAAAAAAATACAAAAATCACTGGAGCCTGACCATTTGAACAAACTTGGTAGAGACCCACCAAAGGTACATTGTCGCCAAGTGTGAAGTGAATCAGGCTGACGGTTTTGGAGAAGTTGAAAATGTAATTGTGAACAGGCAGAGGACTCGGCCTCCTGAAAGCTCAGCCTGACTAGCAAGTCAACTGAGTTAAAAATAGAAAGCAAGAGGCCCATGGGCCTAATGCTCTGCTGGCATCATGGCTATATTGCACCTGAACATATAAAGCTTAATGTAGAAATTATCCACCAGATGGCACTTCACATGTAATCATAGCTTATTTGTGCAATTCCTGTGATGAATATTGTTACATGTGCCAAGACAACAATGAGTTAGTCCTTAACTTTATGTCCTCAGTGAACTTGGGACAGAAGATCAAGGACACCCAGATTATGAAACACAAGAGGCCCATATGCCTGCCTGGTGCTGTGCTGACATTTCCATTGATGTCCAAGCAATACCATGCCATCACAAAATCACCTCTTTCAACTTTACAGGCATAGCGACCTCACAAAAATATGTCAATGTCACTGATATTATATATGATTCTAGCTTTGGACATTGTCTATATATCCTATAAATTTGGCAAGTCTAATCCAATTACTTTTCAAGATATGGAATTTTATATCTTAAAACACACTTTGGCTCATAATTTCCATCATATTATAGGTGGCTCCACTAGTATCATTATCAACTTAGACTTTGACCTCCCCCACAATCCCACCAAATTTGGTGGAGATCTGCCACAAATTAAAGATGCTACAGTGTTCACAAGATTTTCATATTTTGACCCCTATATTGCACAATATTGCAGGTGGTGCCACCAATATCAAAAGAGCCTAGATTTTATGCCCCCTATAAGCCTTGAAAGTTATACTGGGCTAACTTGAAACCTGTGGACAGTACTGCGGTCAAAAGTTTTTACATTTTGACCTGTATATTACATAATACTATAGGTGGTGCCACCAACATTGATGTCGTCAAAGATTTTCATACACTTCATAACTCCTAAATGTTATATGGGCGTATCTCAAGAATTGTGGGGTGCAGAGCATTCCCAAGATGACTCCGATATTCAAACTGGCCAATTGACCTTGACCTTCAACTCGGATTGAAAAATTGTTACCAAAATATGCACCCCACACCCAGCCTTCCATATATAGTCTGTTTGTTAAAATCCGGTCATAATTTTTCCAGTTATTGAGGGAAAAAAATTAACTTGGACAAGTGCCAAACTCCATAATTACTAGGTCACAGTGACCCCAAAAGCAGGTCACCAAGTACAGTTTTATGTATTATGTGATCAAGTGCAATTTTGATCTGGAGGCTCATCTCTCCTTGCCATTGATGTCCAAGCTACACCTGACCATAACAAAATCACCTTTTCAACTTTACAGGCATGGTGACCACACAAAAATACATCAAGGTCGCTGATATTACATAACATTCTACCTTTGGTAATGGTCTATATATCATTTAAATTTGGCAAGTCTAATCCAATTACTTTTCCAAATATGGAATTTTACATCTTAAAACACATTTTGGCTCATAATTTCTGTCAAATTATAAGCGGCACCACTAGTATCATTACCAACTTAGACTTTGACCTGTCCCACAATCCCACCAAATTTGGTGAAGATCCGCCAAAAATTAAAGATGCTAGAGTTTTCACAAGATTTTCACATTTTGACCCCCTATATTACATAATAATGTAGGTGCTGCCACCAATATCGAAAGCAGCCTAAATGTTCATACACCCTGTAAGTCCTGAAAGTTATATTAGGCTAACTTGAAAACTGTGGACGGTATTGTGCTAACAAGCAAAAGTTTACAGATGTCTCTAGTATGATACACTTATCATACTGGTAGGCCTATCACTATGTTGGTTCTTCTGACTAGTTCGTCAGCTGAGTTTATAGCAAAAGTAGAGAGTAAGCCTATATCATTTTTGTGATATCTTTTTTTTTTTTATTCCAAGACAACTGGGGCACCATACAAGCCTCTAAATATGGCCAGGCCTTGGGGAACAAAAAGGTGGTTGTAGGATACAGAAGAGCTACCAAACTGAAGGATATATTAGTCAGGTCACAGACCAAGTACCCCCCTGGCCTAAACAGTACAGACAGGGAAGGTCCAAGTGAGCAGAATCCTTGCACCTCCAACTCATGCAGGTATTGCCCTAATATGGATATGGATTTATCTGGTGAGGTAAAAAGCTCGCACACAGGACGTACATACTGGACACCACAAACGGTACCTACAAACACAACAATCTAATATATCTTCTCACTTGCCATTAAGAGTATGTAGGTCAAACCTCCAGAGCCCTTAGTGACAGACTAAGAGAGCATTTTTACTACATGAACAAAAATGACTTGCAACAACCACTAGGTAGACACTTTGGCAGGACTGATCATGGAATCCTAAACTTCAAGATACAAATTCTCGAGCACATTAAAACACCGCCTAAGCTAAAGAAGACACAAACTTTCAGGCTAGAAAGAAAGTATTTTTGGTTCCATCAATTATGCACCATGGAACCATTTGGTGTCAACGTGATGGGAAAATGAGTGTCGTATTATGCTAATTTTTAATAAGTTCTATGCTCATTTTCCCATCCAGTGTCAATGCTCATGAGGGAAACACAAGAAATTTCCCATTTTAACAGCTGCACACATAAAATGACGGCAAAAACATACACTTTCCTTCACATTACCAGACCCATTGTACTACACAAATACTCTGGATAATACATTGACAAAATAATAATAGATGAATTCCAAAGTATCTTCACAGAGGAAGGTACAGACCCACCCATTTACTACCCCAGCTATAATCATTAATAAACTGGACACAGACCATCACTAGAACCCCATGAGATGGCCAAGTAAAGAGGAGTGGTCACATTGTCCACTTTATGACGTCATAAAACTCAGAGCTATATGGCTTCTCTCACTGCAAAACAGAACGTAGCAACCCCTGTTTACGTTACTATTAATACAGCGTTAGCAGCCGTTAAATTTTCAGTGCCTGACGAGCCCCACACAGGGGGGAAACTGGTCACACTTGGAGTGCTATAACCATTGTGTCATTTTTACCAGTTTTTGTGATATCTATGAATCTGGAACATTATGTAATTAATAAGTTAAGTGATTGAATCACTGTTATAGAGTATCAAATGCAAGGAGCAGACTTCTACAAGTCCCTCACTAAACAATTAAAGTTCTACAGACGGACGTCTCTAGTATGATACACTTATGCAGAAAAACATGACCCATATTCATAAATATCAAACCCAACAATGACAGCAAAGAGATTCCAAAGTTACCAAAGCATCAACACTCATCTTCCAACATCAATGTGAAGAAACAAATTTCTCTCCTGACTTGAGACTGGCAGTCACCCACAAAAGGCAACTGGTGGTTTAAACAGGTCCTCTCAACCTTTGAAATATTCCTCATTAAATACAGACTATAGTAATTCCAATATCCATGAGTGGTCGCATGAGCTCTGCAACCTTTGGTCAGCAGAACTAAAAAATAAAATAAAATTGCAGCGCTGAACAAATTAAGAACTAGGAGCATACCAACGTGATATCAAAGCAATCAGATGAGCAATTTCACAGAACTTTTTTTTTTTTTAGGATTTGCCAAAAAAATAAGAACAAAATCATAAAGACCCCAAAATCACTGGAACGTGCCCAGGAAACTATTCAAACTTAACCTGGTGGTTAATGGAGCATGTTGACCCATGAGTCTTGGTACATGTAGCTGTTGACAGGGAGCTAAAACTAATTATTTATTTGATATGGCCACATCCTTGCTCCTATTTGTCAGATTTTAGTCAAATGAAGACTACTTTTTCAATCATGAATTGCCTGAGGCTAAAATGAGCTTGGAATTGAAAATATTTGTTTACACTGATCATACAGCTGCAGAACTAAAGATATTTTTTGGAACACTATCTGAATGCAGGACAATTTGCAACTTTGTCATTCTATAACAAAATAATAAATACAGAAAGAAAGAAACAACTAACACAAGAGGTAGAGTTTTTAATGAGTGGAGCCCGCCCCCGACGCGTTTCGCCTTCATCAGGGTATGGGGGCTCAACAAATATCAAATTTTTATTTGGTATATTAATAATGAGGTTTCCCGTTAACAAGATTTAGTAATGACGACATAGTGTAGTCTTGACGTTACGTTGTAGAAGAGCTTGCAGTGTTCTTGCCTTGGGGATTTCACATCCCTGTATACCCCCATTGGGTGGTGACGTCACAATATGGCCATGACGTGACGTTATGTTAAGAAAAATAATGTGGCTTCTTTTCAGTTCATTAGAGTGTCCAGAAATCAATGTGCAATGTTAACCGATTAAATCGTCTTAGAATGTTCAAATTACATGTGTCGTATGGCAAAATAGACCTACTTCCCTGTGCTATAACAAAAACCACAGAAAATAACAAATACATGCACATTTTTTCATAAACCATTTCAGAGCTTAAGATAGCACAAAAAATTTGATACTAACTAACTTTTGAAATATGTAAATATTGCTCACAGTACCTTTTTTCCATGTTTTAGGATATTATAGTACAAAAAATTAATTCTGAGGGATTACAGCATTCTCAAGATTCTTGTGGTAATGGAGATACACAGCTTTACATATTATGTTTATGAAGGATGCTGTTGACATATACGACTGGGTAGAAGTCTATTTCATTAAAATTTCACAACTTTAATAAAATCACAACTATCCCACTTCAGTGCCAGAATTTCGCAAAATTTTGCCAGTATCTATTTGGATTTTTGTCCATCAGTTTTCTTTTTAAAGAAAGACAAGTTTAGGAGAATCTTTACGAGAATGGATACTTGGATTCTCGCCAAAGTTCTGCCCCTACCACTTGCCATTCATCAATATCAGAGCAGGCTGTCAGCCAAGATTTGAAATCTGAGTGTCCAAAATGCTAAATCTGACATGATTTCATAATTTCAGGGTGTCCAAAGTTGAAACTTCATATCCAAAAAGACATATGGACAGCCCTCTGGCCACCACCATGCATCACAGGTAAATTTGTTCAGCGTGTTGCAATATGTGTATATACTTAATGTCAATACAATATTTGGACTTTTCACTTCTAAATTATGTCCTGATGATCACATGCTGTGAATATATAAATGCAACTTAATATAGCACAAATATGTATTATCGTGGCAGCTATATTGATACCAATGGTATTTCCCATGCACTTCAAGTTTTCTCTTTCTTTTCACATAAATCCAATAAATTAGCTTCATGTGGTGAATTGTTCTTTCCTTATATAGAACCTACATGTTTGTACATGCTAGGCTGGCACTGGAGTATTTTTCCAGTCGCCATTTTCCAAATTGTCAATAGTCATTTTGAAATTTCAGTATCCATTTTCAATATTTTACTGTCCATTTTGACTGAAAGAAAAATAGCACCTATTTCTTAATTTGAGCTAATAACGGCAACACACACTTCATGTCATCATGTCACATTTTTACAGCAACAGAATAACTATACTGTCACACAAACAGCAATTCTTCCTGGTTTCAATGGCTTTTTTTCACATTAATAAACCATGAATTATGTAATTCATAAAGCTTTTATATTTTGAGGGTGCATATAACCTTGCATCTCAATTTTCATGAACTTAATGTTGTAATGCAACACTGAATAAAGGAAAGCCACAAACTTTCACAAGAGGCCAGTCAATGATTGATAGGCCTCTTGCCATATTTTGTAGCTTTCCAACAGTACATGGGTCTATCTCCTGGTACATGTACCTCTCCATGTCATGAACTATCGTACAGTCAGCCTCACACCCTGTATCAACTTCTGCATTGAGTTTTGGCTTCTTCCTGGAACTTTGAGCCCATCCAAACGATGTTGCATGACTTTTGACATTGTGGAGGCAAGAAAGTCAATACACAGTAAACAGGTTAATTTATTCAGCCTTCAGACACGCATAACATCATACAGACCAATCAGAATGCCCCTTAATATTCAGCCCTTACGAGTCCCTATGCTAATGACCCACTTGTTTATGCAATAAGCACTTATTAGTTGCCTCCATAGCAGCTGTGACTGAGCGTTGATATTTTGTTGGCGGACGAGCCCCCACATCAGTAACTTGAGCGAGTCTTTGAGGCTGCCATGGAGGCAAACTTATTAGAAGAGATCCAACATGCTCAGATCTTTATTACATTAAAGAGAGTGTTTGCTTCAGTTGAAGGTGAAGAATGTTTAAGACGATAGTATTTTTTCGCTTGTAAAAACAGTAGCAAACTCCCAGTCAAGTTCATTGCACAGCGCACTCATTTTGTTGCAACCATTGCAACAGGCTAGCAGTTTGGCTACAATCACATGTTTGATTTGCTTGGTTTCTACTGAAAAAGATGTTGCTTCAGCATAACTGAAACTGGTTGTGTAGAAGAATAGGGTAACCAGTACCCAAAAGAGTGCACTAACAGTTGTTGGAGTACACACAACCGTTCCACTCTACAGGAGGCAACAGCTCCAACTGAAGAATATACACATTGCCGGCCCATGTGTTTTTATTGCACTCATTGAAGCCTTTCTCTGTTGTGTTTTCAAGCTTATTGTAATTCAGTCACAGAAACACTTCCATCGACAGTGATAAAAGGAACGTTTTAACATCAAAATCCAACAGATTTTTTTTCTTTATCCCCATTTTCAAAGTTTTGTCATTGCCAAGTTTTTTTTTCTATCGCTATATGTAGCAATTTATTGCTTTTGGTGACCAATAACATGAACCTAGCTTCATGTACATGAATGTGTGCCATGTTCAAGGCAGACCATGGAAAATTTAGATACAATTGTCACACTGAGAGCAGTGATATTGTCAAAGTGCACAAGACACAGAAAACTTGCCACTCTAAAAATTTAGACCTATATGTCCACAGACATATTTCCCACTTCACAGTCTCAACGTCAACATTATAGAAATTCCTGAACTTACACATGTTCTTAAATGGTTTTGATTATTGGTGACAACCAGAATTTCTTTAAAGATATCCTTATCCCAAGCTTACAATAATTACTCATTTTTTTCAAAAGCTGAAGGGAAATTTCAAAACAATTTCCATATCAGCCATATTTTCATCCAGGTGCACATATCAAGAAATCAGTAACATACATGGGGCTGTCACCATGGGATAGCTGGTACTGGGGAAGGCTTCATTGCCGCAATCAATTATGATTAGAGATATCTACTAAAACTGATCCACGATTGTGATTTTACCACATTTGTAATATAAACATTCAGGAAAATAGAATGTTCTACCAGTTCTCAGTGATGATTTCCAGTTTAAGACTCCTGTATCCAGCCATGGTTGCAGTGCCACTGGCTTCCTGCATGGCAAATAACAGACAGTTTACTTGATTATACTAAACCACCTTCCACATCGAGTGTGTTCAGTGATGTAAGAAAATTTCCTGAAGACAGTTTTAAAACCAACTGCAGTCTGATTTGGCTCCCAGCCCAGGAACACCAAAAGGTGGCTCTACGTCATTATCTCAGACAGACAGCAAAGAGGATTTCCTTCATCTGTACTTGCGACCAATGTGCTGAATGAAACCACACAGCAATCTTTACTTGAAAACATACTGTACTGTGGGAGCAGCAGTTGTCATTCAGGTTTTAAGAGCCATAAAAGACGCAACATTTTCAGGAAATATTTTTGAGGTAAAAATAGCAAATAGCTAATCTGTGAAGCCAATAACCTGCAGAATTTGTGGCTCCTTTTATCATGTTTATCAAATCAATAATAAATCTGCTCACATTTTTTCCATACTGATTCTATCATGCACATTTTGCAATGAACTTCAGCCTACTGTATAAATGTACTTGTAGTAAAGTGTATAAATTTGCACATTTCAGGTTTTACACTGAACCTTTAAATTGGCTCTTTTGAACACTGCTCCTGTTTAATTGGTGTCAACCCATTCCCCTCAGATTAAGACTGAGTCAATAGCTTTACTAGGCATGGGTTGGGCACTTTTGGCCCCACCCATGCCTGGGAAAGCTATTGACCTGGATCATGTGATCTTGATAAATCTCGTCAACAATTCTCAGTCAAATTGTTATTCATTACTGTTGAATTGAAAACATTGAAGCAAACCATATTTGACCACCTTGCGGTTTTGACTGGTTTTAGGGCAAAATGGTTAAAAGTGCATTAAATTTTGTCATTGTGTATTTTGTGTTCCCAGTTTTGTGCCATCAGCAAAATAAAATCAATTGCCAGAACCAATTTTCATCATATCTTGAATAATAATGAAGGTCAACCACCCCAATATTTCAAAATGAAAATCTATTAGTGATAAGATATGATAGTGTCATGCTGATCAATACAGTAAAACTGAATTTATTTTAATCCTGATTATAGTCATTCAAAGTGTCACAGGTGTTGCATTAGCATGTCACATACCCTGCCCTATCACTAGGAATACAACCCAGAGAACACACCTTGGACACACGTACTAGTAACAGGCACATGCTTGATAAAACAAATGCTGTAAATTGCTTTAATTTCGCTGTATTCTTATTTTTGCTTATTTCGCTGACGGCACAAAACCATGAAAATGAAAACACAGTGAAATGGTATTTTAACATTGTTTGAATGGGAATTATGTCCAAAGCAGTGAAATCAAAACTACAGTGAAATGTCAAAAATACAAAAACTGAAAATTCAAACATGCAAAAAATAAAGCTATTTACAGTA
Organism: Hermodice carunculata; assembly: GCA_964020975.1. NCBI lineage: Eukaryota > Metazoa > Annelida > Polychaeta > Eunicida > Amphinomidae > Hermodice > Hermodice carunculata. The sequence goes on along the minus strand of OZ026630.1, from coordinate 60,707,338 downwards.
CCCTATTATCTGAATGCACTTTACCAGTTTCTATCACATGAGTTGCCTGCTTAGCTGAATCTGAGGACACTTTTTATTTTGTGGCTGGCTGCCGGCCTGTGAGGCCCAGACTTCCAGTTTAACATTTTTCATGAGAGTGACACCCAGTTCCACATAGCATGTTGTAATTTGTCCATTCATATATGGATTTAATGATACACTTTTTTATGATACAATACATATTGTGATACAGTGGTCACAATACAATACACATTATTTTGAGAACACAATCACATATATTTAAAACACCATCTTCAGGGCATCCACATGGATGTATGTAAACAAAGACATCGTTTGCTCATTTCCGGTCAATCAAACTACAGTTTTTGCTAAACAAACAATTTTGTTGCGTAAATATGATGATATTATTCACACAGACTTCAAAATAAACATAAAAGCAATTATTCTTGTTGCATTTGCCGATAAAAATCTGCAAAACAGTGGTAAAATTACATATTTTGCATCCTCAAACTGTGTACGATACTCTCGTCAGTTCCAGGCATGTTTGGTATCAACGGAACTGTCAGAACCTCGTCAATATCATCACGCTTCTTTCCTAGTGGCTTAATTTTTTATTCCAGCCCACAAAACATCATCATCTTGCAAAATTTACTATCTACGAGGTAAAAATCTCAGAATAGAAGGTCGCGGGATTCTCGCCTGGCTTCAGGGCACTGATTGGCTCACAGGTCATGCAAATAAGTTTGCCAAGTCTGAGCACGTCGTCAAGCATGCACAGCGTACATTTTCAACAAACCAGCATGATAGATTCGATCATTCAAACCAACAGTATTATGTTTTCATGTCACATATGTATCAAAATTTAGTGACATACTGACGGTAAGATATTTTGAAAACATTCAGAATGTTTCTCGTTAACTGAGCACTGAAAGAAATACAGAGTGCAATTTATGAACTGTATGCAATCAATGTTAAAATGGGAAACTTGTGCACCAGAATGCATTGTTAATCAATCTCCACCATGGTCCGTACTGAATAAAATCTGTGTGTGTGTTGTTTTTTCGCAGAGATACGCCAATATTTATATAATTTTTGTGCTATTGCTCAATAGTTACAGTGAAAACCATTTAATATGTTGGAAATCTGCAGGAGAATGGGCCATGTTGCCATATCTCAGTAATTATGTGGACTGAAAGTTGATCTTCGGCATGTGCTACATTGGGCAGATAAACTTGCCCACAGCATAGGCAAAGCAAGTGTCTTTGGGTGTGTTTTCTCACCTGCAGCAGAGGAAGGCCCAGTGGTGAAAAGTAAATTTTAGTATTGTGATTTTCCGGTAATGCATTTTGCATTTCAATACGCTGTATCATGGGGTTTGCACCTGTGCACCAGTGTATTGATACATCCCCACAGTCATATTCGAAAATCTGACCACAACATATTGACCTTTGTGCAATAACCGGCCAGCTTAGGAATGGCTCAACATTATTATCCTTTTTGAATTAGTACTTAGGGTACTAAAAAAAAAATGACCCCCCCCCCAAAAAAAATTAGTACTTTAAAAATGATGATTTTCCAAACAAATCATACCAAAATTGTACAAAATAGGCCAAACATTGGCCCTCATTTTCTATATTCTGTGAAAGTGTACATGCCCATTTAACCCCCTCCCCCTTGTGTATTGTAAGTACTAATTAAAAAATGATGAAAATGTTGAACCATCCCTTAGTTGGAACAGACTATAGTCTGTTGTTATATTTACAGGTAGCAACAGAGAGAGAAAACCTTAATAGCATAGCTGTATTGATTTTTAAATAATAATGTAAAAACTCCATGTTTTTGCAGCTGTCAACTAAAATATGATGTTGCATTAAGGGGCTGATATTTGCTTATAATGGCTCCTTCCCAGGGCTTGACATTAAGGATTTTTGCTACTTGTCCCACTGCACTTTTTGTTCTTATTTTGGACAAGTAATGGGTTAAATCCCTATTCCACTCAAAAATTTTACTTGTCCTGCCAGGAAATTAACTTGTCCCAGACAATAGGGCTTGCCTTAATGTCAAGCCCTGCTTCCAGTATTCATAGGATTATATCAATGTGTTAATACATATACTTTGATATACTTTATCATGTATAACAAGAGACCCATGGGCCTAATGCTCTGCTGGCACCATGGCTATATTGCACCTACATCTTCATTTCCATTCTATACTATATTACTGATGGTATATATGGGTACATATAAAGCTTATGTGATTTTAGTGTCTGACTTATCCAACAGATGACACTTTGCTCCACATGTAATCATAGCTTATTTGTGCAATTCCCGAGATGGATATTGTTGCATGTGCCGGGGCTCGACATTAAGGCAAGCCCGATTTTCTGGGACAAGTAAAATTTACCATCGGACAAGTTATGAATCAAGTCCACTAGTCCAAATGGACAACCACTGTTTCTGGGTGCGCAACCAACTGTTTGGCACCACCAGAACTTCAAACAAACAGCTAATTCTCTTTAAAATAACTACATAGAAGGAGAATAATACCAAAAATAGTTTATATTCATCAAGAAATAAGATATAATAGAACAACCAAACATAATGTAAAGTTACAAACAAGTTCACTTGCAAAACTTCCAGTGAGATGGGCGATAATAGGTGTATTTTACCTAGCAAAGCTCTGATGAGCTCTGGAAGTTCACCAGAACGTGAAATATTTTAGATACTAGTTGTGTGGTAATCCTGACAGTGTGTTTCCTTGAACAGAAATGCACATGCTTCAGGTTAAAATCCAATTGTTTTGCTTTTGTGCTCATCAGTTATTTCAAATCTGCGCCTCGTTTCCTGCCACATGGTCCTGCAGTAGAAAAGTCTGGCACCAGGGTAGTAGAGGCAATTTTCAGTCACCTCACCCATTCATTAACCATGTTGCACACCCGTCACATCATTTGATATTTTGGTCTTGTGCTGCATTTGGTAGCAGGATTCCGTTCACAGGTAAGGTTGTTTGGACCATCGGGATGTGCACATTGTTGTTACTGTCATCTACAGAATGCCTCCATGTATTTTGCTTAAATTTGGCAATATGCTTATCTTTCTTGGCGAGATGAACTGATTGGATTTTGGTGTCACCATGACCCAATTTTAGCAAATGGCAGCCTAATTACATGCTTGTTAGGGCTCGTTACCACATTATCTCCAGAATGCTCCAAAGGATTTTGCTCAAATTTGGCAGTATACTTATCTAACATGCCAAGATGAACTGATTAGATTTTGGTGTCACCATGATCTAATTTGAGCAAACGACAGCATTTTTTCCGGGTGGACCCTTCAGTCAACACTTTGTGTTGAAGGTATACATGTCTACTTTGAAGATCAAAATAAAAATTGTGTATGTCATTGATAATTAAGAAGTATAAAATATAGATATAATTGAGATAGGGTTACTAAATTGATACAAAATATGCATTATACATGAATATTGATATTTTATGCTCCATGAATGACCTTTAACCTATTTTTCAAAGGTCACTAATGGAATAAAAGTGAAAAAAACTTATGGACATTGTTAGGATCCTTAATTTGTCATGGAACTTGATGAAATGTGGTGAGAATGTTCCCGTTCACAAAATTATACCTTTTTTCCTGCTCTGTTCATTTCTGTGTGCTGTCATTTTGTTTTTACAAGCACGTTATAATATAAGGACCAAGAAACAAAAAGTGGTTAAATATGCGGTAAAGTCATGTTACCCATCAAAAGCAGACACCAGTCGGATGAGGGGAATTCCAGAACTTTCTTTCAATGTGTCACATGACCAGAAAGTAACAAATTTAGCAGGGAGTATCTTTTTAATTCTATCTTGTATTTCTTACTGCTAGAGGCAGTTTTCAGTCACCTTCAATTTATAGCACAATAAGCATATCAAGGTGAGTTGTAATGGAAGAAATGATGTTGAGTAGCTCCTAACAAAGACTTTCTTACAGTGTACAAAAGTTAATTCTCGAATGTGAAGTACCCAAGACCAAATATGATGCAGCCGTCCTTCAATTCTAACATTGTGTAGATATCACAGTAACAAGAATGTGCACATCCAGATGGACAGACAACCCAAAAACAGAAATGTTTGCGGGCGGACCCTTAAAAATATGTAAACGTCAAATTTTCACAAAAAATGACAATTGACCCAATGTATAGTTGGAGTAAGTTTCAAAGCTCCATCTTTATTTATCATAATACTGAACTTAATGTGTTTTTCACACCTATAATGTTAGTTCCATTGGGAACCACCAGTAGCGCCACCAGGAATCCAGGCATCATAAACTTTTTTTCTACATAAAATTCCTGTAATGGTAAAATACATATATGTTCACATGTAAAGATAGAATGACCATCACAAGAATATCACCTCCTGAAATGTATTGCCTCAGTCACCTTGAGAAAGCAGGTCAAGTTCACCTATATAGGTAATATCGTACTTTCAGACATGATACACATATGCTGTGACATTTGATCAAGTTAGCTTGATTATATCTGATGATAATGAACTTCATAGGTCTGAACACATATTGGCTCATATTTTCTGTTCAACTATGGCACCACCAGTACTCTTCGGATTCCACATATTAGGCTCCCATATGTTTCACCAAATTTGGATACCAGAGTGTTTTCAATTTTTTCAGCTTTTGGCCTGTGGATTACTTAATCCTGTAGGTGGTGCCACCAATAACAAAAGGAACCTAGATTTTCATTGATAGAACATGTCCAAAAATTTCAAGAGGCTATTTTTTATTATTCGGGCTATCGTGTTAACAAGCAAATTGTTTTGGGCCAGCTCAGCATGAGTGAACGCATAAGCTCTGTGACCTATGGTCAGCAGAGCTAAAAACTGCATCTTTAAGACCATTAAATGGTAGCAAAGACAAAACTATCTACATTTGCATGTACCACAGGTAAACATGACCTGAACACTTTCCAAAGTTTGAATTACATCCAATTATCATGATCTTGTTCTGATTTGAGAATACAAATTATCCAAAGAGCTAATAGTGAAGTAAAATAGCTGCTGCCTGCTGATGGCACTGCCTAATGGTCATTAAGGAGTATCTTGTGACATTACTGTGTGGCATCATCTGCAGGCAGTGTCTCATATTTCAAACAGCCCTGGTCCTGTTGTTGTCCAACACGATGTATTTACCACCCATCTGGTAGCCCACACTGGACAGTGTTCTGTAACAAAGCTACTTATCCCAGGTAATTAGGGCCCCTTGCTGCTCACTGCCTTGCCTTTCATCACTACTCCAGGATTCTGAGAATCCCACACAGCTCCAATGGCCAGACATCCCCAACCCTCTCTTCTCCCAGGCTTTTAATTCTCTTACAGCCATAGTCTCCTTGGAAAGGTTACTGACATAAATAAGCCATCAACATTTTTTAAAAAAAATTATCACTTGATTACTATCTTTGAGCTATATAAATAGATGCCTACAACATTTCTTACTTTACCAGGTGTCTCTCAAAAGGATTGCAATCCCAGATTTCTCCAACAGAGAATGAGTTAAAAATTGAATGAGCATCACATGCAGAATGTCGTGCATTGATTTTTACTTGCCACTGTAGCTGAAAACATCGAGTTATCTCCAGGGGCAGAAAATTCTTTTTAAAAACCTTTCAAACAATGTCATGGTGAAGCACAGACAGCTCGAAATAACTGCAGGTCAAGACTGCAAGCTAGCATTATCCACTGGTTTCCTTCCCTCAGACTTTAACAAAAGTTTTCTGTTCCTTGATTCAAACTAGTCTATGTGAAACTTTTAAAGATAGCTGAATAAGTATTGACCTGCCTCATGCACTTCTTCATCCAACAGGTGGCCACATACATTGTACTTGCAATTTGCAGATAAGCAGTGATCGTGAAATATACTTTACTGTACATATTCACCCTACCAGAAGAGACTTCTCATGTAGGTCCACAGTGAACCTCATCTGGAAGATCATGCTCTTGGATCGCCAAATTGTAGCCTCTGCAAGTGTTTGATTGAATTGATTTTCATCACAATTGTGTATCATTATACTTCAAGACAGGGACCATTGTATGATGTACATGTAGGGCTACATTATGCTGACAAAAAATGTGCATTAGACTAACCTAAAACTTTGCTTCACATACAGTAAGTCTGTGGAGCCCTCTGACAGCCCTGCCTGGAGTGATAAATATTGTAAATTGCTGTATTTTTACGTGGTTAAATTTTCATGGTTTTCCTATTTGAGACATTTCACTATTTTGGACATGATTCCTATTCAAACAATGTTATAATATGTATTTATTTTCATGGTTTTGTTCCAGCAGCAAAATAAGTAAAAACAAAAATACAGTCAAATTAAAGCAGTTTACAGTATTAAAACAATTCGAACTCATGTAAAAAATTGATACTTAAATTTGAAAACAGCAATGCTATATACAGATTTTTAAAATTTATTAAAAATATTTTTGTAAACTCTGACTGGCTTGTAAAATTTGCCCCCTAGCCTCCAAAAAACTTCTAAGCTTATAAAATATGTGTCCATGTGTGAGGATCCGACTTTTTTTCAGTGACGTAAAGTCACTTTTCAACATGTTGGGATAGCAAGAGAACGCCATTCTACTAATTGCAAACGTTTAATACATCAACTGTATCGACTGCAACAACATGAAGTTCCCCAGAGGAGCTAGATTATGGGGACTGGATGTACATTTGGCATTATTCTCTGGCGAGTCCCGGCAGACCTGCCAGAGTGGGTATAAACCCAAACCAGTCATCCTAAGCCTTTGCCAACATACTAAGCCACAGATCAAATAAGTTCAACGGAAATATTGCAGCCCACTAGTTAACTCCTTATATTTTCCTATCTCACATTCATTTACTGTCCACAAAAAAAAAAAAAACCCAAGCATCACACTTCTTCAATGATGATTTGTTTGAGTGGATCCAACATGACAACTTCTCTGTACAATTACCCAGTCACTTGTGACCTGTGGGATCATCCATCTTCATTCTGTCTCTCAACCACTGTTTGAACTCCTCCTTCAAATCAAACACACTGGATTCTGAATGTGGAAGCATCTGAAGGAGTTCACCAAGACTGTGCTGTTACACTGTTAAACCACTCCATATGAAGGAGTTCACCAAGACTGTGCTGTTACACTGTTAAACCACTCCATATGAAGGAGTTCACCAAGACTGTGCTGTTACACTGTTAAACCACTCCATATGAAGGAGTTCACCAAGACTGTGCTGTTACACTGTTAAACCACTCCATATGACTTGCATGTTTTCCTGCATACAAAGCCTTTGTCTGCTCAACACAGTCAAATTTGTTCTCCTATCATATTATTACAATGATTCCAGCTTCAAATGCCTCATAAGAACCAAGCCCCAATAAGCAATTGTTTCAGGAAAAAAGAGAATGGTCAGACTGTTTATATCAACAGCTTTCCTCAGCCTCATTGCTTTGGGCACAATCTCCACAGCATTGTACCACAAGCACATCAAGCAAAGCTGTTGACTCGGACACACACACACACAAAAAAAAGCACTGACAGGGTTAAAAAAAAAGGAATTAAGTGGGTTGCATGTATAAATATGCAAAATTCTTTATGAAAAAGCTTTCAATCATAAACACATGTACAGTGGTCCCTACTCTGAGAGACCACTTGCCCTTTCAGACAATTTATCAGATCCTAGTCTAGTGCCATCTTTTCCAGGTTATTTGACTCCCAATGAGAAGTTGCCGGTTTTATATGAACACTTTTGGACCTGTTCAAGGGGTGGTCTTTTAAAGAAGGGAACACATGTACTGCATAGATGTTTAAGTAAAAAAGGAACCAGCCATCCAGTCATTGGTGTGTCTTTATTCACACATGAAGAAATGCAAAGTTCTGCAGCTTAACAACATAAATTTATATTATAAAGCAGTCACACCTGAAAATATTATGTGCATCAGAGTTTTGACACATAGCCATGGTGTAAACAGCTCTAAGACTAAATACATGAATATCTAACCTACAGAAGTAATTAAGGGGCCTGATAAAAAAATTCATATCATTGACTATACTTTGAATTAAACTGGCACTCTGGTTACCAAATGTTGTTTCTTGATTGAAGCTGAAAATTTTTTCAATGACTGATGATCTGCAAGAGATGCAGCCTTGCTTGGTTACATAAAGTGTGGGCCAGCATCCTTTGTGTACACTTACATGTGCTGCTCTAATGTGAATTATTAGCCATGTGAAAACAAAATATTAGCTATTCTATTCAGCTCCAAATTCTCTCTGAAATCCAATCATAATAAAAATTAAAAAGCAATCAAAGATTGCTGCATCCATGCCCCCATTGCCTCACTGATAACCTTGGTAATCTCAGGTCTCATTTGGAATATCTGTGGTCATCATCAGTAGAAAAACAAAAAGGATAATCATGCAATGTTTTGTATTGTAACATGCAATGGTATATAATACTTATATAGATGAAGCATTACTTATAAGTGAGCTTATATGCTTAAAAATGATATTTGGGCCTAAAATTGACCTTTGACCTTGACATTTGAGATGACCTTTGCCTCGCTAAGATTGAACTCCTATATACTTGGAACCACATCTGCTATAGTATATAAGATACTGAAGATTTAAAACTTTAATTAGCCCTCATTTGCATAATTTTGAAAAGCCTAACCTCTCATTATAAAAAGGCAAGACTTCATCTAGATAGAAGTATAATGGTGCCAAGTTTGGAGTTTCTACGTACAATACTTTTCAAATGAAATGTCGGACAAATTTGCCTGTAAAGAAGAAAGAAAGAAAGAATTCCTAGAAAAACAATATGTCTGTGTTGGCACACAGACATAATAAAGAACTCAAGGAAAAACAGAAAAGTGTGTGTTGATGCACACACTTTAAATATAAGTGCGTTTCCCCTGATGGACCAAAAATTTTTTTTTGGGGGGGGGGGGAGGGGGTAGGTAGGTAGGCATAATTTTTTTTTCTGGTCTGACAATTTGGGTGAGTCGGTGTGTTTTCTGGGTCAGTCGGGTTACGGGAAACAAACAATTATTTTTTTTTTTGCCTTCTAAGGACAACCCTGAACTCCAGGTTCTGGTATTTCAGGTCAAACACCTGACATAACCTATAAGGATACAACTCCTATGGGTGTTCTGAACCCTGTCCATGTGCCTATTGTATGAACAACAGGTAATTTAACTAAATTATATATAGAATTCCTCAATATACTGTTGGTGCATCATATGTACTCATGTAAAGTTGTGCTCATGTGCAAGCAGGATCAATCATGAGTTAAAGAAGTGTAGCATGCTCTGGTTTTCACCTGGAGTTGGCACTCCTTAAGGGACAGAACTGGACTCTTTTTATCCACTTATGCACAAGAACTAAAATTTTTGCATATCGCTGGGCAAGTATGCTCATTTTGCCATGACATTCAGACCTAATGATTCCATTGTGCATGCTGGGTGGATCCAACAATAGTCTGTTGCCTGAGGGTAACAAGCTTTTCAGCTTGGGTGGGGATATGTGCAAAGATACAGACCTGGAGCCACAGGACACTAGGACCTTGCTTGGTAAACTGTCTGTTGTGCGTTCAGTTTGATATACACTTTAATATGTTGTTGAAACACGAACAAAAGTATCTGCGCAAGCGTTGTTATGATCAGAGGCTGCTAAGTGTGCTGATGTAGAAATGTTCCGTAAGCATATTTTATAATGGATGACACTTTTGGCTAACAACCACTTTGAAAAAGGAACAATCAACATTTTTTGCATGCTTTTAAAAAAACTGATGTACATACATGTGTCAACATTTCCTGCAGAATATATTTGTATCACTGTACATACACCTGCAAAGATTACACCATTACACACATCACACACACACACACACACACAGAAAGTGCACTGTATGCTCATCCATCACCACATGATCAACATACAACACCACAGGCAATGTCCTGAAGGCATTACCTTGACCACCACCACTGGCTACACAAACTACATCGGTTGAGGCTACACACTGTGTCAACTGACTGTTCCTACCCAAGTGCGCATGTACAAATTTGTGTCTTACACATAACTTACAATACAGTTCTAAAAGTGGCCTCATAGTACCTAAAATGTCAAACAAATGATGAGGAAAAAATGGACTCAAATAAATGTCACTGCAGACAAAATTAAATATTTATCAAAGAAAAAATGTGCATATGTATAACAGCATTAAATCTGTGTACAGTATAAATTTTCCATGACTTGGGAGTGGCCCTGGACATGAATTCTTGGTGGCACCTCCGGCATGGAATCAATAAGTATCGATCACGTCAACAAATAAATCATGGGTATGTGAACTATTGATCCACATTAACCCTTTCTCTTCAAACTGGTTGGTCAAAAGTGCACCACCATTAAATGATTTCTATTTCAATGCTTTAATCTTTATCTCAACACAGAACAGTCTGAACGAGAACCACAGCTTGGACTGCAGGTATATAATTGCGAGTTTTGCTTGGTATTAGTTACATGGTAAAATATTCAACTGTGCCTCCAAAATACATGTATGTATTTTGGAGGCATAGTTAAATATTTTACTTCCAAACTGAAGAGTTAATCCACGTACCACCTTGCATCAGAAAAACAAATACAAATTCTAGTTATCATGGCAATCAGTTGCCTGCAAAGCAGCCTAGTGTAACATACATAAACAAGACCATTAGAGTCTGCTTCGCAGGCAAGGCAATCACATGAGCTGAATTAAATAAAGCGCTGTCTTCTGAGATGTATTGTGGCAAATGGTTGAGAGCATTAATTTTAGTGTCTATGCCCTCTGGCAATAAACCTTAATTATATTACATATATTTGGAACTTAACACTGCAGATACAAAATGTGTCATATGTTACCGGTACCAGTACACAGCATTTGTATTTTTTGACATGAAATTTTGTTTTACAAGGCAATGTCATTCATACATTGCACACATTAATTTTAAGACAAATGCAAGGTCTTTTTTACTCCTCCAAGACAAGCTGAAAATGTGAAAGAAAAGTTAACTATCAAGTATTTTACACACATGAAGAGACATGTTTGTGAAACACATATATGTCTGCTATCCTTGTTCATCTGTTGCTGGCCCATAGATGGCCCTTGAGTCAGTCAGGATTGTCTGCTGAACATGTTAAAGCATGCTACAAAGTTTGAGTACTGGATCTACAACCATTAAATTGTGGAGTTTAATCAGTCACTGTTTGGAATCTCTGCTGACCAAGTGACAGACACACTAACGCATATGCCCTGCTTCTCCTTTGATAGTCATGACAAATTTACTGAGAAAGGGAAAATTCATTTTTAACAGCAGAAGACTGCTAGTTTGTAGACAAGTGATCATCTTGCTGACTTTTAATGTGCATAAAATGCACATTTACTGTCTAAAGTATCAGTATTGATTACTGGACAAAAGTAAGATTACAGAGAAACCATGTCTATAAATATTTGCAACAGATGGTTCTCCAATATCTATTTTAAGGCACGCTTTTGATCATGTTCATGTGCACTGCATGTGCACAGTTCCCAGTCTAATCCTTGCATGCGACAAACAATCTGTAAGGGAAAAAAATCTTTACAGAAATACATTTGGCATTAATCTGTTAACATCTCATACACACATAGGCAGTAAACTCTACCAGCTGTGACCATCAAATATAATCAATAGTACCTGATCACAGGGACGTAAAATATTGACATATAACTGTCAGTATAGCACCTGCACTCAGTCTCACTCCCTCCCCCCATTGACAAGACCTTTGAAGTTTCTCATTACATAAGCACAAGTACACATTTATACATTCTTTATCCACAATCAAATTAAGTCACTATTAATATATATTTCTCCAGGCAACAGGTATGTCCAGCCTGAATGAAAACATTACTGCTCATCCCTCTTTGTCTACAGGATATTGAACACATTGTTAGGTTCAATAGAGTCCCTAGAATATCGTAGATATAAATTTATGCTATGAGGATCACAAATCTGCATCAATAAAAATGAACAGTCTGCTTCCCTGCCAGTATAGCAATCAGTATAAATTCTGTGTGAATGTCCAAAAGAAAATTTATATCAAGATATGTTGGCTATGGTCCTGCACAAGAATCAAGGCCATCAACCCAAATAAATTAAACTTTAGAAAAAGCATGATTTCAAGCAAAACCTATAAAGCAGAAAGGAAGTAAATTCATAATATGGACATCACATCAATAAAAATGTACAAAACATGTCTCACAAATTTTATCAATTTTTTGTATACAATTCTCAGGACAAGTTGTGCTGCGCTGATATACTACATGCCCCACATTATAACTCCTTGAAAGCCAGTTGTAGCATGTGTCATACTGACCATTTGGGGTCCTAGAGCGCCAGCCATCATGCTCAATGTATCTCCAAAAAGGCACATATTTATTCTACAGTAATGTGTTTCAAATGATTATTACCACATGTGACAGATTTCTACAGCATCAGATCTTGTTATCTTGTTTGCTTTACAAATTATTTATGATTACAAGTTAGATGTATTGTCAGTAAAACTGATATGTTTGCCAAAAACAATACTCCTGATGAGCAAAAGGAGTCAGCACAAAAGACTTGGCCTTCATCAGTACCGAATGTACAGTGAATTTCCCTCTGTACCTCTAACAATCATAAACAGAAAGCTGCACATTAATAGCGGAGGGTTTCACAAGAACTTCCTTATTAAATGATACAATCAAAAGCTTTTGCACTTTAATGGCATCAAAATAGCCAGAGCTGAACACACTTATAACTTTGAATTATTCATAACAAGAGGCCCATGGACTATTGTTCTGCTGACATATAATCTGATGACCATCACCAAGTATGCATTTCCTGAAATGCACTCCCTCTATGACCCTGAGTGGACAAATTAGCCAAAAAAAATTTATGTCAGGTCAAATTTCCACATGAACACACATTTGTGGTATCATTCCCTTTATTCTTTATCAACAGGTTCTACAGTGATTACTGTTTTATTTCCCGATTTGGCTACAAATTCTGAAGGCCAAGATCTGTCCCTGTAATTGTGTGCAACTTGTGGGAAAACTGGTAGATGCTACTTGTGGGCAAAGCATGCTGGCAGATTCACGGGTGGTATTTGCAGTGAAACTCACAGGTGCTACATGTACATGTACTTATAAGGAAACTCATGAAGCATAATTGCAGGACTGGGTGGGAACTTGAAAAAGTAAGTCAAGGTCAGGTCTTCCATATTATCCAATACAAAAATTTTTTATATGACACACATCCGTGGTACTGTTTTCTGATTACTAAGTCATTTCTTTTTTTGTTGGAAATAAAAATATGTTTAAACCACACCTGTGGTACATTTGGTAGGTATCATAAGCCTTATTCTGTCTCAACACATTTTGGTCTGTATCTTTCATAGTACTGCCGGTGGTGCCACCAAATTTCAACAGAATTTTTTTTTTAACCAGACTGACATTCCCACCAAGTTTTGTGACGATTCATTTAAAACTAATCAAAAATAGCATTCTCAAAATTTTCACATCTTGGCACACATTTTATGTGATACTAAAGTTGGCATGACCAATGTTGAACTTGACAGGTCTACATTTTCATACACTGAAAGTTATATAATAGGGGTAACTTGAAAACTGTTGAATGTTTCACATCCACAAGCAAAAGTTCATAGATGGACAGACTGAAAGATGAACGGATGGACAGACTTACATGAGTGATTGTATAAGCTTGATCTGCAACCCATGGTCAGCAGAGCTAACAGGTTCACTTCAGGTAGAGGTCATCTCAAGGTCAAATGTCATTTCAAGGTAAAAGGCCACTTTCGATGGTGGCTTTCTTCTAGCCATAACTCAGGTCAATTTTTATCCAATTTTGATCATGTTGGGCTCAAATTGTAGCTATGCTAACACTACACATTTTTGTAATTTACATGTGACCTCTAAAGTTCAAAGGTCAAGGTCATTTGGAACTTTGAAAGTTTCATCCAGCCATAACTCGGCCAATTTCCATCCAATTCTAATCCCGTTGGACTCAAATTGAAGGTACTGCAACACTGCACATTCTTATAAGAACATGTAACCTCAAAAGGACAAAGGTCAAGGTCATTTCGCCCTTTGAAAGTTTCATCTTGCCATAACTTGGTCAAATTTCATCCGATTTGGTTTGTGTTGGGCTTAAATTGTGGATATTGTAACACTGTGCAATTTACATTTGACCTGTAAAGGTCAAGGTCATTTGGACTTTGAAATTTGCATCCAGCCATAAACTTAATGTCATGTGAAGTACCAAAGTATAAAAGTTGTAGCATTTAATATTTACAATTTTGTAAAGGTCAAGGTAATTTGGACTTTGAAATTTGCATCCAGCCATAAACTTAAAGTCATGTGAAGTACCAAAGGATAAAAGTAGCATTCAATATTTACAACTTTCGAAGGCACATAGACAGATTTGCCTTGAAGCAAATCTTCTTTTCTAGTTTTTTCTTTCTTCTTTACCAGCGAATTTGTCCGAAACTTTTCTCAAACACTATTACAGTGATCTCTGCAGCTTTTCATAAAGGCAGGGCAATTACATCTAGAAAGGGCATTTTTTTAATGTGGTAAGGACCAAAAAGGGCACCTCAAAGGTCAACTTCTACAAAAAGGGCATAGTTTTGATGCAAAACCCAGAAAGTTCTTAACAGTTGTACCCACGTTAAGGTAAAAGAATTTTTATGAGTTCAGCTTACAAATAGTATCACTAAAAATTAGGGAAAATATGACAAATATGCCCTAGTTTATCAAGGCATGGTGTATAGACCCGGTGTATAAGTCAGAAAAAAAAGGGCAGGGAGCAAAATAAAAAGGGCAGGGAGCAAAATAAAAAGGCAGGGAGCAAAGAAAAAGGGCAGGGAGCAAAAGAAAAAGGCAGGGTAAATCTCCCCTCTATTTTGAGCTGCAGAGAACACTGCTATTATACATAGAAACTCCACACTTGCATGATTGTACCTCTATACAAGGAGTTAGACTATTTTATACAGAGGAATGAAGATATTTAAAATTATGCAAATTAGGGCCATTTGAAATTTTAAATCTTGAATATCTTCAAAAGTATATTAGATAGAGATGTCATTCCAACTTCTACTAGGAGGTTATTGACCATTGTGCATCTAATGAATTTAAAACAAAAGTTGTAGCATTTTAAATTGTGCTACGTAGCAGCATTTGAAATTTTAAAACTTAAATATCTTCAAAACTATTACTGATAGAGATTTCATTTTAACTTCTACAAGGGGGTTATTGACCATTGCGCATGAACTGAATCTAAAACAAAAGTTGTAGCCATACAAATTATGCTTATTAACAACATTTGAAATTTTAAAACTTGAATATTTTCAAAACTATTATAGGCATGTCAGGGGGTTGTTGACCATTGTGCATGTAACGAATCTTAACAAATGTTGTAGCTATTTAGATCATGCTAATTAGCAGCATTTGAAATTTTAAAACTTAAATATCTTCAAAACTATTACTGATAGAGATGTCATTTTAACTTCTACAAGGGTGTTATTGACCATTGCGCATGTACTGAATCTAAAACAAAGGTTGTAGCCATTTAAATTATGCTTATTAACAACATTTGAAATTTTAAAACTTGAATATCTTCAAAACTATTATAGGCATGTCATTTCAACTTCTACTGGGGGTTGTTGACCATTGTGCATGTAATGAATCTAAAACAAAAGTTGTAGCAATTTAAATTATGCTAATTAGCAACATTTGAAATTTTAAAACTTAAATATCACAGATAGAGATGTCATTTTACCTTCTACAAGGGGGTTATTGACCATTGCGCATGTACTGAATCTAAAACAAAAGTTGTAGCCATTTAAATTATGCTTATTAACAACATTTGAAATTTTAAAACTTGAATATCTTCAAAACTATTATAGGCATGTCATTTCAACTTCTACAAGGGTGTTATTGACCATTGCGCATGTACTGAATCTAAAACAAAAGTTGTAGCCATTTAAATTATGCTTATTAGCAACATCTGAAATTTTAAAACTTGAATATCTTCAAAACTATTATAGAGATGTCATTTCAACTTCTACTAGGGGGGTGTTGACCATTGTGCATGTAATGAATCTAAAACAAAAGTTGTAGCAATTTAAAATATGCTTATTAGCAGTATTCGAAATTTTCAATCTTGAATATATCTTAAACAGTATAATAGATAGAGATATCATATGAGCTTCTACTAAGGGGTTGTTGACCATTGCGGACACCAATGAATTAAAAGTAAAAGTTGCAGAAATTTCAACTGTGCTAAATAGCACCATTATAATTTTTTTTTTATATCTTGAATAACTTCAAAGTTATAATAGACAGAGATGCCATGTATAGTTGTACACATTGCCATACCAATAGCCTTTGAAGACACACACACTGATTTGCTATGCAGCAAATCATTGTTCCTAGTTAGATTATTGTTCTGCTGGTCTGACTCACATGATGTTGCACCACTGTGTCTCAATCTAGAAGTTATACCAATGAAATACTGCTCTTTTCTAGCATTTAACTTATCAAGAAAGTGCAAACCACTTCATACATACCCTTTTTTGTGGGGTCAGTCTTTCAAAATAAGGAGCTACCCCACAGAAGTTCATTTACCATTGATCACCTCAATTATACCTTTTCTTTACATTGTATTTTTCCTTTTTATATCTTGCCCCATTTGTACCCCATTATATTTTTTTCCTTTTTTTGGAACCACAAAACAAACAGAGAAATAAGTTAATTCATGGCAAATATCCTACATTTTGGGGACCAGTTTTCTTGTCATGATACATGTATTAACATTAGTGATATCATTAGAACGTACACAATTGAAGTTGGCCTGACTATACTTGCAGGCAGGAGACCAGAGCTGTGTTTGGCTAATTGAGTATCCCGAAGGGGACAGTTCATAAATTGAGATCCTACTGTTATCAAGACACTGTTACACACCTCTGGATACAGATAGACATGTAAGGTTTCTTGCAACGCCAAGCTACTCCACTAATGTCCATGCACATGCATGGCCTACCAGGTCTGGTGGGAACTGGCTGATGCAGAACAAAAATGTTACACCTACTACAGCACACTTCTTACACCTGTTGAAAGCTAGCCTCCATGTAAAGTTTTGTATTAGTTTTTTTTCCTCAAATAATTGATTGTTTGCTCTCAAAAAAATTTCCTGGGCACCAAGAGTTTGGAACTTCATTGGGTCTTGATTGCAATTTTCCAATTATATGCAGTTATATATGTGAATTGACAGCACTTTGAATAGCTGCAATGAAATACAGAAATATTCACACCTCAGGTCTACACCTAGGAGTGCTCATATGGTAACAGAAAGTGACAGTGATTCTCACACAGTGTAATCTGCTTGTTTATGCAGCAGACTATCAACAGACACCCCCCTGGTGTCAGGTACTGGTTAACAAACTGTGCTGTTAAATTGAAGAAGCATCATATTGAATCTCATATAATACAGTCTGATACGTTCACACCTGATGCACTCAATCAGACAATTTTGGAGATACACCAAGGCTGCTGAGATCTCTTTCCATTACCGCTGCTGTCTCACATCCAGCACACACTGGTCCTGCTTCTCTGTAACCTAAAGCTTAATATCCTTGCTTCCTTTTGTGCAGCAGTCACCCAGCTGACCCACCAGCATCTCAAGGGATTTTATTTCAGGGACCAATTTTTTTCTGGGAGTTGTGCATCATAATTGACAGATCAAGTTGCCAATAGGGTGTATGGCAACTTGAAATGTCATAATTACTGGGATGCTCATGCCTTCAGGAGCTGATTTCTTCACATTATCACATCGCTCAGTGATGTCAAGCACAAGTGCCTTGAAATATGTGTGCTCCATCTGGCATACTCTATCATACATTTAACCTCACCTTACAATAAAGTACATGTACTACATACATATTTTGCTGATTCTTAAAAATTGCTTACACTCTGCACACAACTTCCCTATACATCCTATGCATAAATATGTTACCGATCAAATATATTTCGTTTTTTCCCCTAATTCAGAGTCTGCGTACAGATCAGTACATATACCACGAACAGCCACGAACTCTTATCTCCAAAATTTAAACACTGCCTCTTAGAGATGGTGGTTGTCACTTAAGATTATACTTTACCAAGCCAACTGCAAGAAGCCAAAAGAAAACAGACAAATTCATACATGCAACAACCTTGTGAGACTAACTGAAATGCTGTTCTAAGTAGTAGTTAATATTCCTGTTTTCATCATATCTTATGTTAACTGCCAACAGTCAGCCTCATTGAAATTTAGGGGACCCCAGCCCCTATAGGACTAATAATGGTTCAATGTTCATGAAAGTTCAGGATAAGTTTTTAATAATTATTAGCAACACAAATCACTTATCCGAGATGACTTCCCACTGGTCCTCAAATGTAAATTAAGCATCAGCGTTTCTGCTGATGATCCAAGATGGCTGCTGCAAGGGCTATTTGGGACTGTATCCTACTTTTTAAATGTGATAAAGAATGATAAAAATATTCCTTAACTATTTCAAAGAATGAATGAATGCTAAGATTCTCCCAAGAAATATCCCAGAGCACCATGTGCACCTGTCTTGTGAAGGTAAACATGCACACATGAGTAACCTAATAAACGTACCGTGACTGCTTAAAATCGAATTGCGTTGTTGCATTGTGGGTAATATCTACACCAAAAGTCTTTCGGTGCATATGGAAATGGCAGATGCATTAATCCATTCCATCTATGCTTTCACAGAATAAATTTGAGTTTTTTATATCTTAATGACACAATGCCAGCGGCACAAACATCTATTCTACTAGAAAAACATATTGGAATGTTACCATATGGCCTGTGGCACAATAATCTTCACTTTAGGTGGGAATATAAACATTGTAATAGGATTTCACCTGTAGGGACTCAGGTCCCCTAAAGTTCAATAAGGCCTAACAATAGGTGTGACCTGCACTGAAGTGCAATCCATAGTCCTGTTTGAAGATATCACATAATTTTGCAGAGGCTACAGTGTTAGTTATAAGCTGGCCAAAGATACATATACGAGACTGGGATTTTTTTTCAGGTGGGGGGTGGGGAAGTGACTTTTTTGCATGAAAGGTGACCTTTGTGGCTATTTACAAGTCCAAAAAGCAAACTCTCTTTAAGTCAATAACTTTCTTCAAGACATGCCAAGGAAAGCTATTAACTAACACAAACTAGGTATGTGCAATGTATATCAATCGGCTTGTTTCTTCGTATACTTTCACTCAAAACTTTCTATGATAGTCCACCCACACAAAAAGTTACACAGATAATGTAAAAGTACTGTTTATGTGTGACAGGTTTGATGATAAAAGTGTTAACTAGAAAAGATGATTTGCTGCATAGCAAATCAGTGTGTGTGTCTTCAAAGCATATTTGTATGGCAATGTACAACTATTCCATAACACAGGAGTAGAAGTTGGAATGGCATCTCTATCTATTACAGCTTTGAAGTTATTCAAGATTTAAAATTTCTAATGGTGCTATTTAGCATAATTCAAATTGCTACAGCTTTTGTTTTAGATTCATTACATGCGCAATGGTCAGGAACCCCCTAGTAGAAGTTAAACTGACATGAACATGAACCAAATCGGATGAAAATGTACCAAGTTATGGCAAGATGAAACTTTGAAAGGGCCAAATGACCTTGACCTTTGCCCTTTCGAGGTCACGTGTTGTTATAAAAATGTGCAGTGTTGCAATACCTACAATTTGAGTCTAACATGATTAGAATTGGATGGAAAAAAGCCAAGTTGTGACTGGATGAAACTTTCAAAGGTTCAAATGACCTTGACCTTTGACCTTTAGAGGTCACACATAAATTTTAAAATATGCAGGGTTACAATAGCTACAATTTGAGCCCAACATGATCAAAATTAGATAAAAATTGACTAAGTTATGGCTAGAAGAAGGCCACCAAGGAAAGTGGCCTTTAACCTTGAAATGACCTTTGACCTTGAGATGACCTCTACCTGGAGTGAACCTTGACCTCAAAAATGACATTTTGGCATAAAAGTGACCTTTGACCTTGACATGACCTTGACATTTGAGATGACCTTTACCTTGCTATGATCGAACTCCTATACACTAGGGACCACATCTACTATAGTATATAAGATATTGAAGATTTAAAACTTTAATTAGCCCTCATTTGCATAATTTTGAAAAGCATGACCTCTCATTATAAAAAGGCCAGACTTTATCCATAGAAGTATAATTGTGCGAAGTTTGGAGTTTCTACATGTAATACTTTTCAAATGAAATGTCGGACAAATTTGCCGGTAAAGAAAGAAAGAAAGAAAGAAAGAAAGAAAGAAAGAAAGAAAGAAAGAAAGAAAGAAAGAAGAAAGAAATAAAGAATTCCTAGAAAAACAGAAAAGTGTGCGTTGACACACACACTTTAAATAAAACAAGCATGTAAAGATGTTGAAGTTGTACATTTAATATCAATATGGGAACTGTACATGTATTAGGATATACATTTTCATGGACTGGAAGCTGATTGACCACTTGACCGCCACAGGTTGAAACGACATTTCTGTCTGTGGGTCTGTGTGACAAAGTCAATAAAAGTGTACAGCAAGGAGGTTCCCCTCCAACCTTTTTTTACTGCCAGTTCCCTAGTTTTTTTCTCTGAGTAGCCATTGAACAGGAAGCGTTGAAGTGGTGAAATATATGGCAGCCATTTTTTGTGTGTTTTGTTTCACAACACGGACATATATCATCCATTCCATAAGCATGTGTTTACTGGTGACCGACATATCATTCATATATAGCACTCAAATTTGATCTAGAGACAAAAACAAGGAATCTGCAAAGCACTCTGCTGGCATTCCCACCGACACCCAAATTGTTACCAGCCTGCCGGGTTCCTCCTTGAACAACAGTATCATATGAGTATGCTGTGATTCGGTCTTGAGCGGAGTGATTTCAGGATAATAAGCACCCCCTGATAGCACACGGATTCTGTACCAACAGCCAATTTTCATGGTAGAAGTGGAATGGGGGCGAATGGTCTCAAGCTCCTGTGCTCTGACTCCCCTCAGTCAGCAACTCAGCTTGACCTGCATGTGGGGAAAGACTTGTGACGTCATCTGGGATTCCCTCTCATGAAAGGGGACTTCCTCATACATGCTCAGTGACAATGACTGCCAGAATTTGAATGGTAATCGGTAAACGAAAACATGGTTCCTAGTAAAACAAAACATGGAAGTGCAATGTTAACAAATTGAGTACAATTTATAATAAACATGATAATGCCCATGTAGACTGATCAGTTTATTATATTTAATTCGTTGTTACCTTGCAGGGCATGCTACGATCTAACATCCATGAGTAACGGTCACATTGACAAAGAGGAGATTGACCAAGTGATCCAGTGAGCCCATTCGCAAGTTATTATAGTACCCATGGGCAGAAACATTGGAGGATATAACATTTTCTGCTGTTTGTTGTGGTGGACAATCTGGTCAAGTGTGGGGTGGAGGGTAGGCTGAAGCTTTATGGTGTGCGCAGTGCACTCTTTGCACAGATTTGAATGGTTATACTATAGAAAGTATCTGCTGACGTGGGCTAGTCTGTGCAAAAAACAGACCGAGGAATATCTCTGAAACAATGGGTTCAATCTGTTTAAAATTTAAAATATATAATAATCATACATCGAGGGCCTAGGGACTTTATGTTAATGTATATTGATTATTCCAAAGTAGCAAGCACGGGGCACAACACGCATCACTTGGTGTTTAGCTGAATAAAAGCAAACATCTCCGCAGCGACTGCCATCGACGGAGATGAAAAAGAACATCACCATATTTTGGGAATGTGTCACTTTTGACATAAACAAAATGCTGAATATGCCATTTTCCGTGGTGCCCATAATTATATAACAATACAATTAATAAAAATAGAAGTCAACTATACAAAATATACCCTATTAACATATCTTACTTCCACATATGATATACATTTGTGGTATATTTTGGTATCATGACTCGTTCTTCTCAACATACACTGTATTCAATTTAAATGGTGTCCTTTATTTGAGTGCTTAATCATCTTGAAAAATAGGTCTAGGTCACACAAATTTTACGAAAGATGACCACTGGCCTTATGACAGTTTGGTGTAAATTTTGTTGTTCCATCTCAATTAATTATCACAATGATGATTTCAGTTTGTTGTTGACACCCATAATGTCAATTCCAATTAATACCACCAGTGATGCCACCATCACTGGCGGTATCAATTTGAGGGCCTTTAAATGTGGTTGCTGTTGTAACAACAGTCCACTGTGACAGAATTATTCATTCCATACTAGTAGATATAATTGTTAGGCATTATTCTTTATGGTATGACATTTTGTAACAGACCTACATTATTTTGAGAAGTATTGTCCATTTCATCAGAACAGCAATTTAGACATAAACTAGAACAGACTGATTTTCCAACAGAAAATCAAATGTCTCCCGGTAGAACACTTACGTCTATGAATAAGCTACAGGTGATAACAAATTACAAATGACCAAGTTTGCTTGAAAATTACAATCCTATTTTAGCTCTCACCTAGATACATTACTCTACCAATTTTCATCAAGTTCTTCAAGACTTATTGCAGAGAAACCAATTTCCCATAAATGACCCTGTGACCTTGAAAATTAGGTCACGGTCACCCAAATACAATCCAAACCTTGGTCTTACCTTGAAACATAATCCTACCAAGTTTCATCAAATTCCATCCTGTTCATGACTTATCGAACGGAAACCAATTTCCCATAAGTGACCCTGTGACCTTGAGAATTCGCTCAAGGTCATCCAAATACAATCCCAACCTAGGTCTTGCCAAGATACATAATCCTACCAAGTTTCATCAAATTCCATCAAGTTCTTCAAGACTTATCAAACGGAAACCAACTTCACATAAGTGACCCTGTAACCTTGAGACTTTGCTGAAGATCATCCAAATACAATCCCAACTTAGGTCTTGCCAAGATACATAATCCTACCAAGTTTCATCAAATTCCATCCTGTTCTTCATGACTTATCAAACGGAAACCAATTTCACATAAGTGACCCTGTGACCTTGAGAATTCGCTCAAGGTCATCCAAATACAATCCCAACCTAGGTCTTGCCTAGATACATTATCCTACCCAGTTTCATCAAATTCTATCAAGTCCTTCAAGATTTATTGCACGGAAACCAAGTGTTGAAGGACCTGAACAACAACAACAAGCGGAAGAAACGGGCACTAAAACAATATGTCCCCCGGCTTCCACCGTGAGACATAATTCCATGAGCATTCTCTCATCATACCTATCAGTTTCAACTTGAGTGTGACTTACTGATGTAATGTTCCAGTACATTGACAGGGAAACACCCTTTTTTTAATTGCTATCTACCATTTTTGTTCAGTTGGCTGTTTGCAGGACCATTGATGCATTTGTAGAAGCTTGCACAAAATCTGTACACTAGAAAAATATACGAAATAAATTCTAAAGATTTATTTCAAATGTAGTTTGATAAAAGACATCACAAATGGGTACTTAAACATTTATATATTTTTTTTTAATATTTTTTATTTTTGTAATATTGCGACCTGATTTTGGAAGCTATACATTTACAAGGGCCGGCCTTTTGTTATTACTAATTATTTAAGACCTTCACATTTAACCTGTCGGTTTGGGACAATTCTATTATGATTGCAGCTTCATTAGAAACAGTGCATCTTTATGATGTTGGTCATGATGTGACACATACAAATTCAATCTATCTCTAAATCTGAAAGCCATTCAGGTATTACAAGGATGAATGTCAAATATTTCTGTGCAATGCTTACAACACATGCAAGTGGATGAAAACTTGCTCTGCACAATCAATACATTCATACCACTTTCCCATCGTGATAACCCCTGACCCTCTCACCAGGCAACGGTGACAAATGGGCACCATGAGATATGTGTACTGTTGGAAATCCAAAATTGTTACTAGCATTTGTGGGAATAATGAATATTAATAAATACTCATTCCAAACATATGACAACTCCTTCTCATGTCAAGCTCAAGGAGAGCATGACTATGACTTGTAAACAATTAATTGTATCAAAGATGCCACTTTGGCAAGAGCAACATAAATAGTGCCATATATATGATAAATGAGAATCTGCTCATACGTATTGGCCTTTCCTGGCTGAATAATATGGGACAAAGCAACACTGCAACAAATACCACATGAATGCTCCATATTCACTTTATGCTTTTCACATAGATGTACAAGTTTGATCCACACATTGTTAATATACAGAATCTTGTGATTTTCCCCACCACCAACTACAGCAAGTGACAGAAAAATGGTAACTCACTCTGTAGCCATGTAAGATTTTATCTATTCTACATTTAATTGTTTAATTTGGTATTCATCACTAAAAATATGCCCTAGGCCTACCTCAATGCCAAGCTGGTGAGCCATGTTTATTTACGTTCGTCATAGTTGTATCACCTCATGTGTGACATATAATGAAACATCCATCATGTACATTTGATTTTGTCCATGATGTTAATGCACTGTGTCACTGATGCAGGTATTCCACAATTTAGTCATAACAATGTTTAGGTCATGTGATTTGAATTTCACTCTAGAAGATGATAATTCACAACCAAAACATAGAATATATATATATATATATATTCTATTGTGAATTATCACCAATCAACCAAATCTAATCTGTGTGCTGATATCATTTGTGACATGTATTTTCTGTGATCACAATCTGTTTTTGGGAGGGGTGGGTCGGGAACATGTGCTGTGCATCAGTCTATGTTTTGAGGTTTCACCTTGATGACTATGACCATGCTTGCCAGGATTTTACTGGCAATTGGCATCTATTCCATTTCAATTTGGACTATTTCCTTATTGAACGACTACCCACTTAAGAGGGCTACTTTCACACTTGCCACCCACTGGGATGTTCAATTGATAGTATCTCAAAGGAGGGAGCACTGTACATACATGATTCTGACCATAGGCTGCCACACAGTACAACAATTCAAAAATTAAATACATTACAGTTTCCTACAAACTTAAATCATTTTTTCCATAAATTTAACCTGACCAAAAAAAAAATATAAGTGTGCAATTGAACACCTGCTTGACACAAAATACCCACCAAATCGCCTGCTCTTCACATCATGTGGCTTCTGATCTATTTCACAGATGGCTGCTCTCAAACATTAACCCTTTCCCGTCAGACCAGCTTGTGGCCAAAAAGCATCTGTTTGAATATGTCTGACTGGTTTCATCAGTAATTAAACAATAATTTGAATGTGAATTCTAAATATGACCTACTAAGATAGCATGCTCCCAGTCAGCAATTTTCTTTGGTAGTGGTTCGGTGCCCTGTTGGAAATCTAGCAAATCGATCAGCTTATGCACAATCAGACTTTGTCATCTTATGCACGTCTTTACTAAACTCATGTTAAGGTAACACCCCCCTCTCCCAATACATGTACTAGCACTGACATCCTGATCATGTGTATTGGTGCATCAGTGAATTATTACATCCCTGTGACATGTATCAGTGCAGTACATTGACTGATGAAAGCTTCAGTTACACATTTTGCTTCCCTAATCAAACGATGCTATGCGCCACACTGGACACTTTAAAAATTCCTATAACTACATGACGGATCTTTCAATTGTAAGAACCACACTATAACCCAACAGTAATGTCATGGTTCCTGCATTTTGTTGACACATCATGCTTCGTGCTGCTGGAGCATGGCCTTACAATGCAAAAGCAGCTGTTCAAAACTAAAGGTTCTTCATGCTTTTCAGCAACACTGAGGGCTATATTCAACAAACCCAGAACTGTAGTACATGATGAACTTCATGGACACTGCCAGTGGCAGTGCAGTAGCTGCACTACTAGTGCTATCCTGACCCTGTCCTGTGATTACTTGTTTTTTACCCTCGGCCTCACTGCTTACAGTTGATATTTTGGTTGTAAAACTATGTTTGATTTGGAGCTTCTTTGGAATACCTCCCGTATTTTACCAGGGCCATAATATTACTCGTACTGCTGGTCTGAGGATGTGGGCAGTTGACAGGTCACCTGTCGTTTCTGTGACTGACTGTCACGTTCAATTACCCTATCTCGGGGTCACCTGCTCGAATCCCACCATTTGCCACTGCACTGGCACTGCCATCGGCACACACCGCACAGGCGAGCCTCAGAAGATTTCTACGTCCAAGTCACCACTGCAAATTAAGTACTAGTATGCTTTATCATCATCAAGTCTACGCCATCCCGCCTGGCTAGGTCAAGTATCTAAACCATCAAAATAACGTTCTCATTTTGGATCTCTGTTGTTAAGCACGCGACGTCTTATAACCTGACAAAACCGGGTCTGACACTGACAGCCGATTTTCACATGTATGCCGTCTGCAGACACTCCCTCCGTTCGATATTCGATGATAAACTCACCTTAGAATACAAAAGTGCTCCTGGTATTGTCTTTGCTGTTCAGAAGATAATTTGTTGACTTATGTTTCTGTCTATGGTTGCATTATCTGTTTCAAAATTTGAGTTTTAACGCAGTTACCAAGACGAACTAAAACAGTGTCCCAAATAATTATCGACGATCGCCATATTTAAAATGTGGCAAACACGCGAGATAACGAGATTTGCCGAGAACAAGCGCATGCTGAGTATTTATTAAATAGTCACCCCTAGAGGGCACCAATGTACATGCACTGGCCCAGCTGGAGCGTCACATTGTCATTGCAAATTTACAATTTGGCAACATTAGGGAGTAAAATAACATATTTGCTTTGGGGATTTCATCTTGCTGTGCCAAACAACAAAAAGTTACTGCGAATACGCCACTGAGAATCAGTTTCAGCTTAACATTAATATTGTCATTTTTTGCTCAAGATCCATACACTTCTAGTCTTTTTACCGGAATAACGGCAACTTGGATCTACGTGCAATAATGTATGGTTAAGAAGCTATTTATATCTGCATGGAGAGCCTGTACATTAGTTTTACAGCAGGTCTATCAGGCAATCCAGAAACATTAAAAAGTTTATGATACGATTACAGTAAAATGAGGGATATTTCATAACCGCACCAACCACTTTGCAAAGTCATTGACAGAGTTTAACTTTTTTAAGAGGAATTCTTTTGACGTGAAAAGTTCTTCAAACATCCCAAACGCATTTCCCATACATATCCATTGCTCATTCGGCAAAATGTTCAATGTTCTAACTTTATATGTCACTTCTTTCTGGGTTGTGCATTTTCTATGCCAATAAATGATGGAAAGTGCGAATATGTGCAATAATTTTTTTATACGAATTTAAGCTTCATGTTTACAGATCCATAAACATAATAAGACCAAAATTACAAAAGGGTAGCCCATTATGAAACTTCACACTAAAGGGGATTGTGCTATGTTGGAAAAAATGTCCAGAATATATCAGGCATTTCCCCCAGCACCCCCGATCATGATCATCGGATCAGAATCTCAACGTGACTCGACACATAAGACTGTGTCGGTGGAACAAATTATAACAAGACAGGAGATGATCCAATCAGAGTGTTTCTTCTCTTGCCCAACTAGGCATATAAAGAAACATCAATAGTTTCTTTTTCTTTTTCTTTTGTGTGTGTGTGTGTGTGTGTGTGTGTGTGTGTGTGTGTGTGTGTGTGTGTTTTGCAAACAGAATGCATGGTGAAGTTGCCGTAAACTACTAGTATATCTTCTCTGACAAAAAAAAGAGGATTTGCTACAAAGTAAATCTGCATGTGTGCGTACAAAGGAAAGTTGTTGCTTTTATATTCAAATTCAAAATTGGAAAAGCTGCATGACAGAAAGAAAACGTAAAAGTTCAGGCAAAAAAATGACAAAATGACGTTCTTGACATGAAAAAGATCTGCTGGTAAAAAGAAACGCCAGACAAAAAAGAAGAATTCTGGATAAAACATGATGTCAAGTGTTGACAAACAAACAAGATTTGATCATGTGGTCAGAAACCCTAGCTAGTTCTCTCAAGGAGGGTAGAAATAGACTCTCCTTGGTTCTCTAGACTACCCTTTTCATTGCAACTTGGATTCATTTATGGATCACTGTTGGCGATACAACTCGGACTGATGACAAAATGGTCACCACATGGTAGCATAAAAGCCCGACATGAATATAGACAACAAATCCCAGTGATGTATATACGTGTAATTGAATGCTGGTGACAAAACATGGCCTGTTGCATGTCTTGTATATCACAAATATGTACAAATCTACTATTGTTGCTCCTAATTTGCATTAGTTCAATTTAACTGATAGGGCCCGGCCATGA
The DNA here is from genome assembly GCA_964020975.1 of Hermodice carunculata. Lineage (NCBI taxonomy): Eukaryota > Metazoa > Annelida > Polychaeta > Eunicida > Amphinomidae > Hermodice > Hermodice carunculata. The sequence goes on along the minus strand of OZ026630.1, from coordinate 60,678,826 downwards.
AATGTTCAGAGGTTGTAGCTTCAGTGGCGTCTGAGTGCTGAGCTGTGGGCAAAATTGAAGATGGACAAACTTCGGGAAAAGTTGGAATGGCACATCTACACACCCCTGATTAATTCCCTTTGCTGTTTTAACTTGAATAGTAATGACCAAAACCATGAAAGAGTCCAAATAATAATTAACTCCGAGCTTAATAAAGCATGTGACTGGTTAGCTGCAAATAAACTCTCATTTAATGTATCCAAAACTAAATACATGATTTTTCATTTTCCCTGTAGCGTAAGCTGAACATAAACATTCACTTTAAAATAGTAGACAAAAGCATTGAAAGAGACGGTAAATTTGACTCTTTAGGACTCTTGATTCCAGAAAACTTTCTTTGGAATACCAATATCCCAATATCCCAATATCCCAATATCACTAAAATGGCGAAGAAATTATCCGGAATGAAAAAAAAAGCCAAAGAAACAAGGAGTTCCACCATAAAAGGTTCACAATTTATTTTTGTAAAGGAGTTCAACCCCCACCCCCCACCCCCCACCCCCCAAAAAAGAAAAAGAAAACCAATGATTTACACCCTAAAAAGGACGTGATCTATTTCACAAAAAAGTTCTACCCTACTCCCCCCCCCAATAAAAATGAAATGAAAACTAGGAGTTCCACCCTTAAAAAATCAATATTTTCCCACGTAGTCCCACGCTAATAATGATGTAATGCATTTCGCAAAGGAGTTCCACCATTCAAACAATTAATTCCTAAATTACTAATACCACCCTAAAAAGGACAAAGAGTATTTTGCAAAAGAGTTCCATCCTCTCTCTCTCTCTCTCTCTCTCTCTCTCTCTGATTGTCTGTCTGTCTGTCTGCCCATCCATCCGTCCGTCCATCTCTCTATCTATCAAGCAGTGTGCATTCACATGTGTATGTGTTAGGCTACCTTGTACTGTTTTTTTTTTGGGGGGGGGGGTACAATATGGCTGTCAGCTTGGTTACCAGTAATAAAATACTGAGCTTTTTATGGATGAACATTTTCCCTTTCAGAATACTGTAAGTTTTCACTTTCTTTCTTTCTTTCTTTCTTTCTTTCTTTCTTTCTTTCGTTCTTTCTTCCTTACTACTACCAATTTCGTCCGACAATTTTCATGGACATTATTACACTTAGAAACTCCAAACTTGGTTATGATTACAGATCCGTTCATGAAGGTGAGCCTTTTTTACAAAGACGATTGAGTGCATTAAAATTATGCAAATTAGGAGCATTTGAAATTTTAGATCTTGAATATCTTCAAAACTATTATCGGTTGAGGTGTCATTCCAACTTCAAGATACAGGTTTGTACTGCAGGCGCATCCAGTGAACCACTAACGAGAGTTGCAGAATTATGATTTAAGATTAGGGGCACTTGAAGTTATTACGTACATAATAACTTAAAAAATTATTAATGGTAGAGACGATATTCCAACTTCTATTTACAGATTTGTGCTGTAGGCGCATTGAATGAACCACAACCAAAGGCTGTATAATTAAGATTTATGTTAATTATGGGCGCTTGAAAAGTTCAAATGTCTATGAATATCTTCAAAACTATTATAGGTAGAAGTGCCATTCCAGCTTCCATTTATAGGTTTGTGTTGCAGGTGCATCCAAAAGAAACACACACACACACACACACACACACACACACACACACACACACACACACACACACACACACACACACACAATAATTGTAGAATTTGAATTTATGCTAATTAGGTGCACAGTGAAAGTTTAAATGTTGAATATCTTCAAAACTGTTGTATGTACAGATGCCATTCCAACGTCAATTCATAGGTTTGTGCTGTACGTGGATACAATGAACCACAAACAAAAGTGATAGAATTTTTAATCTATGCTTATACAAGGGCCAATGGAACAGTTTAGATGTTGACCAGCTACAGGCTAGCACAGTGACGTCTGTCCACAAACTTGGAAGGCTGAGGGGGGGGGGGGGGGGCACAGCTTCACATTTGATTGATCTCGGGAAGTTTTGTGTTTGGAGTTTATGGTTACCAAAATTCAGATTTTCAAAGTTATTTTTATAGATGAAAACTAAATCTAAAAATCAGTAGATTTCAGCTGTCATGATGTGGCACTTATTCATTTCAATAAGCATTGTTAAATAGCATGTGTCTGTAGAGTTATGGCCTTTTTTTAAACACACTTTATTTTCATTAGCCGGAGTCACCAGTACAGGCAGGCCTCAATTTCAAGTGGAACTGAGCATAATCTGAAAAGATACTATCTTATCGAAAGAAATTTCCTGCATAGAGTCACACATATCTCTATTTCAGGTCTGCTAAATTGTCGGAATATATGTATCAAAACGAAAAATAAACAGTACCAATACTTCTAAGTTCTTGGATCCCAGTATGATAAAATGTACATTTGTGTTTGTGTATTTGTACTTTTATCCGTGACTCTGCCGTATGATTTTATTTCTCGTGTCCGATATCGATGTGTTAATGTGAGTATTTTTTCATTTCGATGTATCAATTCATATGTATTTAATTTAGATGTATCGCTGAAGTTAATAAATTAGCATTAATACTACTGATGACAGATCAGTAACTTTGACAGCCATTGGGTCCAACAGTTGAAAGAGTTCACAGTTTCACCCAAACGTGCTCACTCATTTGGCACAATGAAACCATTATGAGGCTATGGGGGATAACAATGGATCGACACACCGATTCCTGTCATTGTCTCAAGTCCCTTTGAAGCTGGACACTGATGCAAGGCTGTTTTCTTTGAAATTTCTCAACTTGCTTGTGAAATCACAAAGCAAAACTGACATTTGACTGCATTCTAAAAACAAGAAGAAAACTTGCTTTTTAAGCTACATAATGGTGCTACACTGATAAAACTGTTAAATGGTCAAGTTCGATCAGAAGTGTACTTTATACCCTCGGATGATTTTAGGATGAAGGCGTCAGTATTGTTCATGCAAAAGGCAATTATGTATGAGAAATGGCACCATAGTATTATTGTGATTTTCTCAAAAGTTTATTTTTGGTAGACCAACCAGTTTGGGGAAACGAACTTACATCAAAATATGAATGCCTCTATGATCTTGGAATAAACGAGTATGGAAAGAAAAATATTTAATCTATGATCATTTTTCTTAATTTGTTTTCATCAAGTATCCTTCCGTGACTTTTGTAGCTTATTAAATGAATAACATGCATAACCTTCCAGAACCAACTTTAAGTTTCCATAACTTTTTATCGAAATAATTTTCATAAAGAATGAGAAAACCTCTCCCGTATATTGATACGTATTTTCAAATCCTTTACTTGTCAAATATTTATATCAAAAAATACTTTGTGAAAAAACTGTAAAAAAAAAGGGTGTAATTCATACCTACTTGTAGAATGGCCAAAAATATCTTGTAACTACCCAAAGTAATGTTTGCTTTTTTTACTTTTAACTAATTTTGACATCTATAGCAAAAACAAAATATATAGTTTTAGTGTGTTGATGGCAAAATTGGATGAACTAGAGGAGGTCAAAGTCAGCGGTCTCAGCTGCACGCACACCCATTGACCAGTGACTTAAATTTGTAACATTTCAAAATAAGGTAATCGATTGATGCAAATACACATAATTAAAGTCTTGAATGATGACGAATTTCTTCAAAACTATTATAAATAGAGGCACCATTTCAACTTCAACTTGTAAGTTAGTGCTATGGGTGTATCCAATGAACAGTGACTGAAAATCCATATTATAATTTATGCAAATTTTGGTCAATACAAAAACAAAAACAAAAAACAAAAAACAAAACAAAAAAAACAAGTGTTGAATAATGCTGTACATCTTCAAAACTAAAGGTGGATTCCAACTTCATGTTATAATTAGGCCAATTCACAAGAGTTCGATGTTGGATGCATAAAAAACTATTACAGATAGAGGTTTCATTTCGACATAAATTTGTATGTTTGTGCTATATGTAGGCAAAGCTATTATTGCCATCAAAATACATAAAGTTTTCCCACACACAAATTTGCTGTCAAGCCAATCTTTGTTTTCTAGTTTCCCTTTCCTTGCCTATTTTCCACTTCATTTTTATGTCGCCTTAAAACTGAGCACTTTGTGGTGAAATGTTAAAAGTCATTTAAAATAGCCAACAAGATGAAAATTATACATGGGCCTATTAGGCCATTTGAAAGAAGACCAGATAAATAGAAAAGAAGATTTTCTTCAAAGCAAACCTGTCTGTGTACCTTCAAAAGTTGTAAATATCAAATCGTACAGCTTTTGTCCTTTGGTACTTCACATTCCATTAAGCTTATGGCTGCATATAAATTTTAAACGACAAAATGACCTTGACCTTTGACCTTGAGAAGTCACATGTAAATTACAAAAATGTACAGTGTGACAATACCTACACTTTAAGCCCATCATGAACCAAACCAAATAAAGATTGACCAAGTTATGACTAGATGAAATTTACAAAGGGCTAAATGACCTTGGAGGTTACATACTAATTACAGCAATGTGCAGTGTTGCAATACAAGTTGCGGTCAACATGATGAGAATTTGATGGAAATTGGCTGAGTGATGAATGGATGAAAATTTCAGAAGTCCAAATGATTTTGACCTTTAGAGGTCACATGTAAATTACAAAAATGTACCGTGTTACAATATCCTTTTTGAAACCCTACATGAACCAGATCAAATGAAAATTAATCAAGTTACGTTCAGATGAAAATTTCAAAGGGCCAAATAACCTTGACCTTTGACCTTTAGAGGTCACGTGTGATTACAAAAGGATAGGATATAGAAGATTTAAAACTTTAATTAGCCCTCATTTGCACACTTTTGAAAATCATGACCTCTCATTATAAAAAGCCAGGACTTCATCTATAGAAGCAAAATTGTGCCAAGTTTGGAGTTTCTATCCATAATAGTCTCCGAGAAAATGGGCGGACACATTTGCTGAGAAAGAAAGAACTAGAAAAGATTGTTTGCTTTACAACAAAACTGTCTGGGTGCGTTCAAAATGAGAACAGTTTGAAATGCTACACTTTGCCATTTTTCAACATAATCTAAATATTGTGTATTAGCCTAATTTGTATAAATTGAAATGCTATAACTTTGGTTCTTGGTTTATTGGACGTGGTTATGTCGAATACTTATAAACTGAAGTTTGAATGACACCACTATCTATAGTATTTTTGAAGCTATTCAAAAGATTTAAATTTTGTATTTTCGCCTAATTTGCATAAAATAAAAGCCTACAACTTTGGTTCATGATTCATTGGATGTGGTTATGTCACAAACCTACAAATTGAAGTTGGAATGGTACCTCTATGTATAATAGTTTTGAAGTTATTCAAGATTTAGCTTTTGTGTATTTGCATAAATTATAATCCTACGACTTTGGTTCATGGTTCATTGGACGCACCTATGTCACAAACATATAGTGTGAAGTTAAAATGGCACCTCGATCTATGATAGTTTTGAAGCTATTCAAAAGATATAAATTTGGGGTATTCACCTTATTTGCATAAATTAAAATTCTACAACTTTGGTTCATGGTTTATTAGACGCGACTATGTCACAAACCTACAAATTAAAGTTCGAATGGCACCTCTATGTATAACAGTTTTGATGTTGTTTAAAATATAAATTTTATCTATTCATCTAATTTGCATAAATTAAAATTTTCCTTTTTTGTTTCATTGGATGCGTCTTTGTTACAAACTTTTAAATTGAAGTTGGTATGGTACCTCTATCTATTATAGTTTTGGACTTACTAAAAAGATTAAAAATTTTGTGTATTCACCTTATTCACACAAATTAAAATTGTACAACTTTGGTTTATGGCTGATTGGATGCGGCTGTGTTATAAGCCTTTAAATTGAAGTTGGAATAACACGTCCTTCTATAATAGTTTTCAAGCTATTCAAACTTTAAATTTTGAACATTCACCTAATTTGCATAAATTGAAATCCTACAACTTTGGTTCATTTTTCATTGGATGCGGCTTTGCCGCTGACCTGTAATTTGAAGTTGGAACAGTATCTCCATATATGAATGTTATAAAATTTTACATTTTTGTTTCATTGGATGCGTGTATATTACAAACCTTTAAATTGAAGTTAGAAGGGCACCTCTTTCTATAATAGTTTTGACGTTATTCAAAGAGATTTAAACTTTGTGTATTCACCTTATTTGCATGGATTTAAATTTTACAACTTTGGTTTATGGTAATTGGATTGGGCTATGTTACAAACCTTTAAATTGAAGTTCAATGACACCTCTATCTATAATATTTTCAAGCTATTCAAGATTTTAATTTTGAATATTCACCTTATTTGCATAAATTGAAATCCAACAACTTTGGTTCATTGTTTATTGGATGCGACTTTGCCACACACCTGTAATTTGAAGTTGGAACGGCTACTCTATCTATAATAGTTTTGGAGATATTCAACTTTTAAATTTTGTAATGCCCCTAATTAGCATTATTTGAAATTCCACAATTTTCGTTTACTGTCCATTGTATTGGCAGGTGTAAAAAAGTTATAGATGCACATTGAAATTTTATGTCTATCTGAAATAGTTTGGAAGATATGGAGCTTTAAGAATTTTAATTGCCCCTAATTTGCATAATTTTAAACATCATGACTATTCCAAACCAGGTGCACAATTTCACTGGCAGGTCAGTCACCCTGGCAAGTTTAGTGGTTTTCGGAATAATAGTGTCTGAGAAAAACTCTAGACAAATTTAGGTGCCATGGAAAGAAAGAAACTAGAAAATTTGGTTTGATTGTTGGCAAATCAGTCTGGATGCCTGGAGAAACTGCAATGCAATGTATGCAGCTGTGACATAAGCTCCAAATGTCTATAGCATGTTAACAGTATGGCCAAGTTGGTGAAAAGTGTTGCAGAATTATATAGGTAAACATGTCTAGCTTTGACCTTTCAAGGTCACTCTAGATCGAAAAAGACAACACCAGATGAAAGCTTATATGTCCTTTCCTACTCATGTTCATGTTCAATAGTAACTATGGCCCCAAAGTGCACCGTTTTCCATATACAGAGATTCTAATGCTGTGTGGCCTTGCTTTGACCTTTTAAGGTCACTCAAGGTCAAAAAAGACAGCACCACATAAAAGCCTACATATCATTTCTTATTCATGTTTAAAAGTAACTATGGCCCTAAAGTGCACCGTTTTCCATATACACAGATTGTCATGGTGTGCGACCTTGATTTGACCTTTCAAGGTCACTCAAGGTCAAAAAGGAGAGCACCAGGTAAAGCCCATATGCCATTTTCTATTCATGTTTATTAGTAACTGTGGCCCCCCAAAAATGCACAGTTTTCGAGAAACAAGCTTATATCACTTATACATTTGTATCTGCCCAGATTTGGGAAATACTAACAAAAAACAACAAACAAACAAACAAACAAAAAAATCAAAATTTATCCAAGGTAGCTGGTTTTCGATTGTATCTGGTCCATTCTAGGGACCATCTCTGACATAAATTTGGTAAAGCTACTTGCAATATTTTCTTAGACATTCAAGATTTAAATTTTCAATGTGTCTTAATTAGCAAAATTTAAAATTTTACAACTTTTGTTTACTGTCCATAAGATTGGCAGATGTCACAAACCTATATGCTGAACTTTGAATTTTGTATCTATCTATAATAGTTTTGAAGATATGGAGCTTCTAAATTTCTAATTGCCCCTAATTAGCAAAATTTTGAAGTTCATGACTATTCCAAATCAGAGAGACAACTTCCCTACTAGGTGTATTACCATGCCAAGTTGAAACAGTGTAGCTTGCACAGTGTCAGAGAAAAGCTCCGGACAAATTTGGCGGAAAAAAAAAAAAGAAAGAAAGAAAGAAAGAAAGAAAGAAAGAAAGAAAGAAAGAAAGAAAGAAAGAAAGAAAGAAAGAACAATATGTCTGGGTTGGCACCCAGACATAACAAATAGTATAGAAAAACATGACCCACATTCATATATTTCAAACCCAACAATGACAGCAAAGAGATTCCAGAGTTACCAAAGCATCAACATTCATCTTCCGATACCAATGTGAAGAAACAAATTTCACTCCTGACTTGAGACAGGCAGTCACCCAAAAAGGCAAGTGGTTGTTTTAAACCGGTCCTCTCAATTGAAATATTCGTCATCAATACAGACTATAGTATTTCGAAAATATATAAAAACCACTCATAACCCAAATTTTATCACTTCTGCCAAAAATAAAAAGAGACCTGGTAGGCCTATCACTTTTTGGTTCTCCTGATTAGTCAATCAGCGGAGTTTATAGCAAAAGAAAAAAGTAGGCCGACATCGTTTTTGTGATATTTATGAATCTGGAACATTATAAAAAAAAATCTACCTCCATTATATCTACCGTCGGAGAACACAGCCAACAACACAACATAGCCAATGAAGTATTTATCAAATAGTATAGAAAAACATGACCCACAAAGAACGCGAAGAAAAACAATATGTTTGGGTTGGCACCCAGGCATAAGTAAAGGAAAAAAGAAACAAGAAAGAAAGAATTTCTGAGAAAACAGTATGGCAGTGTTGGCACACAGACATAAAGATACTATTCCAACTTCAATTTAATAATGTTGTACATGTACATGTACATGTACATGTACATTATCAGCCATATACAGAAAAAAGGGCTGACCCATTCTGCAATGGGCACTTCCCTCCAGGGACCACTTTTTCCCAGTCTTAAGGGTGTCAAACCATTGAGAATTTTACGATGAAAATAGATTTTGAAATTGAATATGTATCAGGGATATTTTGTGCAAAGCTGGGCGCAGGGACAGCTAGCAGAATAACTTATGGAGTTAGTGCGTAGGGTATTGAAACCATTGCTCAAGGAAAGTGGTCTTGTGGTAATTGAACGCACTGATAAGCATACCCCTTCGCAATCTTTTCATGTTTGCAATCTTTTGTCACAGGACAGTCGCCAGTCGCAGAGAGGGTTGGCCGGGAGGGAGGGGCTTATAACCCCGCCCCCCCTCTCTCTCTCTCTCTCTCTCTCTCTCTCTCTCTCTCTCTCACTCTCACTCTCTCTCTCTCTCTCTCTCTCTCTCTCTCTCTCTCTCTCTCACACACACACACACACACATGTATATGGAAGCTATTTTGTTCATTTATTACAAACCCTGGGATTTACAGCAAAACTTTTTGTGTAAAACGGTGGGTTTTGCAGTGCATCTTAAGTGTTTGGTAATGTTGATTTGAATGTGCAATCCTGGGGTTTTGCAATACAAAACTCATGGTTTCATGCACAAAACCCTGGGTTTTGTGATTTATGAAAACAAAACAACTTCTATTATGGAAGTTATCTTGTGCAATGGAGTTTTGTTGCCAAATTCTGTTTTGTATAATACAAATCTGATATTTCAATAACTGTGCAAACCCAGGGTTTTATGGAAGTTGTACTTTTCAATAATTCACAAAACCATGAGTTTCGTTCTCAAAACCCTGAGTTTTGCTAAGAAGACCATAGGTTTTGTCACAAACCCAGGGTCTTGCTGAGTTATTGAATTTTGATATGATTCTGGACAAAACTCTGGGTTTCATGTACAACACCACCACCACCCCGCCCGGGTTTCATGAACAAAACTCAGGGTTTAGGTACAAAACCTCGGGTTTGAGCACGAACCCATCGTTTAAGAGCAAAACTCTGAGTTTCCATTACAAAATCCTCGGTTTTGTCAGAAAACATTGGGTTTTGTATAACACACTGTCAAATAACAGACCAAAACCCACTGTTTTGCTGTCCACAAAACCCAGGGTTTTGTATTGTACAATTACAAGTACAAGTATCCATATGACCAATTTGGTGGTAAATGACAAAACCATGGGTTCTGTGATGTAACAAATCCCAGGTTTTTACGAATTTTCCCAAACCGTGGGATTTGTGACGTCACAAAACCGGTTTTTTTTGGGGGTGGTGGTGGTGGTGTTGTGAATAACTGAACAAAGCAACTGCAATATCCAGAGTTATCACAACAAAACTCGGGGTTTTGCAAATGATTAAGATGACTGAAGCATATAATTGAACACTTGGTTTACAAAACCCAGTGCGTCGTTACAAAACCCTGGGATTTGCTAGCAAAAAGTAGGGTATCGTCACAAAATTCATGGTTTTACGTACAAGGCCCTGGGTTTTGTAAGCAAAATGTTACTTAGCACTTCTGTACCAACTGCCCTATGTTTGCTATCAATTATGTGGAGATTTACTGGGTGAATAAAGCGTCACAGCCATCTTGCGCCCAGTCTCAACATCTTGGTTGTTCGAATAACAAACCTTCCTGTCTTTTTGCACACTTTGCACAACTTGTAGTCCTTTTTTTTTCTTGTAACCTAAGCCTGAGACGTGTACTTCGTAGATACATGTACTCTAATATCTGATCAGTTCTTGTGTTTGAGGTTTTTTCTTTCTTTTTCATGTTATAAAGGAACAAAGAGTTATGTTTTATCTTGGAGCAACCTGTATAATAGCTCTATGTTTTACATAGCAGGTTCCAGTTCCGAACATAAAATATATAGTTTCGGCATTTCCTTAATGCTGGTGGATTCAAGTCCCCGATTCTGGAAATAAATGCCGACTCAGTAAGTATCTGCATAACCGTGTTGATATGGCACTGTTTTGACTATAAGTAAACCTTGATATAGTGGGTATATCGGAGTTTTAACTTTTGATGATATTCAAGTTTTAAAATGTGAAATGCTGACCCACTATGAAGTGAGCACCTCCCTAAAGTTGGCACTTTTTACTAGTCCCAAGGTTGCCCTTTATTGAGAGGCTTCACAGTATAAGTAAACATTGGAGTTGTGTGTGTATCATGGGTCTTAATTTTGATGATACCCAAGTTTTAAAATGTGAAATGCTTCAAACTGCTTTGATTTTAATTGCCACAAGCTTATATCCTTCATTAGATGCAACATACTGCACATACATGTCATACATATCACTAGCAGTTGGAATCACACAACTTTTATGTGAAGGAACTACTGGCCAAACACGATTTTATGCAGATAAGACATTGAACCAGGTATCTGAAATATTGACATATTTTAAAATACGAAATGTGATCATGGAGACTAAGCACACACTATGTCCAGTATATGTAAGCTTTGCAAAACCCAAAAGGTTTTTAATGGTACATATTTTTGATATCCATGTACTCATCGACATAAAACACATGAGAAGCTTCTATAACCAGGGGGAAATCTAGGGTTCCGTTGAAAACACAAAGAAGACATGTAATCACATGTTTTATCAGCACAAACGTTTGGTTTCCGCTCAAATACACTATGTATGTATGTATGTATGTATGTATGTATGTATGTATGTATGCATGCATGCATGCGTGCGTGCGTGCGTGCGTGCGTGCGTGCGTGCGTGCGTGTGTGTGTGTGTGTGTGTGTGTGTTGATTGATTTTGTCCTCAGGTTTTGTTGGACATTATTGTTCCAAAAAGCACCAGTCTTGGTATGGACGTAGTGGTGAAATGAATCTTCTGTTTTGGAATAGTCAACAATTAGGCAAATTAGGCAAATTAGGGCCGTTTGAAATTTTAAATGTCAAATATCTTGAAGACCATTTATAGCAGAGGTAGGTACCATTCCAACTTTAATTAATAGGCTTGTACTATAAGAGCATCCAATAAACCACAACCAAAAGTTGCAGAATTTCAATTTATGCAAATTAGGGGCACTTTATGCTTATTAGGGACACTTGAAAAGTTTAAATGTTGAATATCTTCACCATTCCAACTTTAATTTATAGGTTTGTACCAGAGGTGCTTCCAATGAACCATTAACAAAGGTTGTAGAATTTTTAATTTATGTTAATCAGGGACATTTTAAAAAGTTTAAATGTTTAATATTTTCAAAACTATCAAAGATACTACACAATTTCAATTCTAATTTATAGGGTTGTACTATAGGTGCATCCAGTAAATCACAACCAAAATTTGTAGAATTCTGATTTATGCAAATTAGGGGCATTTGTAAAATTTAAATGTTGAATATCTTCAAAATTATAGAGGTGTCATTCCAACTCCAATTAACACTATTAAAGGCAAAGGTGCACAAACAGACAGACAATTTCAAGTACATATAGGCTTCAGATACCTGCCAATTTAATGGACAGTGAAGAAAAGCTCTAGCATTTTGGATTATGCTAATTAGGAGCACTTGGAAATTTTTAAAAGTTGAATGTCTCCAAAATTATTATAAATACAGGTGCCAGTCCAACTTCAAATTTATAGGAATGTGACATATCCGCATCCAGTAAACTATGAACCAAAATTGTAGCATTTGAATGTATGCAAATCAGGCAAATATACACGATGTGAATCTGGAATAACTTCAAAACTATTACAGATAGAGGCGCCACTCCACATCAATTGATAGGTTTGTGACAAAGCTGCATCCAATGAAATATACACCGAAGTTGTAGCATGCAAATTTGTGCAAATTAGGCAAATTCACAAAATTTAAAACTTGAATAACTTCAAAAGCATGACGAACAGAGATGCTAGTCTAACTTCAGTTGAAGGGTTTGTAAGACAGTTGCATCCAGTGAAGGGTGAATCAAAGTTGTAGCAGTTTGATTTATGCAAATACTCAGAATTTAAATCTTAAATAACTTTAAAACTATTATAGGTACAGGTACCATTCCAACTGCAGTCTATAGGTTATTGTTGCAGGAGTTTGTTTAATACTGAATAGGCAATCTTTAACATTTTCCTAGGCACACAAGCTGATTTGCTGACAAGAAAATAAAAAACAAATCTGGTTGCTTGTTGATCTCTATAATTGCATTGAGGCATGCACTTAAAAATTAATATCTAAAGCCACTATAAGGTTGGGGTAAGCTTACGTATTTTATATAATTCATGTGTGTTATGACTTTTCAATTTGTGTTTTACGTAAGGACATTTCAAAAACGAAAATTAAAGGGATGAATTGCACAAATATTAAACAGCGAACACAAAAAGGTATACTAAAAGAACCTTAAGGAGCTAAAACACTTTGTGACTTTTATGTAGAAATATGTGGTAATTTTTTTTGCGAGACTATCAAAAGTATATGCTTTCTGAAAGAAAACATGTGCCTAATTGTAAATTTACTGTTGGATTATAGATTTAACAGTTTCAATTATTTCAATTTTATTTATTTTAATTAAAATTGGAAAATATTTTCATTCAAGCTAGCTTGTAATATCAAACTAACCAGTACATGTGTCTAAAAAAAAGTATCTCAGATTTTTTTTTAGAAGAGCCTATTTTAATGTTTAAAGATCATTGAAATTTCACTGAAATGTTTTTTAAAGTGAATTTTCGAGACATGGTTGGTAGCCAACAATATGCCATGTCAATTTTTATCAAAACCAAATGTTTATCTGGTAAATGTGTTTGAGCTAACTCTTTGTTTATTTTCAAAATATGGAAATTTAATTGCAATTTACATAAGAAAACTTATTTTGTGGAAAATTTGTTGCAAATTTTAAGAACTTTGTGGCAAAATTTCGCTACAATACTCCTGTTGGACTGCCCTGTAAGATATTTTACAAAAACGAGAATTTTAATTTTAAATTTTATTGGTTTAAAGTGTTGCAGCCCCTTCAGCCTGGTATGAATTTTGCTGCATTTTAGAAGTCAGTAGAAAAATGTCTTCAGCGGTGTCGTTTTCTTCTATTCTTTGTTATTTTGATTTTACCACCAGTGTCAACTTTCGACTCAAAAGTTGACAAAACATACTGTCGCGTATTTAACTTTCAGTAACCAGGTCTTTATATCATAGGCCTATATCCTGCTGTGTCATCTTGCCACCCAATGCTGGGGCGAGATGACTCAGTGACTTGGTGTATTTGAAAATGTCCATCAAAGACAAAACCCACATCTATTTTTCCTGCGCTATTATTGCAACTTAATTATTTAATACAACTTTTGAATTTCAAATTTCAGATTATGATGTGATTTTCCCTGCCCAGTTTTTTCGTTGCTTTCAAAACAAAGCTACTTTATCAGGATGAAAACGCCGTTGGCTTATGCACGTCATCTTCGTCCACAAACTAGGCCTGCTCAAATTCAACTATTATACCATCAAAGATCCTAATTTTTCAACCTTTTGTGACTCTCCCTGTGCAAATCGCACCCAGGTTCGTTATGAAAGAGAGCAATGACGTCACATGCCTTGCTCGCGAATCACATGCCAGTTCCAGTTGTGTTTGGGACTGCATCCACAACAGTAGCGATGGAGTCATAAGCATAACTATTCAAAACTGAACGGTGATTTGACGTGAACTGGTCAGCCATAACAAGCAGCCATTAAGTTAGATTGGAAATATACCGTACATCGAGAATCCTCAGCGTTAAGGCTGTGAAGACACGGAGGTAAGACAACAAGGTCACTGTGTGTGAAGCTGACGAAGTCAAAAAGTTGTTTACAGGCGTTGCTAAGGTAAAACTCGTGCGCAGCAAGCAACGCGTGGACTTCATACACTTTCTGAATTTTCAATTGGGACTGTCATGAGATCACACGCAACCCAAACTGTAATTTTTTGATAGACTCTGGGATTTTAATGTCTTTTATATGGGCGGGGTAGGCGGACATGAATGGCTAAAGCCATCAAAGATAATTCATAGTCCTAGTCCATTTCAACAAGCACTACTGTCGTCGATCATGGTCCTGATGATGGCCACCTGCCAGCCAATGGCAACGCTAAGGACGGTGTCCCGGCGGGAGGTTTTGTCCATGCGTGTGGCATACCCCAGTACTAGTAGTTCCAGTCAGTAGTCGACCCAGTGGCTGTGTGGAAATACCATGGCAGTCTTATGATCGGTCCAGCCATGGTCCATGGAAATACCAGTCAGTTTGTTCGGGATGAATATCACTGACACTGTACATTGCAATGCCAAAAGCGGGGATAAAGAGCATTTCAGTTTCATTCAAAGTTGAAAAGACCAAACTATCAAGCGGTCTAGATAGCCTATGATATGTGACTTTGGTATACGAAATGATATGTTACATTTTAACTGGTTAAAAAAAAAATAAAGTTAACAAATATGCAAAAGGTATATATTTTTTTTAATGAGACAATTTTTACAAAAAATATATAAAATACATCACAATACAGAATGATGTATAACTTTTTACTGGTTTGGATGGGAATGAAGAAAAATTATTGAAAATATAAAATAAAACTATTTTCACCCAAGATATATTGAATAAGACAATTTTTACCCCCCCAAAAATGCATCAAATACAGCACAATTCTTATCAATTTTCTGTAAATGAGTCATAGTCAATGTTAATTTTCCTTGAATAAAGTACCTGCAGCATATCTCTTGCAAAGTGGGCCACCCATGATAGCCCACAATTTTGATGCTCACTAACACTTGCACAAGTCTGGTGGAGCACATGCCACATAAAATATCATTTGACTTCTGGCATGCTACATGCAAACGTGCCATTTCTTACCAACAAAAATGTTGTAGCAAACATTTGGCATGTGCCAATTGTGTGTGATGCTTGCCTGGCAATTGGCTAGCATTTTTATCCATTTTCAAAATGAGCCTGCAGTCACATGTGAACATAGAATTAACATTGCTGGCCTGTTTTCATGCTGGCAGCAACAGTTTGGACCATGCAGTTCAAGTGAGGTAGAGCTGTACTGTGGTCTAACTTGTCATTTTCTAAAGTAACCATTGTACCTTCATGATGGTAGTGAAGAAATATGACCAAAGCACTACATGGTACAATACATAAAGTGAATGAAGTGAGTAAGTGAAATGAATTAACTAGCGCGTAAAGTTGCAATCAGTGCAATCTGTTCTCATGTATCATGATATATGCAGCTTTATCCCTCAATGAGGCCCTAGGGAGGGTAATAAAGGTATGTGTTGCGGCTATCACCTCTGCTTTCCGTATCACATAATACCACATTACATTTCTACAAAAATAGACCAATTCATCTGATTTTAAGACATTTCAATGCTGGGCATCTTGTCTTGATATCAATGGTTATACAAATGTAACAACTCTGTACATTCTAAAATGCTTGTTGGCTTAGCTTAGCTTGCATGCAGTTCTGACAGTGCTGTGATATGAGAACAGACTGAATGCACTATGCATTGTATTTTCCATAATGTTCCGGTCTACCAATGTTCATATGATGATCAACAAGTGTTAAATTTCTACAGCTTTCTCACAGTTCAGCCAGAGAGGAGGTACACCCCAGTTTGTCCAACTCATCTGTGTGCTTGATACAGATATGAAACTGGAGACCTGGTCAAGAAGTTGGAACAAGATTGTTTTTTTTTTTCTTTAATTTTTGTATCAGTTTGTAAAAAAAAATTCTTAGGTTATATTAGAGATATTTTGCCCTATATTTCAATGACATTGAATGCTCTGGTAAAATCCTTTGGAAGACAGAGAACAGGAAATGAAAATCTGGTTGCTGACATTTTTTTTTTTTTGAATTTATAAGCTCGTGGAGTACACCTGTAGGAGTATGTCAGCAAATGGACACAACATGTTCAGAAAATTGATTAAAAAAAAAACAGTGGTGACAAGGAACATAGTTTTTCTTGTCAGTGATTAACTTACAATAGAGGATGTGGGGAAGGCAAATTGCATGTGACATTACCTCCTGTTAAACTAAATTGCATGTGACTGTGACACTGGTTGCACTGGATAACTACTAGCTAATCAGTGCAGGTGGCTCCACTTCTAAGGAGCTAGATACAAAGCCCTAGTTATCAGTGATGCCATCTGCAACCCACATCCTCTATTAATAGAGCTTGTTGAAATGGACTAGGACTATGAATTATTATCTTTGACAAGTGAATGCAAGACTTTTTCTTTTGGTGAAATGACATTGATTGGACTCATTTTCCATTGATTTTGCTTTCATCTTTCCATCCCTGTGTTTCTGCCAGAGGGTAACCAGGGTAATTAAACATACCCTTGAAGGTCCCCAGAATATTTTTGCTGTCCATAGAAAATCCATTTAAATAATTACATGATATTCTAACCTATTATACCCTAAGAGGCTCATGAAGTCCCCAGTATTACTTTTTTCACCAGAATATGCATCATACTGGAACATTTGCATGTCCTGACAAAATCATCTGGTAGAAACTCTACTTCCCTTCCTTGCTTCCTTCTTCCTTCCCTCTCTCAGTCATTTATTCCTTCCTTTTGTCAGCCATCCTCTATATTTTCCATAAACATGAAATGTCAGCTTGCTGTCAGCTAAATCCTAGCGGATATCTTGTCATGTCCCTGGCACATCATTATGAAAGGCACAGCATTGACATGCAAAAATGTCTGGCAGCATAGTTAGTTATACCTGCTGTGTGTGCATTGCTACCCATTGGCCAAGAAATAACAGCCACATACAGCAGACCATGTGACCTTTCACTGCATGTTGATTTACAAAGAAATCATGGACATATATCTGAGTTGTGTGTCCATGAAGTAATGACTCCTGTGTCCCAGAAATGTGGCTGGTAAAAGTAGTGTGGCTGCTCACAGCAGTGGCCACATACAGCAGGTACCACTGTAGTCGGATATACAATTGTATATTATAGCAAGGTAATAGCTGTGTTCCAGCCTCTGGCACAGAGCTATTAATAAGATAAATGTGAAAGGTACTCTTTTTGGGCCTGAATGAAATGAGTGGCTTATTTGTTTCTTTGTGCCAGATGATAAGCAGACACATGTACACATATTTATTTTCCCCACAATAAGATAGAAGGATGTGTGTATGTATGTATTTGGTTGAATACATGTATACAACCCCAATGCACAAAATTCTGGTTTTCTAGAGGTGTACTACTGTTGGATTTCAGTTTTGCAGATCTGGTACAATAGAATTTATGACCATATGGATCTTTACAGCTAAATCTATCACAAGTGTAAAAAAAATCCGACAAAGGAAACTTTATAGATTATACGTTTGTCTTTAACTAGAGGAAAACAAATCAATTTGATCAAAAACATATAAAGAAGGAAGGAAAAAGGAAAAGAGAAAAGGAGGAAATGGAGGGTGAAAGAAAGAAACGAGGAAAGGAAGGAAGGAAGGAGACAGAAAAAAGAAGGATAGAATACTTGGAGGTCTGTGTTTACTGGAAACATGAAGGTTATTCAGGGTAAGAAGATTGACAAAACTTGGGGTCAGGCTGATTGCAAATTATTGTGTTTCAGAGTTTGACAGGGAAGTTCAAAGACAGTACACCATGGGTTGTGGCGCAAGTACAGACACTGCACCTCAGAAGCAACAGAAGAAGCCGGTGGCCAGTGTGTATCCCCGTCAACAGGTATACAGTCACTCCCTTATTATATTTTTAGTTATGATATTTATCAATAATATTAATGCTGGTTGCAGCCATGCATATGAGAGACACATATTGTATGCAGAACTTCTCAGCATTAACACTGTATAAATACATTGGCCTGTGTGTATACATGTAATAGCACTTTCTAGGTTATGCTCAGTCATCAGGTATGTCAGTGTTTGGCCCATTGGCCTACCTGCAGTGTCAACCACACCATAAAGATTGTACCAGAACTCAAGCTGTATGTGCTTTTGAGGTTTTATTCTAAAAATCCCTGTTACATGTGTCATAAGGCTTATTGACACATATTTATTACCAATATGCTACCTTGCTTTAACATTTTTTGGTATAAAGTTAGTACAGTTGTATGTATTAAATTTCAGAAAAAAGAGCCTCAATTGTAACAAGCATGTATGTATGCATGTAGGTTGGGGAAAAAACTGGTTTCAACAACCAGATTTGCAAATATATTCCACATAATGACAATGTCTATGACATTACATATTTCACATGATCACAATGACAATATATTCAATGTAACTACATGCTTCACTGCAACTGAAAAAAGGCTGTGCCCTATACCTTATGTATGTCATGCCATCATTTCAGTGAGCATTTTCGTGGTCCCAAATGCTCCACCATGCAAGATTTTCTTAGTCTTGTACTTTCTACTATCTCACAGTTTAAGCTAACAATTTTTTTAAACAATTCTACTTTCCTTTTTTGAATGCACCAAATTACATGTGTCTGAGTCAAACTGGCTGAAAAATATTTGCCGTGTCTCAGGAACCATTTACATTATTCAGTAGCCATATTGAACTTCTAGTGGTATACTTGATTATTTTGACTTTATTGCTATTTGTACGTATTTTACCAAGAAAGACAGAAATGTTTGCATGCATGAACACTTAAAGTTAAAACTGACAGTGTGATTTCAGTATTGGCAATAATAACTGCAGTTTTGCATCAGTATTCTGTGGTAAATCACTTACATACAGATGCTCCATGTGCATTTATCTGAGAGCAGGCAGAACATACTGGTCAGTAAAATCAATATCAAAGAAATAAAAGCACGTAACATTGGCTTAATTGCTGTTATTATTCTATAGGAAGGAACATCACAGCTGTTACAGCCAATTCCAGAAGAAAGTTTACCCTCTTTACCAAAAATCACCGAAACCCCTGTATCAGGGTCCTTGCCTATAGGATGTAAATTAGAGGTATTCTAGCAATGTGCTATACACTGATTGCCTACTGCAAGGAATTGTTGACAAGGAGTGACCACACAACATGCTTGTGTGATTTGATCTGGTCACGCTTTGAATAGTGCTATATTTTGACAAATCTATTAATCACTTTCATACACCATTAGTACACATTTGTATTGAAGTGATTCAAAAAAGAATTGAATTTCGATCAAGCTACTGCAGGCCTTATAGATTGCTTGCTTGTAGTGGTTGTTTCACCAGTTCACTGTGGGTAGGACTTTATTTTTTAAAATTTTGTTTGTTTTGTTTTGTTGTGTTTACTATCTTGAGGCATGTCTTGTATGTGAAGTTTATGTATATATGGACTAGAGCAAAATTGTGGCGAGTTGAAAATTCAAATGAAGGGCACTTTGAGATAGAACCATTTTAAGCCCCATAAGCAAACATAGCTACTTGTTATAATTGAGGGTATGATGTTAGAAAGAGGGTCATCAGTTTGATCTCCAGTGGTCACTTCTCCAAAACTGTAAGGCAGCCTACTTTAAAATTGCACAGGAACACTTCTGGGTATCCCTAAATATTAATTTGCTCGACAGGTGGTGCTGTGATTTTCAGCTTCTACAAACTCTGTCAGAGATGATGCTGAAACATGGTGGAAATGCCCTTCCTGGAAGGGTCAAACAAAGTGTTCATTAGGTGGTGTTGCTGTGGATCTGTGATTGTTAACAAATTTTTCAGTGTGGGTACTTGCATGTATTGGTGAATGCATATATTCCTATTGATCATTATGTCACTGGGGATTGCAATGGTAAATAACATTGTTGACTTCTCAAAAACCATCAGGTAGTTTCATTTCAAAGTATAGTTTTAGGGCATGTATATGTAGTTTTCTCCAAATGTTGGACCAGATCCCCTTCAAACTTAAGAGGGATGTAACTGAATGAGTTTTTATGAAGTATCTTCAAACTGTCATGCTTAAATAATTTTTAATTTTTTAATGATCGTTTGTTTACTTTTGGGGAACACCCAGCCCTTATAAAATGTAGGAAATTTATTTTATTCAATGTACAAGAACTTTTTAAAAATCTAATATATACTATGTTTACATATTTGTTCATTTATACATCATTTCTATACAAATGAGCTGATCTTTAAGAAGTCTTTATGTCAATATATACATTTTTTATCAAATTGATATGGCTATTTAAGGCAGATAACACAACTATATCCTTTATTTTAAAGCTCAGTATGTTTATTTATATACAGATACATGAAAAATCTTGGGCAATCCAGGTGAAAAAGCATGATGGTAACAGCGTGCTTAAAGATTCTACAAGTCTTACCCTGAGCACATGTATTTCAAAGGCCAACTAGGGTGCAGATGACATATTTGTACTTTTGCGTTGTGTCAACTTAAGCTAATTAATCAGATCAGGAAAGTAACTTTCCCTGTTAGGGGCAACTTGGTTACTGTGACACATTTGGTTAACTAAAAATCCATTGTGCAGTCAGAGTCTGGTCTTTTGTACATTGACACAGTAGGGCATTTCCGTAGACTAATAATTTTTTTATTACATTGTATATGCAAGTAAATACAGCTCTAATGTAATTTAAAAGTGAAAGCAATGGCCCACAGCACAAAGAAACCAATAGAGTATTGTGAAATGTTGAAAAATACCATAATTTTTTTGTCAGCCTGCTGTGGGATTTGAACACTCGACCTTTGGCACCATTGTCTTTCTAAATGTAGAGCCAGCACTCCAATCATTCTGTGCATTCCATCTATCCATGGTGTAATGTAGTAGAGGCATGACATGTGTGTGTCTTTGTGTGCAAATTATATGCTAGTTAGGGTGATAAAACCCTTTGAAGTGGCAAGGTAGATGTCATATCAACACTTGTGTGCAGAATCATGTTCTTTGAACTGGTGCTTTATCGAGAATGAAGAAAAACTCCATTGGAAATTACCTATTATTAATCACAGCTAATAAGACAGTTCCTTGAGCTGCATGTAAGTTGATGAACATATGTCCCTAGAGGATTGTTTAGGGAGCAGTCATTAATTGAAACCCCAATCACAGTATGTTTAAGATCTGAATAAATCGAAAGAATATTCTTGTATGTAGTCTTTTTAGGCTTGGACAGAAAAGTGCAAAGTATTGATAGTATCCCTGCAGAGAGTGAGGCTTTCCTACATCCTTGTATCAGTCATTCAGGAAAATAAATCAAACACGCACTGTTGTACACTTTGTAGCATGCAGCAAGACATAACTATAGAATCTACATATTATGTTGTTGGCAATGCAGTTGTTTAGACTTTCTTTATCCAACAATTTTAGGTTTAAAACTCAAAACGAAAAATTGGGTTTTTTGTGGCACATTTTCTGTCATTCAGTTTTTCACATGAAGCAAAAAAACCCCCCAAAACAGTGGGATCATGTCACACATACATGTACATATATACAAATCACATTGTCAACAAAACAGTCACTGATTTTCCATTCAGTGTGACTAAAGATGCATTTGTGATGCACTTTGCAAGTGAAAGACAAAATTGTGTATAACCCTTAGGTATATACAGGCTGTGTGGTTGCCATTTGGCTGGTATAAATGGGATTGAATACATGGTCCACTTGGAGAAATTATCAAAGAAAGAAATTTCACCTACTAGTATCAAATTCAATCAACACAATTTTCTTCATTTGACTCTGAGGTACATACACACCAGGTACAGGTTGTTGTTTAAAAGTCAAATTGATAATTCTGTAGAGTTCATGTTTTGAAGCATATATGGTATAACATTCAGCTACTAATGAGCAAATATCCTAGGCTAATCCCACTAAAATTGGCTATACACTGTACATGTAAATATATATATATATATATATATATATATAGCTTTGCTATATAAAGCACCAAGAGAGTCAAAGCCAGGTTATGTAAACACCTCTATGGTTTCCATCAAATACAAGCATAGAATAACATAAATCTTTTAACTCTTAAATGGTCAGAATTTAAGAGTCACAACTACCTCAGGTCTGCTTTGGGACATGCCAGAGAAACTAGAGGCTGCATGGATGGGGTGGGGTGAGAGGCTTATCTCTTTGATCTAGAACTTACTGCTAGCCTATATGTAAAGAGGGGAATTCAGAGAAATAAAGTACTGGTCTATTTCCATCACAAGTTGGAGCAGAAAAAGGGTTACTTTTTATGTGATCCAGGCTTATCCAAGAGAAACTGTGAAACCTGCACAGGTATGTTTTGATTTCTGATATACCAGGCAATTGTTGATGTGTATATGCATGGGTGCACTTATATTAGAGCCAAACTTGACTTTTTAGTCGCTGACATTTTTATATTTAGTGTAAGGAGAATAATTAAATCTCGTGTATGCATACAATTTGTCCATTGTTATTCCATTGATTTGCATAACAGTTGTACAGATAAATTACGTATTAATCTTAGGGTGCTTGAAACATAAAGTAGTGGTAGTAATTTTATTGACATAAAGCAAAAAGAGGTCAATAAATATATTATCTTCTTACGACGCCTATAAATATTATCAGAATTAATGATATGTTAAGCTAGTCGGACAACACATGGGCCTAAATGTGAATGGACTAGAAGTCCTGGGGGATGTACTGGAGATGCAGGCTCTGTCACTGTGGGACTAGTCTAATAACAATTTATGTTCAGTGTGCTGAACAACACCATGGAAATCTATAGCTGGAATAAATAACACCAAGGAAAAATCTTTTGTAAAATATAAATAAGAAGTGGCCTCCTCCGACATGTTTCGGGCCCTGGGTGGCCCTTCATCAGGGGTATGGGAGGCCACTCTTTTGGGTTGAGGTTTTTATTGTGCTTATGTACAATTTTGTGTTCTGTCCATGGTATTGTTGGTCACACTGAACATAATTGTTATTAGAATTATTGATGGCAGATTTTTGTAACTGTTACTGGATGGTTTGATCTTGCAATGATGAACTGTTCTGAAAATTTCAATTACTTTTTGATTTAAAAAAAAAATACACAAATTGCTCACTTCATTACCAAATAAGAGCTAGCTTCTCATTTTATGACATTGGTAGTTTTACAATGGCAAACAATCAAGTAGACTGATCAAGACTGTAGCCTGGGCCAGGCTACTAGTACCATGAGACATTTGCACACATAGCCATAGTATAATGGATATGGCAGAAGTTTCTCGGTGATGAATGCTGTCAGCCATTGCTCAGAGGATACACAGTGCCTCTACCATTAAATTATAAGATCCTGTTTCTTTATTTTTATGGTAGCTTCTCTATGTTTCTGCCAAAGAGATTCTGCCTAACAATTTTTACTGTCAGGGCACAAAAAGATTTAGATTTGGATTCTTATGAAGTAGATGAGACAGGATGTATGGCCACCATGTCTCTGTCATCCATGCAGTTCAGTAACTTAACCTTTTTTTATTTGCTGATTTATTCATTTCTGTTATTATGTATCACATCTAGTAGCCCTCCCTTTTTCTGGCTTTTCAACATACCGAAACAAACAAATTTAGGGAATTAGGCAGCAGGCTTATCGCAGTTACACACTAACTGTGAGCAATATTATGCACTTCTGACTTCAACTGTATGCAACAATAATTGACACCTGAAATAATACAATTAACTAAGGATTCTGAGTGGTAACTAGTAGAATATAGATTAGCCTTTGGTCACTCTTGTTTTCCCCACAAACAGCAATCCGTTGTGGGAGAAAAATGGTAACTTATTGTCCAGCCATGCCAGATTTTATTGATTCTATGTTTAATTGGGTATTCATCGCAAAAAATGTGCCCTTAGCCTACTTTCAACACTGATCTGATCTGGTGTGTTGTGTTTGTTTACATTCGTTGTATTGCTATTCAACATCATGTATGACGTATAATCAAACATCCCTGGCGTACATTTGATTTTGTCCACATGTTAATGCACTACTTCACTAATGCAGGCACATCACAATTTAGTTGTAACAATGTTTGGGTCATGTGACCTACAGTGAGTTACTACTTTTGAATTTCACTATAGAAAATGATGATTCACCATCAAACATAAAATAAAAGTAAATATCTCTCCCATACATTTGATTTTGTCTACCAGTTAGTGCACTGCATAATTATTGCTAGTGCATCACAATTTAGTTGAAACAATGGTTAGGTCATGTGACCTACAGTGAATTACCATTATTGATTTTCACTCTGAAAAATATTTCAAGTGCTCTCAATCATTGAATACAAAAAGTGTAAAATTTAGTTGATTTTCATGGGACTCTTCCGAGTGTTGTATTTACTAAATGGTCATTACATTTTGATAAAAATTGTTGAATGAGTCTTAGACAAGTAAATATTGACAAAATCAGACATGATTTGTACCTTAGTGATTGATTGACAGCTTGTCTTTGTTAGGTCTCATAATGGTTGCCTGCATGACCTGCAATGCTGCAGCTTTTAGCTCAGCTGACTGACTAGTCAGGCTGAGCTTTTAAGATGCCGAGTCGTCCATCATCCGTTCACAATTACATTTTGCACATATTCTCCAAAACTTGTCAGTCTTGGAAACTTTTGAAATCCCATCATTTTGTATTGGGAAAGCTCTGATTTCAGTCCTGTTCAGTCTAGGCAAGCTAGGATCTCTAACACCCATGAAAACCGTCAGCCAGATTGACTTCAAACTTGGTGTCAATGTACCTTGAGTGGGTCTCTACCAAGTTTCTTCAAATGGTCAAGCGCTAGTGATTTTTGTATTTTTTACGATTTTTTTGGGGTTTTTTTTGGGGGGGGGGGGGGCAAATTTAAAAAAGTGTTCTCTGAAACCGCTCACCCAATTGGTTCCATATATCACACAGGAACACTCCCAGGGACTGCTAGTTCTGAATTTGTTCACCAGGTAGCGCTACATTTTTTCTGATTTTTTTGTGATTTTTTGTGTGTTTTTTATTATTTTCGACTTCTTCTCCAGAACTGTTACTCAGATTTAAGCTGAAACTTTGTGGATATGTTCCTTGTGGAAGGGTCACACATAGTGTTCACTAGGTGGCACTGCTGGAGATTCCTGATTTTTAACGATTTTTGCTTTTTTGGGTACTTAGCGATAAATGCACCTTAAATTTCCTAGTGATTACTCTATATGTCGATGGGCATATATCCTAATGCTAATTCACATTTTCGACTTTTTCTCTGAAACCCCCACCCAGATTGACTTCAACCTTGGTGGCAATGTACCTTGGGTGAATCTCTACTAGATTTGTTCATATGGTCATGCTCCAGTGATTTTTTTTTTTTTAAATGAATTTTTTGTTCCTTTTTGGGGCAAATCTTAAAAAATCAGCCCCCTCCCCCCAACTGCTTTGATATCCCACCGGGACACTCCCTGGGATGCCTAGTTCTTAATTGGCTTCACCAAGTGGTGCTGCACTTTTTTTTCTTACTTTTTTTTGTTGTTGTTGCTATTTTTGACTTATTCTCCAGAACCGTCACTCAGATTAAGCTGAAACTTGGTGGATATATTCCTTGCAAAAGGATCAAACAAAGATGTTCACTAGGTGGCACTGCTGTGGATTTATGATTTTCAACGATTTTTTCAATTTGGGTACTTAACGGTAAATGCACCTTTTGTATCGAGAACTGTGCAAGTCAATGGGCTTTCTAATGCTAATTCACATTTTTGACTTCTTCTCTGAAACCATCCTCCAGATTGACTTCAAGCATGGTGGCAATGTACCATGGGTGGGTCTTTACCAAGTTGGTTCAAATAGTCATGCTTCAGTGATTTTTGGATTTTTTCATGAATTTTTTTTGTTGATTTATTTGGGATAATCTTGAAAAATCTTCTGTAAAACTGCTCACCCAATTGCTTTGATATCACACTGGAACACTCTTTGGGACTCCTAGTTTGTAATTTCTTCACCAGGTGGCACTGGAATTTTAGGTCAGCAGAGTTGCTGGTCAGACGGAGCTTTTAGGAGGCTGAGGAGTCTGTCTTAGAAATACTTCCAAATGCCATATGGACTCAGCTAAAGCTCAACACAGGTCTATTTAGTTGCAACTTTGACTTTGTGGGACAAGCTTAGGTCAGCTGAGCATGGGCTGTTCATGCAGCCCTCTAGTTTTCTGATATTAAAGCACAAGATTATTAGGAGTGGACTTTGCCCTGCAAGCAGTTATTACATAATTCTATTTTTAAGGTATGGTATGAAAACAAAAATGAAATACGCTAATCCCCACATTTCTATTCACTAAATCATCACTATATGCAGTACTTGAGAATATTAGATTTGAGGTAAACCTAAATTCTGAATTTAATAGCATTTTTATACATTTTCTATAAATTTTAGCAAGTCCACTTTGGGCTTTCAATAATAATCATAAAAAAAAACTTTATTATATAATTTTGGCCTTCTCAGTCTTTTTAAGTCTTCAAGGTGGCATGGACAGGGGCACTGACAAGAATTATGACCAGAAAAGTGAAGTGAATGGGATCTGTGGAACAGAAATTTAAATTGGATTTGTATGCAGTGCATGTTGTTAAAACTGAAGAGTGAGTCAGTTTTTGGTGTAAATGGCATATATTTATTGTTTGTATATGTGCAGCAGGACCAGGGGAATGCTGAACAGACCACAAACAACCAGGACCAACAAAACACACCACAAAATTCACCATCACCCACTAAAACAGAGGTTAGATTGGTACCTGAATGAGTTTTGTGATCAGTGTTGTCTTGCAAAAGTTTGTGACATTTGTGAACTCGTTTGTGCATGCTTAATGTGTTAAGAGTCATTTATTTGTTGTACACATGGTTGTTCAAACATTGATTTTGCCCACATCAATATTTAAACTCCCAGGGTGCTGTAAGTAGTGTAGCTCTATTATTGAAGGCCACATATCAATTAATTCTTATAAATGGTTTATCACATAAGATTTCAAATCACCTTAACTTATATTATGAACAGACAAATTTATGACACAATGAAATATCTACTGTAACTATGGAAAGTGCTGATGATTTTTCTGAGAAACCAATTCTGAAGAAGAATTCAGGTGTGATCTGCTATCAGTTGCCATGTAATACATGTATGTCACAATATTTTAGTTAATTAGAAACTAAATGTTTGAAATCTTACTGCCCTTGGTAAACCAGAGGCAGTATTATAGCCTGTCACGAAGCATGTCCTAATCTGTAAAATCTTTGTGCTAGCACATTATCTAGACCTGTTTGGATATGGAAATATATTTAATGAGCTCTCCGTTTTGGCGTAGTTTTCCTACATTTTATTTTGTGATGTGCATGCAGTGTGTCTTGTGCTGTATTATTTGTTATGTTGTATTTGAACAGCATGCATGAGTAAATAACATTAATTTAGCAGCTACTGATTAGGTCTGAAAAAAGTAGTTCTTGTTTATTATCTATGTGTGTTTTCCACTTTAAACAACGAGGATTACTTGCTCTCTCTCTCTCTCTCTCTCTCTCTCTCTCTCTCTCTCTCTCTCTCTCTCTCTCTCTCTCTCTCTCTCTCTCTCTCTCTCTCTCTCTCTCTCTCTCTCTCTCTCTCTCTCTCTCTCTCTCTCTCTCTCTCTCTCTCTCTCTCTCTCTCTCTCTCTCTCTCTCTCTCTCTCTCTCTCTCTATATATATATCTGATTGTCTGTCTGTTGGTCCGTCCATCCATCCACCCATCCATCTGTCTATCTATCAAGCAGTGTGCATTCACATTTGTATGTGTTAGGGTACCTTGTACTGTTTTTTGGGGGGTGGGTGGGTGGGGGTGGGGTGGGGGTGGTATAATATGGCTGTCAGCTTGGTTACCAGTAATAGAATACTTAGCTTTACATTTTCCCTTTCAGAATACTGTAAGTTTTTTATAAATATTTGTAATGTTTGCAGGTGTCATCAATACACTGAGAAATGTTCCCAATTTTTTTATTTTCATGGGAAAATCCATTGAAACTGGTGAAGTACATGTGGGACTTTTACCAAAATGTCTAAAATGCTATTACACAGAAGATTAAACATAATTATTGTAAGCATACATTTTCAGAACATCATGTATCTACTTTAATTGACACTTGTCTTGTTTTTCCATTGCTAGATACAGGTCATGAGATTTCATGGTATCATAGATATTTGTCTGATACAAAACTATTTAATGTTAGGTATCTTGACAGAATGACCCAAAACTATCATCTTATTCTCAAATTTAGAGCTTTGGCACACTTAATAACTTACCCCCAAAGTCCAGTTCTCCGTGCTGTAGCCTGGCCAGAGTGTTCCATGAGTCACTGTCCACTCTTTTGTACTGTAGTCAGAGTTTAGTGAGGAAGGTTTGTAAATTTCAATGCAAAGCATCATCTGTTTTGAGTTCTGCACCTGTATATATTTATCAAAGGCCCATTGTGTAGGTACAGGAGACATCATGGTACTTGATAGTATATGCTTTGTACCCACTTAATTTGAGGATAAAATCATATTCATCGGTCCACATTATCATATGTATGCACGTAATGCACCCATATGTAAGTACCACTGTGTACATTATGAAAGAATATGTATACCAAGAACACAATGAAGCATTTCAACATAGAACTGTGGGAAAAGTGAGGGCATTTATGATTCATTGAACTTGACAAATTTATCCATCATCCCAGACAGAAATGTTACTGTTCCAAATATCTTTATTTGGCTTCATTTTTAACACTTTGCACCCAATTAAAGCAAAATTTTGTTAAATATTGAAACGTGTTGTAGAGTAGGATCCAGGCTAATGTCAATGATTTTAATCTCATTTTTACCCCTTGGCCAGCATCCCCAGTCAAATTTGGTTTGTGAATCCCTCTTATGGAGTGCTTGGATGGGAATACGTAATTTTGACCTTGTCTCAAGGTTACAGGGTACAAAAACGTGTTCCTGTATGTAATTCTATGCCCTGTTCAGTGTCAGCACAATTCCTCTTATGGAGAAGGCCTACCCACACAAAATTGTATATGAGTGACCTTGACCTAACTTTAAGATCACAGGGTCAGAATAGTTAAAGCAGCACACTTATGGCTACTTATCCCAAAATTTTTTTTTTTTCAGATCTTCCATCCAGTATTACTGTTGTACATTATTTGTTTGTTTTGTTTCATATATTTTTTCCCTTTGAATTGATATATCAAGGAGTCAGTTTGACTGTTCAATATATGTGCATGTCAAGATAATTGAATAAACACTGAGCTTGATTGTTCTTCTTTGATTTTGTTATAGATGAAACCACTGAAGGAAGATGAGACAGATATTGAGGTAAGGGTGTCTCACAAAATTTGTCATAAGCAAGGTATCATTACCGAACTTATAAATATTTTGACGTTTACCTGTATTTATATATTTTGTTGTGTGATTGTAAGTTAAAAATTTTGTATAACACTATTTATTAATTCAAACAGTAAATAGTTTTCTATGTAAAGCTAATTGTCAGTGTTCTTTTTGACTCTGTGTTTCTCTTATACTGTAAATTGATTAATTTTTCACTTTATGTATTTTTTTTCACAAAAGTTGACAACTCTATGACATCTTCAATTTGCGATTCCTTCCCCAGCCTCCTCCCCAACACACACACAAAATCTAAAGTATGTTTCAGTATACAGCTATGCACATGTTGCAGTGGATGCATTTTTGCTGTAAAGTTGGTTGCTTTAAGAGGGAAATACCAGTAAGTCATAGTCCCAGCGTTTCACTGTATCTGTAAATTTATGGACTGAATTTAACAATGGAGAATACAAAAAATAAAAATACTGTAGCACATGTACAAAGATCAAGATAGAATTGATAATGGGAAAATACCTCACCATGGCCCTTGCTTCACCTGACTGGTGGGGCGCTTTTCCTACTAAGTAGAAGACCTTTTTACTTTGAACACTGATGACAGAGTGACAAATTGAATGAAAACACAATATTATACAAGTTTTGAAGGACAAACAATAAGAATTAGTCCAATATTTGTACACTTTGGAGTTTCAATGAGGATAACAATTTGCATTTAGATGAAGCATGTGGACATGAATGAGGCAACACTGCGGCGTTATGTAGAGTTGGAGCAGATGATTAGAGTGGAAGAGGCTAAGAACACACTGAAGAACTTGCATGCGAAAGCTGGGGAGCTGGAGGAACTCAGTGACACAGTACAAAAACTTGAGGCAGAGTACCAGAAATGTGTAAAACAGACGTGAGTAAACCTTTTGTTTACCACTGTAAAGCCATGGGTTTTCTTTTTAGTTTAATTGCTTTTGTAACAAACTCGTGTTTACATTAAGGCCTACATGACCAAAGAATGACATTAATACACTAATTTGTTTGGAATCACCACTCCAGTCTGATGAAACTGCCCCAGCTGTCTGATTGTAGACAGACCACTCATTTGGAATAATTTGCTTTAAAGTACTCTTATATTACAAATTGGAGTGTTCTGCAAGAGGCCACTTGATTGAAAATGATGCTTCCTACAGGGATGAGTTCCTAAAATCAGGTTTCATTGTCTCGACTGTGAAATCATTGACTTACAAAATTCCATAGCTCAGGGGTGATGAAATAATGTATGTTGCAGAGCCAAGGAGAAGGCTGATGTAGACAACATGCAGCAACCCTCGGTCCGCTCCTTCTTCAAGGACCAGGCTTCTTTTGATGCCAAGATGTCCAAAGAACAGGTGCGGTGCTGCATAAATCACAGGGAACTTCAAGGACCATGCCATTTACTTGATCGTTTCTATAAATAATGCAATGGCTGGGTTTTTAAGGGTCCATCCCTTGGGGGGGCCCTTTCTGTTTTCGGGTTGTACGTCCTTCCGGATGTGCACATTCTCCTTACTGCAATATCTACAGAATGTCTCCATGTATTTTGCTCAAATTTGGCAATATGCTTATCTTATCTGGCAAGATGAACTGATTAGATTTTGGTATCACCATGACCTAATTTGAGCAAATGGCAGCCTAATTACATGCATGTTAGGCTGGTTCTCTCAATATCTCCACAATGCTCCAATATATTTTGCTCAAATTTGGCAGTATGCTTATCTAGCATGCCAAGATGAACTGATAAGATTTTGGTGTCACCATGACCTAATTTAAGCAAATGGTGACATTTTTTTCCTGGCAGACCCTTCAGTCAACACTTTGCATTGAAGACATCTAGTTATTTTCTGTGGGAACTTTGCTGTATAATGCTGGTATGGGTTTATTTATTAATGTAGTATATTTTACAAAATTAATAAACTTTGTGAAAAAAAAATAAACAAACTGTCCAGCATCCAGTGCATTTTGTAACAGTTTTGATGAACACCTTTATACTAAGTTATATAGTACAGGCCTTGTTCAATGGTTTTTGCATTTCTGCACATCATGCTCCAGCTTCCCATATGGCAGCTAGAGCCTGATTAGTTCAACAGCTTATGGTTAATTAAAATTCTAAGATCAACATCAATGAATAACTACATTGAGGAAGGTGAAGCAGTCTCGGCTTTGAAATGGTGTTGTTTGTTAGAGGAGATGACTTGTTGCCCCATTAAAATCAGTTCAGTTTCATTCGCTTTTGGAGTCAATTATCAGATAAAACAACTTTCTTTAAAATGGCTTCACAACATATTGGTGCAGTGTTACAATGCTCTTTCCAGTTAATCCTTGCCTGGAATAAGACAGCATCAACAGGTTCCCTTGGCATAAATTAACACTGGCCAATCCCTGCCATGGAAAGTTGTTGACCCCGGGCCTTGTCTTCTGATTGTGGCTCTAATCTATACTATTGATTAAAAATTAGGAGAGTTTTGACATCTGGACATTTCTTGGGAGTGTAAGCAGAAAAGGATTAAGGTATACCATGCAATTCTGAAAGCAAACTTAGATTCAGAGATTTTATTTTAGCCACATGAGAATTAACTATTTTTTTTAATTTCCAAAATGTTCAACAGTTCATGAAAGATAAAAAATATAGCAATATGTTTATTTTACAGGAAGAATATCTGGAGGCATTAAACAAACAGGAGATTGCTAAGAAGGAGTTGGATGGAGCCAAGAAACAGAAAGGCACATTGTCTGCAGAGGTTAATGCTCTCACCAAGGAAGGAGAAAAACTGAATGCAATATACACAGAGCAAGATGAGCTTCTTGGTAAGAGACACTTCCCTCAAAAACATGTGGACATCCATGTGTGTGTACTCTATTCAATATGTCATGTGTACCTTCAGCATTTATTCTGCAACCAATTGTATGGACATAAACATCAGGAATTCAATTTATATCCAATGGAGTAGGGTTGAAATTAGATGTACTCTAAACTTTTAGGGACATTATTGATTTATTTACAGTAACCACAATTTTAATAGCAATCTTAAGAAAAAAAGCAAATAGGCTTTGATGCTGAAATGATCAAACTATAAGTCACATGCATTTAAAAATTAATTGAATCAAGTCCTGCATACCCTTTTTGAATGTCATTTCAGCTTCCATCTTCAATGGCAAATATGGCAGTGAACGTGAATATCAGCTGGAGTCCCAGCTGGATGTACTTCTGGACCGTAAACAGAGGATTGCAGTGGCCAAATACAAGTGGAGCAATGCACGAGTGTTGCTGCAGCATGCCTGCAACCAGTTGGCCTTTGCTGTCAAACGCTGGACTGATTTGGGCAAAGTTAATCAACAGTAAGTACATATGGCACGTGGATTTCTCAATTTATTAACCCTTTCCCCCTTTAACTGGATGAAACCAGCTGGTGGTCCAGTGTTGTGTGCTTAAATGTTTTTCACTAATTTCAACAGTCATGGAAAACAATTTGAATGAGAATTGTAGTTGAGACCTATCAAGATAATGTGACATGGGTCAACAGTTTTCCTTAGCATGGGTTGGGTGCTTAGGTAAGCTGTTAACTCAGTCTTAATTCAGAGGGGAAAGGGTTAATGCTGTTTCAACAAAATTTTAGGAAATTTCATTTACCTTGAATGCTTGCCTGCTTAAAATGGTTGACAAAGGACAGAATATGCTGCTTCAATGTGTGTGTGATGAACGTGAAATATGTTGTGAAACACCAAACATGTATTTAATCAAATTGAACAATTTTGGTGGGAAATTTTACTGGAGACTTACTTGCTGGCCAGACTTAATTCCATGAAAAAAGCCATATCTGGGAAAAGTAACTTGGATGTTAAGGAAAGCCTGAATTTTAACCATGGGTCTACATAAGCCATGGCAAAAAATTATAGAATTTGGTTATGTTATTTAAAAGTTACTCCCACATTTGTATTAGCAAGTTAGTCCTTTCTCCTTTCAAGTAAAACTTGAATCAACCACTTTCCTTGGTGTGGGTTGGGTGCGTAGCATCCAACTACGCACCACCCCACACCAAGGAAAGCTGTTGATCTGGATCATGTTATTGTGATAGGGCTCATCTACTATGCTCATTCAAATTGGTTTCTACTGTTACTTTTGAATGGATTGATAATTTATTTATTCTCGGTAACACACTTAGCACATGACTGTTTTCAGTGGCTGAGAAATAAGTCAAAAACATTTAAAGCTGATGGCATTTGACTGCCAGTCAGTTTAGGCTAGTTTCATGTGGACAGAGCTAGGGGTTTGCTTATACTTGTTGATGTTGGGCCCCACATTATGCCCAGGTTGGTAGTCTCAGCCAAATAATCAGTGCCCTGTGTCAGGAGAGGATGAATGATGGCTCAGACTGCTGCCCTGGGTGTAATGAAATGCTCAATGTCAACAAACATAATGAAACCCCATTCTATCATGACGGGGTTTTTTTTATGTCTAAATAAGTCTATTTGTAGCCATAAATGACACATGGAAGCCAGTGCTCTGCCATGAGAAAAAAAAAGCGCGGAGGATCACACATGAATAGAGATATTTTATAAATGAAGTGGCAACAATGCAGCTGTCCTGCTGATAGGCCTAACTTATGTCTGAAAAACTAATTTTTTTTGCATGCAACCTGCATGGTGATCTGATGATATACTTGCTCAATAACTTTCAGTACAATATATGGGATTTCTATACACCTACAATGTAATAAGCCCTTGGAAGGTCAATTTATTCATATTAACGGAAATGATCTAAACCAAACATTAACATTGTATAATATCTACAGACCACCATGTCACAGAAATGAAAATATTCAAACCTTTATGAAGGATCTTATCTCTATTGTTCAATCAATTAGTAAGGAATCATCAGATACAATTCAGTATTGACCAGCTGAATGTTCCGAAATAGCTGAACATTTTAATACATTTTGACTAGCATCGGCCCAAAATTAGCTTCAGATATAAACACATCAAACATCCCCACTTTCTCAACTCTAAAGGATCCTACAGAACATGTTTTCACATTGGAACATGTGTCTGCTGCAGTCATCACCTCCATTTTAAAGAACTTCAAATTCAAATCTAGCTAAGGCCATGAAAATTTGTCAATGAAGCTACTGACAGGCATCATTCCATCTCTTTCAAATCCTCTTGCTTTAATCTTCAATCAATCCTCAAGGATGAGCTTTTCCTGACATATCAAAAGTTGCAAAAGTGTTGCCATTATATAAAAAGAATGATGCATCTTTTTTAGATAACTATAGACCCATCTCAATCCTTACTGTTCTTTCCAAAGTTTTTGAAAAGGTTGTCTACAAACAGTTGTATGCATATTTCACCTCTCACAATTTATTCTGCAAAAGTCAGCATGGTTTTAAAGCACTACATTTGACCAACAGAAAAAACGTACTGCCTTGGAATTTATTTACAAGATCTTCAACTTTCCTGATGCAGGAAACTCACCTATAAAGTGTTTTTCTTTTTTTTTTTTTTTTATTTGATTTGTCGAAAGCTTTTGACACACTAGATCACAACATTTTCCTTTACAAACTCAATATTATGGCATCAGTGACACAACTCCAAATTGGTTTAAAAGCTACCTGACGGATAGATCAAAGTACATTTCCTTTGATGACTTATGTTCAAGTTCATTGTCTCTGACAACTAGAGTGCCACAAAGATTAATTCTTTGCCCACTGCTTTTTATAATATGCATAAATGATATACATATTGCCTCTGCTAAATTTGACTTCATTCTGTATTCAGATGACACATTGACTCATGTCAGCCCTCTATGTTCTTTTACCTGTTCATCTTATCCCAATGACAACCATAATCTGTCAGAAAACATAAATAGTGACTTGAAAAATATATATAATTGGCAAGCAGCAAACAAATTATCTTTTAATATAGCAAAAACTAAATACATGATATTTCAGTGTCTGCAATGGAAAGTCCACATCAACTTAAAAAATGAAAGTTAATAACACTGAAATCGCTAGACCATTAGAATTTAAATTTTTAGGTTACAAAGTCCTGAAACCCATATTGCTAAAATAGAAAATAAGATTTCTCGAATTATCAGAATTTTTAAAAGCTTCATAAATATGTGCCCACAAGAATACAATTTATTTATTATTTTATTTTGTTTACGAAACTACCCCTTTTACATGGGGGCACCACAAACCAGGGGTAAAATTGTGGTGCGTTCACATAGACATACTAAGTCATTTAAAACATCAAATAATATATATATACAGGAGTAAAAATATAGTCACACTTTCGCCCTGCCCCCCGGGGCGGTGTGAGCACTGACAATACCGTCCCGGATCACAACCCACATCCAGCGTAAAAATTAAAAAAAAAAAAGAGACGACAAACGGGACGAGGGAGCGATCCGGAAAAATGCAGCCAACACACACACCTCCCCGTGGGAGACTACTTTAGGGCAATATAAATGAGAAAATGAAACTAAAAGTATGTGATACTAGTCCCGTCCACCAAGGACTTACGGGTAAGCCAAGCTTCTTTTAAAAATCTTTTTGCATACACCATCAAAAATAATCCCAATTTGGTCGCCATGAATATTAGCTGAGTTACCCAGAAGAAATAACATGTAATAGTGTGTAATTCTTTCTTCTTGCCACACTTAAAAAAAATGCTAAACTTGCATCGGGCTACTCATGTACTCGCATCTTTCAGCTACAAAAACAATCATTAGATTAATTTGCCATGCAAAGTACAATTCACACATGGATCCCCTTTTAAAGCACTTAACATCCTGAAAGTTCAAATTTGATATATTTAAAGACTGTGAAATTCTATTTTATATGTATCCAGAAAAATTATCGAAATATTTTGAAAATAAATATGTTGCAGCACCAGCTACTCATCTTTATATGACGAGACATATGCCTCACCTTTCCACCCCTAGAAAGAATCAAACCAAAAACTGTATCAGATATTTTGTTCCATTGCACTGTTTTTTGTACTTTTGTAAATTGTCATGTTTGCCATGAATAACTCTGCTTTTGCTTTATTTACACTTCTATTTCATTCTTTTAACATCTGCCCACTTTACTGCTGTTGCATTGTAAAACAATACATGCCTAGTTGGCCCTGGTGACAGGGGATATTATAGCCTTAACCTAGGTCATCCTGAGATTAAATGGTGAAATATTCTGTTATGTATTGTACATATGAGATGTTTTTTGTCTTAAATCCACATACAAATATATGTGTATGTACA
Source organism: Hermodice carunculata (assembly GCA_964020975.1). Lineage (NCBI taxonomy): Eukaryota > Metazoa > Annelida > Polychaeta > Eunicida > Amphinomidae > Hermodice > Hermodice carunculata. Next base: position 60,641,623 of record OZ026630.1, on the reverse strand, counting down.
GTCTTTCTCTTCAATGTCAAATAAAGTCTGTTCTGAGGTCTGAGTTCTGAAGGCCTAGCCATGTGTTTGTTTACAATTGACCCCACTGTCTGCATGGTCACCACATGCAGGCAGCGGGGCATAAATAGCCAGGCATGGTTAGATTTTAATCATGGGCAACTTAACATTGCAGGAATACAGGTGAGTCATAATAGAGTTCAAAATAGATTTTTGTTACAAATCTGCATGTTTGAGCTGGCCTGCACCTTCTGTGTCCATACTGCTCTTAGGATGAAATTGTACCATGCATGCAGAATTTGATCATGGCTAGACACTCACACACATAGTGGATATAATTTTATTCTTCTACAGAATAGTTTAACAACTGACTTAATTGAACCTCTGCAGAAACACACAAATGAAGTACACTATTGCCACAGAGGCAAGGAATAACTTGGTGGCAGCAGGGCAGAACATAGCCAGTGCCCAAAGGTACCTCCACACCATTCAGTTCCCATACTGTAAGCCTGAGGAAGTGGTGACACTGAACAGGGCCACAAGCAATATCTACACAGACATGCAGACCCCAGACAGATACAAACATGCTGCTGAGTGCTACAGTGTGACACACAGAAGAGCAGCTGCTCTGGTCCAGTGGTTTGATTCCGTAAGTTACATGATTGGTCTGTATGGTTAACATGTTCACCTTAAAGCAAGGCAGAAATCTAGATGACTGGACTTCAGCACCATATTGGTCAAGAGGAATCACTTGATATCTCCTGTCCAATCACATTTGGGAGGGGGTGTAATGTGATTGTTCTTGACCAATGGTGCCATCTGGTAAGGTAGACCTTTAAGTGATGTTATTCAGCACACCTTACAATTATGTCTTAAGTCTGCATCAGAAATGTATGAGGTGTGAATAACTGCTGATGACTGAAAGGATGGAGCAAATGAAAATATTCTCATAGGAATTCAGACCTGTCAAGTCCTACTCTTTTGCAGGAAGACTACAGTCCTGAATTATGGAGAGTAGGCCTACATACATATGTGGCAAAAAGAACTTTATTTTATTTTATTTTATTTTCCCCCATGTTAAATACTGCTTAATTAACACACAAAGTGTTAATTTGAAGAAAGTGTCCAGTTTAATCACTTTAGGAAATGTTCCTATATATTTCTATGGTCCCTATTCAGGGCTATTTTAACAACTCTTCTGTAGTTCTAATTCTAACAAGCCTAAGATAAGCACAGGTTGACCCAAATAGTCACTAACCTGTGACAGTTTCCTTATTAGGAAAATTGTTTTTTCAAAGAAAAATTCTTCAGAGCTAATGTCATATCTACCAGGAATATGCAGGTTTAGCCACCATTGAAATATAAACAATAGTATGTGTTTTACGTAGCTACATGGCTATCCCAACGTATATAGCCTAATAGGTAAACACAGTTTTTTTTTCTACCAGTTTGGTTTCGTAACTGATGAGAAGATATCTTTGAAACTAGTCTTATGTCAAAAACCAGTACCAACAAAGCCTAGCTCTCCCATCTACGACCTTAGGCCTGTTAGATTTGCTTAATTTACTTTATGGCCCACCAGTGCTCAATTCTCAATGCTTGACTCACCTTGCTATAATTTTCATATGGTCCATTGAAATTGACTTGCAGGTAATAAACAACACAATCAACAAAGACATAGAAAAGGGGGCAAAAGATCTGGCAACAAAAGAGAAGGAACTGAGGGAAGAACGACTTCGACTGATCAAGGAAAAAATCAAAGAAACAACAGGAAAAGATGTGAACATCAGTGTCAAAGGTATGCTTACATGCTATCTTAATCATAAAGCCATTGATACCATGGATACCAGACATTGTGAAATTCCTCACAAAAAGATATTTCATTCAAATACCAATGAACATGCCCAGTTTATAGTCACATTAATTGGTTTTTCTTCTTTACCAGCTTGTCAGGCCATGCACTGTATGAACCAGGACTTCTTGCACATGATGATGATGCTGTAGAACGGCTATAGGTTGAGTGTGCATTGACATGGGTTACCTTGATTTAATTTTTTGAAGCTAGGTTTTAGGGCTAGCTCATTTTGGGGTGAGCTTTACTATTTATGTGATAACTTGTGCAGCACTTGAGCTAGGCCTTTGATATTGCTTACAACAATGACCCTGTGTGAAGTCACTGAACCATTTTATTTTTCCTTTGGTACTTATTAGGGGACTGCCGAAAGTGAGTCCCCTATAGTGATCTTACCTTCTGTCCATCTGTCCTTTCATCCGTGTGTGCGTCAGTCAGGATCGTTTCTGCATGATAACTTGAGAGGTTTTTGAGCTAAGGCTTTCATATTGCACAGAGTTATTGTTCTCGTTAGAGCTAGGTCAAGTTTAAAGATGGGTGACCTTGACCCAATTCCCAAGGTCACAGAGCCACATTAGTTAATTTGGGGTGCTCATGATAACTTGAGAAGCTTTTGAGTTTGGGCTTTTATATTGCCAAAATTATAGTCCTTCTCTTAAGGGCTAGGTCAAGTGTGTAGATGGGAGACCATGACACAATTTCAAAGGTGACAGAGCCCCATTGGTTCATTTGATGTTGGCATGATAACTTGAGAAGTTTTCAAGCTATAAGGATTTCATATTGCACATCATAGTTTTCTATCAGGCAAAAGTGAAATTTAAACATGAGTGACCTTGACCCAATTTCCAATGTCACACAGCCAGTTTTGTGAAATTCAGTGTCTGAACAATAATTTATAAACTTTTTCATTTATGAGTTTTATATTGTACATAGTTATAGTCCTCTATACAGCCAAGGTTAAGTTTGCACATGAGTGACCATGACCCACCTATCAAGGTCACACAGCCACTTATTTGCTTCTGGATGCTGGATTTTATGTTCAACAATTTGTTACTATATATAGCTGACTTTGAACCCGTATCCAAGGTCACTTTACCCAATAAGGTAAGACACTATTCCTGCCAAAGTGATTCCCCTTTCTATTGAGGCCACCTCAAATGCACTGGAAATTACCTTATTAAAGTGGGGAAACTTCTAGCATGGAGCAAAAGTTGCTGCCCTAAACTGTCCCGTGTTTGTATACGGTGGTCCCCTCAGTGGTGCAAGCGCCACTATTACATCTAGTTATGCTAAAAATTGCCTCAGGTTTGACATACCAGATACAATAAACATACATGGGCCCCATTTAAATAAGGGAGGGAGTTCCACACACCCCATAGTTAGAAAAGTTCCATTAAATATGGTGAGAATCGTTTGATAAGTGCATGGTTATGAGGAAGACTGTTCCATCCCTTCTTATGCATGTATTTGCTCACACCATCATAATCATTACGCTTATTCGTATGTGTTAACTTTATCATGTGCTGAAAGTGGTTGTGTATATTATATACCCATGGCTGAAAATATCTATATGTTGAATAATCATAATGTTGGTACCAGCCATCTCTTTCAGCAACTAGCTACAATATAGATGGGATGGCCCTCATATGAGGGACAGACTATAATGTCATCAAGAGAGTCTCATAACCATGTATATAATTATCTATTTGAAGAAAAATTCCATGCATATATTATGTGGTCGAATAAACATATCCCGAGTCCTAAGGGCTGCAAGGATATTGTGCATGACTTACATCCCATGGTCACAGAGCAATTTTATTCTTTATCTGATAATTTTAATACTCTTTGAGCTAAGACTTTGATATAGCACATAATGACAGTCCTGTATAAGGGCCAAGTGACCTATAGACTTAGTTCCTGAGGTTGTGTGACCACTTTAATCTGTGTGTCCTAGGTAAACTGAGCACAGGACTCTCAGAGTCCTCTTATTCATTATAATTATGAATCATGATTTACATCATTTGCAAAGAAGGTAAATTAAAGGGTGGTATTTGGCAGCCATGTTGTCATGGCAACAGTTACCATGGTAAAATGATAGCATGGTGTGACAGGATGTAAAATCACTTCATCCCCTACAGGCAAATGACATGTGATATATTGGATGATATCATCAATATTGTATGTTGCAATGTTGATCTGACATCACTGATGTTAACCCAATATCACTCCAACAGATCATTTGCCTGTAGGACCAGGCATCTGGATCAAGTTGAGACTGCAATCTCAACCCTTATATGTTCATGGTTCTGATTAAACAGTGAACTGTGGGCAGCATGTGACTTGCAGGTGATTTAAGTTTACCTTTATTATAACAAGATTATATAAATTTATTCTGATATAGATCAAAGAATAACCAATCTATGATGCTGGTTGCAGAATAAAAAAAAAAAAAAATTCAAAACAAAAGCAAAACAAACAAAAAACACCCCAAAAAACATGTACTCAGTGAGGTAAGATAATGTAGTTAATTGTAGGGTGTGATGAACAAAAATATCATGTTATGCTTTAATTACTGTCTGTCTATATAGAATGGGTAATATTCATATTCCTTTACTTATACATACATATTATTACAGTGTCCAAACTTTGGAAATTGATATGCTTTTCTATAATACAGGTTATAAAAATCTGATCGATCAAAACAGAGAAAACAAATTTTAAAAAAGAAATTTATACATTGAATATGAATTTTTCATTGCTAAAACCTTGATCACTTTTATTTGTAGTTTGTATGTCATCTGCTACTGAAAAACTTTAAATTGATTTTAGAGAACAATGAAGTTCAAATATATCATGATGTTAGGAGATGGATATAATGCAATGTTATCAAAATGCCATAAATCTAAAAGTTATTCATCACTGAGTCCGTACATGTACACATCATGTGGTCAAGTAAGAAGTTTATTTCAGTAAATACATACATATAGATTACGAGTTCAACTTTGACAGATCTCAATGTTGTGCAATATGATACCCATACTAATATATTGCACCAGGTGCTTTTATTTAGTGTCAATGTGTTCCCATCCATCTTGAGCTCAATTTGATTTGTTCTCAGTTTTCACTTTGCCATCAATGTCATTTCCCTTCAGCAGGCAAGGAGACACGTGGTAAATCTGTTTTTGCCTGTGTTATAATGCTCGCAATTTATAGACCAATTTACCATTCAAGAACTCTTTCATATGGAGGTTTCACTTATTCTATACCAATCCACCATTTTTCCATAGATGTAACCACATTATTGCAAATTAAATAGTAAAATGTGAGTGTTTTTTTGCGTCATCTGGCAAGACCTGAAACAACCACTGATCAAGCCTCTACTGTAAAGTATGAAATATTTGCTGGTACACAATGAATGTGGGAGATTTGCTAGCAATTTACCCTGTGGTAAGGGGTCACCTGCTGTATGTGACCACCTACCTTGTTGGAAGTGGTGGCCATATGCAGCAGGTACCAGCATAAATTAACCTTCAGGTCCACTTAATATGAAAGGGATCGATCTCTTCAATGTGATGGTGACGTTAATTGGCTTCACTAATACATGTATGTGATGGTGCACTATATTGCATGTTTGTAATTGTGACTGTTACTAGTAAATCCAGTTGCTCATGTGTTCTAAGATTGACACAAGTTGACTGTGCAGGTAAAATACTGAGTAACTGTATGTGACTGCAAACAATTTGCATTATCAATTCACTGGCTGACAAAGTAAAATCACATAATTATCTGTACACCTGTATGAGGTCAAAATTGCATACTATGGCTTACATATACTAGAGTTATATATATCAGTGCACCACTGTGTTTTGAAGTTTGATGTGAACTTAAAAAGCAGATAAACTTTGTTTATACTAATTTTGAAAGCAAGCTGATGATACAATAATAATCATCACCACTCCACAGCTATGCTAGCTTTAACATTGGTACTAAAAAAGTGCATGGCTGTTGATGTGAGCAAACAACCACCTAATCAAGGCTTTACTATAAGGACATGAATTATAAGTAGACACTCAGCAAAGGAATCTGGTGATAAATGGTTTGTCATGGCATGAATGAAGCACACTTCTGTAATGTACTTAAATCATGGGGCAAAGCAAAAAAAAGAGTCAGGCAGTTAGCTGTCGCTGAGTCAATGTTAGTTCAAGCTTTACATGTCAGGTGGCACTGCAGTCATTGGTTGTGAATGACTGGCCAAAACCTTTTGGAGCAAACCATTATAACTGATTGTGTGTAAGCACGTAAATCAGAAATGCAGAAGTTTACTTAGTGTGCAGAAATTTTGCTTGATGTGATGGTTATAGTGCATGAGATGCAAGATTATATACTTTCTTTAACCAGCTTTAAGTCACTGAGTCTTATAGTGTTCTTGATTGCAGCTTGCCTGCAGTTGTAATGCAAGGATGTAATATCAGCTGAAAGTCTTGCATTTCCCTGGACTGACTCACTATTTAAAGCATGGCCAGATCAGTGTCACCCAGAAGTCAACTGGGAGTGAGGCTACAGAACATTACCACACCTTTGTTCCCATGCAAGTCATGCATGTACAGTGGTACCCCTTTTGAGAGACCGCCCCTACGGCGGGTCAAAATGCGGTCTCTCAAAACAGGTGGTCTTTCATTAGAGGTACAACAACATGGAAAAGATAGCGCAGTGTTCTGAGAGAGCGGTCTTAAAAAGATATGCAGTCTCTCATTAGAGGGGTCTCTCAAGAGAGGTACCGCTGTATAGACTTTGAAATCCAGGCTGCATGAAATGGCCAGCTTCACAATTTTGAAGTCAAGTTTAATCCTTTCCCATTCAAATCGCCCCAAAGCACCTGGATGTAAATTGTCTGCCTTGAAGTTTTTATTAAACTTTCTTTTTACTAGAAAATTGTTTTTGCTGAGATTTGTGTTGAAGACCATTCATGATGGCACATCCCAGATCAAGAGTTTTCCTTGGTGTGGGTTGGACACAATGCACCCAACCTGCATTAAGAAAACTGCTTCAGTCGAACTTTGATCAGGAATCGGTTAACAGGGACATAAATATACATGCAGTCTTCCATAAAATGGAAAGAAAAAATCGAGGGGCAAGCTGTTATAACTCTGTACTCAAGAGTTGGTGTACTTATTAAGTACATGTCATACACGTCTGCACCTTTGCAGAGAAAAAAAAAAGGATGTTACTTCTACAAGGCTACTTGGCAGTTAGCAGGGACAGGCCTGTAATCCCAGGAAGAAAGTTCAGTGATAAAAATCTTCACCAATATGTTTATGTTTTACACATACATGTAGTAATTGATTATCTTTGTCATTAGGAATGCTGGAGGTAGGTCTGTTGAATTCAAGACTTGATGACAAATCAAAAACAGAATTTAAATAAGATTCTTAACATGAAATGAAAAGCAGAGTATGCCTGGCTTGTCATGATAGGCTAATTACAGCCAGATTCTTTGTCCAAAATGTTAGCTTCTGAATTAAGTTATGATCAGAGGTGTGGATACTTTACCATACCTCATAGCTGACATGCTTTGCCATTGGGTGTAGCAGACATAAAGTGATTTAAGTTCATCAATGAATGTATATAGTAGTCAAGTGTCTACTGAATAGTCATTTTAAGCTTTGGTCCTACTGAATAGTCATTTTAAGCTTTGTTCCTTGCTTGCTGCTAGTCATTGTTGGTAACATACAGTGCAGCATGCTTTGGTGGAACCTGTTATTACATTGTGTATATAAGGACAAGCAGATTTGTGATACACTTCAGCTTTAATACAGTGTCACAATATATTTCAAATGTTATGTTTTGTGAGAAAGGCATGGTTATTAACATGACATGTAATATTGTTCATCTCAAAATTATACCATTGGAAATTTGTAATGTATGTAAGTTCCAAAGGCATGCACAAAGTACTCATCTATAAAACTCCCTAAAGATGGTGGTATCGCTTGTCCATTGATGGAAAATGATACATGTGTATTGAATTCCATTCTCCTGGATGGACTGTCCAAACTCTTTTCCATCATAATGAAAAAAAAAACAAAAAAACTCACTCTCTCTAGTTGACCAGGTTTGAGTGTTACAATTTTTTGAGGTAAATTAGTCTATTATTACAAGGAGGCAAAGCAATGCCAAACATAGTGCATCATCACCACTGGATACAGGACCAACTGGTCAAAGTAGCACAGCAAAATAAAGTTTTGGGGGTTAAATTTGTGGCTTTTGTTTGATCCTAAGTTTATCTTTGTTTATGTCCAGGTTATAGAACATGTAAAGTGCACAGAAATACAAACTATTTTTTCTATCTTCGAGTTGCATCATCTATCTGAAAAAGATTTGGGATGTAGTACTCAAAACTTTTTACATCTGGGCTTTGACTGTACGTGAACTCCCAGCACGACCCACATGTGCAGTAGCCAAATGTGTGTGGAAGACATTTTAAATGTTCAAAAATTAAAACAACAGCTCCCTGTGTGGCTTGAAAAATGTGACTGTTGATGTCCAGCAATGTACGAAGCACAAAAATGAAATTATCACAATGGTACCTATTACTTTTTATCAGAATTTTGTCGAGTGGGTGAACAGATTTGTCTGAATATGCAATCAGTTATTTGGCCATGATTTGCCAAGTCAGTGGGTCCATATATTAAAAGCAGATGCACAGGTATCATCATGTGTCCCCTTGCAGTGGCTAATTTCATAAAACAATGCAGTGGAAAAAAGTTACTTTATGGGATAAATATTCAAATATTTATTGTCACATTTTTATTCATTGTTAAATTCAATGTTTCTGCTGGACAGACGAGAAGGTTCCTGAAACATCTGAGGAGCAGATGGCATCTGCAATAGAGGCTGACCAGGTTTCAGTTGCTGGAGACCTACCAACAGGCGAAGAGGTGGGTCTTTAACCCTGCCCTCCTCCCCTCCCCCTCCCCCCAACCAGCCTAAAGCAGTTGGTATGGGGTCAAATGTCTGCTTTGATTAATTTCAACAGTAATGCAAACAGGTTCAGATAGAGCAGTAATCACTGATGCAGAAGTAACTGGAATTTCTATTTCAATCTTTATTCTTTTACATAATGGAAATTTGCATATTTGCATCAATGATTAATGTGCATCTAACTGATAGCATAAGTAATACATATACCTTTTCCAATGTGAGATGAGAATTTTTTTCAAGTTTCTTCTTGAAATTTTGCAGAACAGGCATATCTTTCATCTAAATATATGTACAGTAGTCCCCGCTGAAAAGGCCACCTTAAATGCACCAGAAATGTGGCTTTGTAAGATGACAGGCCTTTCACAAGGGAGACATTATAATGCAAATGCTACACTTGCTGCAGTGGTCTCTCATGGGAGGGAGTGGGGGCTTTCAAGAGAGGGACCACTGTATGCTAGGGAGTTCTTGACCTCATGAATTTCTGGATTAAACAAAAAATAAAAAAGTGTATGGTACTATTTAATCATAAATTTTCCTGAAGGATCAATATCACTGTTCCCCACCCCAAAGGAAGTCTGTTGAAGTGTGTGTAATACCAAATATTTTGTTATACAGAAGTAGAATCCAGCTGAAAGTCAAATGGGTAAAGTAAAATGTGGGAAAATCTGTTTTTGGGTCAAATCAAGAATTTCAATGGTTAGGATGAAGTGATCACACAGTATTTTACCTCCTTCAGATGTGAAGAAAATATCCATATGTTTGAACTGTTTTTCTTATTCTGACTTTTTTATTTGAAAATAACATGTGTATACATGTATATATACACGTACTACCATGGAAGGCCATCTGGCCATTACATTGACTTCTTTGTCTTGCAGACCAACGCAGAGACTGGCGAGGCTGTAGGTGGCGCCCTGGTTGTTGCTGCCAGTGAACCCAGTGCACCCACACCCCTACCACTTAATGAGCTGGCTCCTCCACCATCTGAAAATGACATCTTTGGTAATATTTGTTGAGCTTTCTGGGTCATCCTTTAACTTTATGGAGAAGATAACTTTCATGGCTGCATACTTGAATATACTTAATTAACCATTTCCCTTTTTTTCTCATATTTGAAAAGGTTTGACTGTTCACAGTGTTGTGTTAAACAATGCAAAATGACAGTAAGAAAATTTGATTTTTAATCCCTTTTATCCTTCATGGTGTGTCTTTGTAGAAAACATGTAGTACAATGTGAATCATATCTGTGTAGAAAATTAAATTACGGCATTGTATACAAGTATATGCATGCCACAAAGTTTCCCCAATTTTTAACTCGAAATTTTTAGTTGCAGGTTGTTTGAAAGAAAATTAAGTTCGAAATGTTAAGTTGAAAATGCTTAATAACAGTAATACTGAAGTCTCTGTATGTAATATGCCCACATGAAGTACACAACAAACATTGCATGAAAGATGGGTGTGGCAAGATCTGTTGAAAATGACATACTGACTACATGGAGAAGTGGCTATTATGTGAGGCATGGGGGCTGATAAGAGGGGGAGAACTGTTCTATTGAACTGTACAATGTTCACATAAGTTATTAAAGCCATTTGTCGAGAAGATCAGAATTCCATGCAATTGAGCTAAATCATAGACATTATGACAACTGAGAGAAAAAAATTCTACCAGTCTGTGCCTACCATATGACATATATTATATGCTAAACCTGACTGAAATGTTTTCAACAGGTAACATTGATGACCTGAAGAAACAGCACGAAAAGGAGATGGAAGAATTCAACAAAGCACAGGAGCTGAACAAAGCACGCATGGATCAAGGGTTGCAAGAGAAACTGCGAGCCAGGCGCAGCCGCAGGAGGAGGCAGGAGGAACACGAACAAGAAGCTGCTCAGTTGAAGAAATAAAGAACAATATGGTCCCACAGTTGTGCATACATGATCAGCTCTTGCCATCGTATTCAATTTGTAGTACAGAGTGCAATAAATAAACTTTGCAATGGTATTGGCAGTCATCTGATCATAGGGGCACAGTCCCTGTTCACAGACAATGTTGGATCAACATCATCAACACGAAATCAATATTGATCCATATAATTTGCCTATGGGGAAAGGTACAAGTTCAAACTGAAGTTCCTTTTGTGCCTTGGTGTGATTCATTGCAGTAATGAATAGTATGAACTTCACTGTGGACTGTGTATAATTCCTGGTCATTCAGAATTCAAGACACAAGTATTAATTCCATAAACAGGTGTAATTTCAAGTTTTGTAATTTTTTGTCTATACAAATGTAGTGCAAATATAACTTTGTTTTTATAAATTTAAATAGTCTCATCAAAACTCAAGCAAATACCATCTTAGGGATAGAATAGATATTTGGATAATTAAATTAATGTAGATTGAGTTGGGTTGCAATAAACTTGTGGTCTAAAGTTCTTGATAAACTTGTTTTGTGTGTATGACAAACTTAATGCTCAAAAACACCCTAATTTTTCTAGAAAACATCAGCATTTATATTTACACTTGGCATAACATTCAAGCTGTGCTTAAGTACACTTGGGGTTGATTGTGCGTCAGATAGTCAAATGTACCAGAGAAACCTTATTGTATACAAGCACTTAACATTTTCAGACCAGTACAATTTGTCAACGGGAGGTCTCCTTGTTGCCACAGTTTTTGTGGCTCAATCATAAGTTACCTCTTGTATAAGACCTGCACATTTTTATTTCAAAATAGATTGGCTTAATCATGTTAATGGCAGACTTTACTGTACATATTCTTAACCTACATGCTTCTGCATGATTAGGATTACTCTGAGTGACAGTACACAAGAAAAAAAAAATGAATTTTACAAAGTTGTCCACAATGGCAGGGTTCTCTTGACCCTCTAGCTGGGATACACCTGGAATACATAAGCACAGGGTAACACAAGGTATTCTAATTACAAGATTTTGTTTTTTCCATTCATGTAGTTAGTTTTTGTTTCAGTATGTTCAATGTAGTGTAGGTTTCCAGACCTAAATTTTAAAAAGAAGAAAGAAAAAGAAAAAAGCAAAAGTACCTGTACCACATTTCAAGCAGTTATGCATTGACTTGATAAGTATACTTATGCCAAAAATATAAATACATCTACCAGTATAATTAGAAAGGAGCTATACATTTTTATGTGTCGGTTCCAATCTATGTACACTGGTATATACACTCAGACTTAAAGTATTTTGATGTCAAGTCACAGTGCATGATCAAAATATATGTTGTGTTATTAACTCTTTAAGTGCCAAATTTTGGAACTGAGTCAACAGCTTTTCTCGGCACGCATTTGGGTGCAAGCTGTTGACCTGGGGTATTCTCTCTGGAACTATAGGCATACTGGTACTTGAATGAATCTGGGATCCTAATGATAATTCAGACTTGTCTGACTTAAGTAGATCAACTTAAGTAGTGATTGGCACTGAAAGAGTTGATGATTAAAGTGCAATGTGGGGTTAAAATTTGCAGTAGAATAGACCAGTAACATGTGACATAACATTTCTAGTTGATTAACTTGAAAAAAAAGTTTAAATGTGATCCTATTAATATTTGCATGTTAATGAAGCAAAGAACGTGTATGTGGTCATGAAGGCTGAAATGTTGGTCTTTTAATGATGTAAAAATCCTTAGGACAAATTAGTTGTGTCTTTAGTGCAATGGAAAGGTTTCATCAACAACTGTTCTCATCAGTTTATGTTCACATTTCTATGTGGCTTCTACTATGTAAGGCAAGAGAACAACCAGGTCCTAGTTTTTTGTGTAGAATAGAGTCCCTTTTATTGACATGTCACTTAATGCCTTGCTGGAACTATATGGTATCAGGTTGACAAATATGAATGAGAAACAAGTGGAAGATCAAGCACGAAGTGTCAATGAAACTCAGGGGAAAAAAGAAGATGCTGGGTCACATTGTTAATACACTGTAACAAAAAAATGAAAGCTGTAGTTACAACTGAGTAATAGCAGGGGCTTACCCTTTTTGTGTGTGTGTATAGTATAGCCTAAATAGGCTGTTGGTAAAAAGGGTACAAGTGCCACTGTTGTGATACATAGCAAGTGATAAGTGATTCAAATAAACAGAAAAGTAATTAATTGGAAATAAAGAAATGAGGGAGGGTCCACTACTTCTGCAGCTGTGCCAAGCATACACATGACAATCACAGGCAGTCTAGTATATTGTGTTAAGTTGGTATCGTGGAATTACCATGGTGATAAGGAACCTACTTTCTGCCTTAAAAGTGAATATATGTACATCTGCTTTGAAACCCTGTCCATTTCTGTATTGTATTTCATTGAAATGTTGCTATGTATATATTTTGATGAAACTGGTGAAGGGAGTTCATTTCTCTCGGGGTGATAGTTTCTAGTGATATTGTGTGGATCTCCAAACTGCTGTAAAGTTTTTATACAGAAGCTTCTGTGATGTACATATTATTAAGTATGTCCCTCTGTTACTTTATTTATCTGCTTTTTTGTATCATCTGCAGCATAATTTGTTCTCATTCTTGTTGAAAAAGCTGTATAATGCCACATATTCTGGTATTTTCTTTCAAAGAAGTTTGTAGAACTTTATTTACTGTAAAATTATATTTTTGAGGATGAATATTTCTATCACATGTAAGGTTATCATAGTCAGTAGATTTTGAAGGGTGATTATTAATGAGTCTGATCAGACAAACAGAACTATAAGGGCATTTGCATTGGTATGCTACATTTCCTCCATTAAATTTTCTTAACTTTTTTTAAAAGTTAGAAAAATGATGTAACCTCTAATTCTCTTCCAGGCAAAAATATCTGCTGAATTGGAACTGCATTGTTTCTAAAAAGTAACCATATTCCTCCCATAAGCTCTGCTGGGTGCCATTGAAATTAAAATTAAAACCAGACCATCCACTTTTCATCTATATTTTGAACAATGTAGGGGTAATACTGTGAAAAAGATGGTTAATGTGGGGTATTATCCCTGTTGTGGTCCCCCCTGAGGCAGGTGGTGCTTATCAGAGGATGGCTGCTCATTGGGAGGAGTATGGTACATGTAGTTATTGCCTTGCATGATAATGTTGTCAAAGCTTATCTGTGAAGCACATCTGTGATATGAATAAACTATCCTGACAGAAAATAAAATGTTTACTCTTTTTTTCATCTTTGTAAATGTAAAACCATTGAAGCCTACTCACAAGGAAAACAGGTTGCAGTACCTTTAAGCAGCAATACCAACTTCCAGTTTACAAATTACACATGTACTATACAATGGGTTTTGCTGTTTAAGATCACCCATATCATACTGACAGCAAAAAGTGATGTTAAAATGCCAGGAAAATTATGAAGAAATAAAGTATGCTCAAAATCAAGATGTGCTGAATCTCTGGGAGGTTGTCAATAGCAGCTCCCTGGTAAACATTTGAAGTAGCACCAGCTCAAAGTCACTGAGTTGCTACCATGTGGCAGATCTTTTGGCTGGAATACAGCAGACAAGTACCAGCTTTCTGGCAAACGTGGGCAGTGTTTCTGTCAATGTAGCAATTACAGTGCAGCTCTGACTGTCACTTAATATGGCTTCAGATATTTAGCCACAGCATGGCATCTACATCAGAGTCATGTTCTGCCTTCAGGGTTATATTTGAATAAAACATGTTTTTTTTTATCATCAATCCAAGAAGAGCCACAGACTGTATGTTTCCTATTTTTAGCACCTTTAAGTATGCATATTGCATATGTTGCTAGGAGTTGAAGTCTATATGCAAGGAAACATATGGTACACACACACACACGTACTGACACAATGAGAGGTTTAAATTTTACTGGGCAAGTTCTTTGGGGCTGCCTCAGAATGCCCCGTAAAACCAAACCACATATATTTATATGCTTTACTTTTTCTAAGATGTTCATCAGTGCAACATGCATGTTGCCTACAGTTGGACTCCATGAATATATATGTTGTTCAGTGTGTATCCTATTAGAGCTAAGCAAGGATTTTTTAAGTGTGTGAGTCAACACACACTTTCCTGTTTTTTCTCAAAATTCTTTCTTGTTTACCAGTGAATTTGTCCGACACTTTTCTTTGACACAATTACACATAGAAGCACCAAACTTGCCATGATTGCACCTCCATACAAGCAGTTGGGCCTTTTTATACAGAGGAATGAAGATGTTTAAAATTATGCAAATTGGGGGTATTTGAAATTTTAAATCTTGAATATCTTCAAAACTATAATAGATAGAGATGTGATTTTAACTTCTACTATGGGGTTATTGACTATTGCACATGTAATGAATCTAAAGCAAAAGTTGTAGCAATTTAAACTATGGTAATTAGCAGCATTTGAAATGTTAAAACTTGAATATCTTCAGAACTATTATAGATAGAGATGTCATTCCAAATTCCACTAGGGGGTTGTTGACCATTGCACACTTAATGAATTAAAAACAAAAGTTGTAGCAATTTAAATTATGCTAAGTAGCATCATTAGAAATTTTAAATCTTGAATAACTTCAAAGCTACAATAGAGATGCCATTCCAGCTTCTACTCCTGTGTTATGGAATAGTTGTACATTGCCATACCAATATGCTTTGAAGACACACACACTGATTTGCTATGCAGCAAATCATCTTTTCACATTTTTTTTTCTTTTTTCTTTTTTTTAGGGGTGGGTGGGGGGTTACTGCCTTTGGCAAAATTCCCTGGCCAGGCCTTTTTTAGCGCAGCTGACTGGTCAGTCAACTGAGCTTCTAGGATGGAATGGATATTCACATTTCTGACTTCTCCAAATCTGTCAATCACATTCACTTCAAACTTGGTCGGGATGTACCTTAGGTGGGTTTCTACTAGGTTTGTTCAACTAGTCCTGCTTCAATGATTTTAAGATTTTTTTAAACAAATTTTCTTGTTCATTTTCTCAGAAGGATCTTGAAAAATTTCTGTAACTGCCAAGCCGGTCCCTTTGAGACATAGAGACACTTTTAGGGACCTCTAGACCTTAATTTGTTTAACATGTGGTGCTGCAATTATTTTTCACTTTTTTTCTCGAATGTTTGTGCATTTTCATATTTTCACTTTTCTCCACTTTTTCTTTCTCCCAAATAAAAAATTGGATCCTCTTCAGACTTTTTGTGAATGTAAGTGGACTTGATCTCCACCAAATTTGCTTCTTACATGACGGTGGTGTCATCTTTTGCTTTTTAACAAATTGAGAAAAATTGGTAAGGGGATATGTCAACAACCATGATGATGGTCTTAAACAAAGATGACCTTGATATAATTCTGAAGTTTACAAGACCACTTTAGCATGTGCATGTAGGGCCAGCTGAGCACAGGACTGTCACTGTCCTTTAGCTTTTTTATGTGCCCCCCCCCCCCCCAATCTGTGCCTACAATGTACATACATGTTCCAGGTCTGTGCATGTACTACACAAACTTGTAACCCTACTAAAAGTACATAAAAGCATTACTAGTAACTGCATTGCCGCTATGTGACTATAATGTAGCTGCTGACTTAGTGGCTATATTTTGTTATATATGCAGATGTGGCATAATAGCTATATAGGTAGACCAGCTCCATGGCTTTTCTGCCCACTTTGAACATGTGGCAGCTATGTAAGGCACCATTTAGTAGCCCACCTCATTCGCAGGTGAAATATACTATATAGCCAGATCAACTAGTTATTTAAATGTAGCTGGGGCAGGTTACATGCTGGGGGCGGAGTGCATGAGGTCATCCAAGATACTCCCTTAAAACACTAATATTTTATAATGGTTTGCAAAACCCCTTTTATTTGTAAATAATGCACATTTTGAATTGCATAAATTGGATTTCCTGGCTGGTTATACTGTAAAAACAGAAAATGCAACTTCTGATAGCTCTATATAGTTTTAATATATCACAGGTACAAATATTTGTTTTAACATCCCTCAATAGCACCTTTCATCATTCAATTATATTCACATATAAAATTTGTAACTTCAGTAATTCAAAACTACTTTTGACAACACTATCAGCACATTGAAATTTCAGTAAAAATTAATACGTATTTCTTACAATGTATAATGCACTCAAACCTTCAAATTCTAAAATCATTTTCTTGAAATGGAGCATCATTGTCACTTCTGCATGATGGTGTTGCATGTACATGCAGTACTTGGAAGACAACTTTTGTTCTTAAATATGCACACTATACTGACAGAAGTTATTCGCTTGCAGCTGTTGGACCTAATGGCTCTAATGTATGCACAACATCTGTATTTGTCTAAAATATTTCTGAAATTTATATTTATGACAGTCTGCAGCTGGCCATTCTATCAAAAACCAGATAAGAGATTTCAGCTGTGACTGTGGCCCAGGAAGTGTTGAAAGTCAGAGGTCAAGTTATGGTGCAATCAAAGCCTCCAGTTCTTCCTCCTCTTTGTTCTTCAGGACCTCTGAAAAATTACAGAAAAAGTGATTTATTGGTTATTTTAAAAACATATTATGTAGATTTTTCACATAATGAAGGTATGTCCCTGTTTAACACAAACTTTTCCTTTATATGTTGGTATGTTTTGGAATAAAAAAGTGATACTATTACATGATCAGGTTTTTGCTTGTCTAATTCATCAGCCTACCGCATTTCCTGTGGGTACAGACATCTTTGTGGATCTTACATGCTTGGGACCCTAGGTTCTACAATGTATAAGTATTTATACAATTTGGAACTTATGCTTTTATTGGTTAGCATATCTGATAGGGCTGTTTGTACATGTCCATTATGTACTGAGGTGAGATTGACCTCTACCTTTTTATAATGATTTGTGTTGGACAGATGATCATTAGCTATGCCTAGGTAATCTTTTGTGTTTTGTATCACAATTGCTGAACCTTTGTCTGCCTTTTTTATCACTATTTCTGTTTCAGCCTTAAGTTCTTTGAGACCTTTCCTTTCTTCCTTGGTTAGATTATCTGACTTTGGAAAAACAAAAAATTCATCAGCCTACCGCATTTCCTGTGGGTACAGACATCTTTGTGGTTCTATTAAAAAAATTCCTTTGAAGTTTTATCCCTTAGTTTCAAATTATTCCCGTTTTTCAGTTTTATTGAAACCACTGATGCACAAAAATTTAAACTTTTAACCAGTAACTTTGCTCACCAATAACTAAGCTTACCTTCTCTCTCCTCCAAAATACTGAGAAGTTCTTTGACATTGACTCCTTCCCTGTGTGCAGCATCTATGTCATTCAGCAGCCTCTCACCCATCTTTTCTGTCTCTGTCTCTGAAATATATCAGATATCTTTGTAGTGTATAAACTGCCTCAGTATCTGAAATTGATGTCAAAACATTCAGGAAACTTTGTGGAAAACTCCCACAAAAAATCATCCACAGAAACCAGTCTTTGGGTCCTAGCATTGTGTAACACAGGATTAAAAGCTCAATTTATTGCTTCATGGGGTTTAAAGTTATGGTTAAATGTGTCAATCATTTTATTTTTAAAAACATTTGAAGTTCCTGTTTCTTTACATACTAAAATATCAAGCTATACACAAACATTTCCTTCCTTTGTATATTTTTAGTTTCTTAGCATTTAAAAAATGCAGCTTATAAGCATAGTACAGACTAATCATGTTTCAATACACCTAATGGTATTGATTTGGTGACTGATATCTTTAAGCATCCCTTGTCCACAAATTTGCTAACCACAGTGTATTAATGGAACCTTGTTCTATGGCTCACTATAGATTACATATTATCAAGACAGTAAGTGGACACAAATAGACTTAACAAGCAGCTTCATTTGTGTTGAGTGGAACCAGCTATCATGTAGACAAATTATATTGATCTTCAAAAGTTCCTTTTGATTCTGTGGCTTTTCCATACATATCTGTATATAATTATCCACGTACTTCCAACCCTACTTATTTGTTCTGCTCAACTTTCCCTTGCCAGCTAGACAGACCAATCTTTGTATTCTCCCCTCCACTTGGTCTGCCCTTTGACTGCATGATCCCTGTTCCAGTGCAAAAAAAAAAAAAAAGAACTGCCTCAAATTCTGATTATGCATCCCCCTCACATGTTCAACTTCATCTCCAAAACAATTGGCCAGATTCACTTTGAACTTAATGGGAATGCACATCAGGTAAGTATCCACCAACTATGTGCAAGTGGTCAAGCTCAACTGTTGGTTAATTGTTGCATTCCTATTGATTACTATGTAAGTCAATGCGGTCTGCAATGGTGGTTCACATTTTGACTTCTTCAAAACTGTAAGCCAGATTTATTTGGAAACTTTGGGTACAGATACCTCACAGATTTTGGGAATTTTTTTCATATGATTGTGGATGACCTTCAGGTCATAGGTCAAGGTCACAATGTTTTGCAAAATAAAATGGTTTCTCTGCCACATCTTGGAATGGGTATGATTGAAGTCCATCAAATTTTGTTCTCATTTACCCAGGAGGGACTTCCCTTAAATTTGTTAAGAGGTGACCTTGAGGTCAAAGGTCAAGGTCAAACTTTCTGCAAAAGAATGGTGACCCTCTTATAGGGGTGATCTTTGGTGAGAGGTGCCTACTCAGGGGATGCATAATGTTTTTTGCATGAAAAACTCGCTTCTAGTTGGTTTACAGTTTGGTAAATTTGTTAAGAGGTGACCTTGAGGTCAAAGGTCAAGGTCAAACTTTCTGCAAAAGAATGGTGACCCTCTCATAGGGGTGATCTTTGGTGAGAGGTGCCTACTCAGGGGATGCATAATGTTTTTTACATGAAAAACTCGCTTCTAGTTGGTTTACTTTAGTTACCATAGTAACAGACTACAGTGCACTCACACACAGTGCCAATTGCCATGGTACATGTAATAATGATGAACTTCCTTGTTGATCTATCAGTGCATGAGAATGGTGACTGCAATTTTATAAATGTTCCTGTAAATAGAACTTTGTAGTTCTTGGGCAGACCAGGTGTAGTAGAGATAATACTGAGCTTGGCATGCTGACGAGGCAAAAATTTTCAAACATTTTTGGCCAACATATTGTACATTTTTCTACTTGACTCTTTGCTTAATTATGACATACTTCCTCCCTAAGTATAGACCCATATCTTTTACATGGATTGCAAAGCAGGCCAAGCCTATATTAATCACTCTCCATGGCACAGATTGTGGCGTATACTTCCTACCTGCATGTTTGGTGGAAGAAACCGAAGGACTGGGAGAAAGCCACCGTGCACAGTCTGAGTGGTAGGAACTCTTTCCACATGTTTCCCCGGCCGTGAATCGAACCCGGGCCACAGAGGTGAAAGGCGAGCGTGTTGCAGCTCGGTCAACCGTGCACCCCACTTCCTCCCTAGTTCTTTACCTAATTTTAATTTTTATACCTGGTTCTTTGCCTAACTCCTCTACCGGTAATGGTGCCTCTTTCCAGGCACCTGGCCCGTGGTTCATTTGCTGGGGTTCCAAGTTCCTCTTCACATCGTCCTCAATTATCTCCCCAAAAGTTCCCTCTGGGATTTCCTGGCGCAGGTCTGTTTTCACAGAAAATTGACATGCAAAGTTGCTTTACATTGGCTCTCAATCTTAATTGAGAGCCAGTGTGTAAAGTGTACAAGTGGGGCAAGTGTAACATTTACATGTGGGCAAAAAAGAAGGGTTATGTTACGATCTGCTTCAACTACTGTAAATTGCATTAAATTTGCCGTACTCTTATTTTTGCTTATTTCGATGAGAGTACAAATCTGTGAAAATAAAAAACAACAACAATGAAATAGTATTTTAATATTGTTTGAATAGGAATTATATCCAAAACAGTGAAATTAAAACTACAATGAAATATCAAAAATACAAAAACCGTGCAAATTTATACACGCAAAAATAAAGCAATTTACATCAGTCATTTTGATTAATTGATACTTGGTAACAGCTGTAAGCTCAATATTCTCCAAGGCTATCAATAATAGTATTGGAGGATTTTGATCATAAAAAGAAATCAGGGCAAGAGTAAAGTCTTCCATGAAGACCTGTGAAGGCCCTTTCTTCGTACCATTTTTTTCCCCTGAATATTGTATGAACCTCTCTCTAAGCTGACCACTTGTGGGTTGGTTTGTTTGTTCTATTTTGGTCCAAAAGATGTTCAGCTTGGGGAGGTTTCAATCTATGAAGTTGGACATTAATTGCATGTAGCCTAAATATAGCACTAAAATTGCCTTCATACTGCATTTTTGGTCCTCTAGCATACAGTCTGTTCAAAGGGATATATACAGCTGCCTGAAAGCCAGTATGTCCCTCATTTTCTCATTAGCCAATGAGAATGCTCTTTATTTATTTATTTATTTATTTATTTTTTTGTTAGCCAACAACGAGCCACACTAGCCTTCACAGACCAGCAATGGTTGCTGGAGGGGAAAGGCAGCTGGGCATTCAGGCTGATAAAATTCTGCAGGCAAGGACTCTGCATTCACTTTCTAAAATTTTTCTTGTAGAACCACATGATGGATACTGGTATTTAGGATACACAGATCATCCTATGCCCAATTCAGTATCCTTGCCTGCATGGATCCCCCTCGAACCTGCATCCTCTCTTGACCCTTTTGCTCTCAGGAGGATACAAGCTCTCGTAGGATCCATACGCTGTACAGGCAGGGATACTAATAGGGTATAGGATAACCTCTAAGTATGTTCAATAGCCTTCACCTCACCGATAGCTCATTCTGGCACCATATAAATGCCATACACATTGATCATTTTGGAGAACCAAGGACAAGACATGTAACTTGATTCAGCAATTTTTTCCATAAGATTTTAATTTGCATCCAGTTCTTGGTATATATTCTGTTATGGTATTTAATTTGACAGGCACATGTACATATATGCTTAATTTCTTAAATTTTGGCATTTTACATTTTTGAGGGATATTTAATTTCTTCAACTTGCCGTCACATGTAGGGAACATTAAAGGTAATGTAAAAGCTCAAAAAGCAAACTTTTGACATTTCCTAAATTTGTTCAATCTAAATCCAGTTAAAATATGTAATTTGGATGTTATCTGTCATGTACATGAAAATTCAGGAGTTCTAATTCCAATACCAATGTAAAGATAATTTAAAATTTTAACATGGTCAAAAGACCATGTTGACTTGTGAGTCCTTACAGCTGATAACAGCACTCAACATATTGGCAACTGCATATGGAAGAATCTCTGGCACTAATTGTCACATTTCAGTCAAACACAGACTCCTTAATCACAAAACTTTCCAGACTGAAACTGTATCAATATTTTTTTTTTTAATTTTTATTTTTTTAATGAATTGACTCACACTGAAGATAAAGATACAGGGCTACAAAATGAACAGATTGCATATATGGAGCAACATCAACATTCGGGACAATATGCAACTTGGCCCTTTGTGGCAGAAAAACAAAATTATAAATTTTGGAATCATTTACATGGGTTAAAACAAGAACAATATTTTGGTGATATTTCCCATCATTCTTTTAGATAAACTCAATTTTTAAGATAATAATTTGTGCACATTTATCATATTTATAAGACTATTCTAACATTTCATATATATTTTCATTTCGTATACATGTTGGGTACACATAAATGGATACAAGATGGTAACAGAAAAGAAAATGAGCTTGAGAAAAAGAAAAATAAGGTACTTTGATAGAAATGCACACAGAGGTGCCTATATTGATAACAGATTCAGTAAAGTGCTATAAAAAATGAATTCACACTTGCTGATAAAATCAATTTGGTACATCAAAAGATTCTCATGGTTCTTACTGTCATGGAGATTGACAAATTTATTATATTTATGATAAATACTATAACTTTCAACAGAAGCCACTTTCATATCCTTTACTAAGTGTGGCCCATAGAGTTTTCTCACATATCATAGCATTCCAAACTGTCAGCAACCAGTATCTTTTCACTGTCAGTATTGCTCTCCTTGTTTAACCCTTTCTCCTTAACTCATTCCATACCAGTCGCTGATTTTTCCGTATATTTACCTAAATTTAAGATGACAATTGCATATTTAAATTCTTCATGAAAAGAGCTTTTGTTCAAGTACCAACATGCCTATAGTCTTAAGTCAGTGGTTCTGGCACTGCCTGGCAAGTCATGCTGCAGCTGCCGCAAAGGCAGCTGCAGCATTACTTACCAGGCAGTGCCAGAACCACTGACCAAGGCCTGTGACCATGGTATGGAATGAGTTAAACTGACCAAAACAGACAAGGGCTCAAACGTCTGCTTGAACGTAATGTTTTAATAGTGTAAATGAGAAAAACTTGGAGAATTTTAAATAAGTCATTTCAAAATAGCATGCCCCAGGTAAACAGCTTTCCTTAGCATAGCTCAGTCTTTATTCAATGGGACAGGGGTTAATTAGGACCAAGGCAGGTAAGACAATGGCAACTTACTTGTATTGGCTTGTGCGCCATCAATATATCTGTCATCAAAGCCATTCAGCGCCCGCTCAATCTCCTCAGGTTTCTCCTGTTAACATTTCAACAGCTAATGATGGCTCATACTTACATACATTTAAAGATTAAGTAGCTAGCATCTTTTACCCTCAGGGGTAATGTACATGTACCTACAGGAAAGTTACACAACCACAAAGAAAGAATGCCCAAACCCTACATCTCTTTGCATACTTGTCAACATTCTATGGCAAGAAATAGGAGGACTTTTTTGTTCTCATGGGGAAGATTTTATTTTCAACGAAGAATGAATAAAAAATAAAATGGATTTTTGTGGGAGATGTCTAAAATTAACCAAATATACACCAAAAAGTCTAAAAGCAAGGTCAAAAAGTGGGAGACTCCCTCCAAATATGGGAGACTTGACAGCTATGTCTTTACAAAGCCAGCCGGTTACAATACCATTTTTTTTGGTTTAAAAAAATATGTTGTAAATATGAATATGTCATCAATCTTCCTGTTCTTTAACTGTTACTTATTCATTCTGCACAGAAACTTGACAAATGTTGATCTACTTAAGGCAAGAGTTAGTATATACTGCTCTGAAGGATCCTGATGAAAAAACACATTTAAAAAAAACAATCTTTTGCTCCGTCCATTCATGCATCTAATACCATAGCCCTCCCCATTCCTCTACCCTCCAATTGCAAACAATTTTCACCCCCTCCCTCCCCTGCACAAAAATATATCATATCATAATAGTCCCTACTACAATGCTATACAGTATGGTAAATCCTTCTTTTGACACATCTCTGTGACAAAACGGACTTCTGTCATAGAGGCCTTTGTTTTGAGTTCTCTGTTGATAATTTCTATCCCCCCATTGTTCTTGCATCATCACTGACAGATCACTTCAAATTGGTTTCATCATTTGTTAACCTGCCTTTGGGGTTCTTTGTCACAAGAGGGACACCAGTATTATGAAGGCACCTCATGTTAATCTTTCACATGTACTTAGTATATCATTCAATATTGATATAAGTATTTTTTCTACTGACATATCAGTACCACTTCTAGGTTACTAGCAGCCTTTCATCATATGACACTGGCTACATACAATTGGGAAACCCTTGTACCTATATTCCATAAAATAACAACTCCTTGCTCCAGGATCATGATCTTTGGGCTGTACTGCACTGGCCATTCAGGGTTAAATTTACAATACTGATGCCACAATGCATACTGTGTGCAAATAAAGGAAATTTGAACCTGGGGCCTAGAAGCAAAAATACTGAGCTTCTTTTGGAGAGGGGACTCAGTGGGCCTACCCAACAGGAGAAAACTTTCAGAGCCCTCTCCACCTTTCCTGTGTTAAAAATTTGTTGTACAACCCCCCCCCCCCTTCCGCCCACCCATATCCTGAGTTTCCATGTCTTCTGACCTGTCCCAGCAAACTCAATCAAATAAAAAGAGATACATGCCTCATTTCCCAATGGTGATTATATAATGAATGCAGACAGTTTGTTGAAACTTATGTTAGTGACATACAAAAGTCAAGCACAATAACTTTTTCATATTTATGTCCATGTCATAGAATGGCAAAATGTGGTAAATGCAGTCAGTTAAAGAACCAGTAGCCATGCATGGATGAGCCTAATGACAAAACAGTTCAGCTGGTTTTCATCCCACATACATCCCATCAGAAAGCAGAGAGAGAGAGAGAGAGAGAGAGAGAGAGAGAGAGAGAGAGAGAGAGAGAGAGAGAGAGAGAGAGAGAGAGAGAGAGAGAGAGAGAGAGAGAGAGAGAGAGAGAGAGAGAGAGAGAGAGAGAGAGAGAGAGAGAGAGAGAGAGAGAGAGAGAGAGAGAGAGAGAGAGAGAGACTCTAACCCATTCATGTATCATTGAGTAGCTGCAGTTGTCACCTTGTAAGTTAAACACATTTGCAAGTGTTTACATATTTTTGTTGTTCTGTAACTGTCATTATGATAAATATGATTTGGCTTTTCACTAAAAGTAATCTTTTGGGATTCATATTTTGCAAATGCACAAAATGGCAGCTTTGTGCATACTGAGGTTAGTTGGTGTACATGCTTGGCTTTTAATGAATGGAACTGCAAAGTATTGCCAATGCCCTGGAGTCACTAGGGTTAAATAATGTACAATTCACATTCTCAAATGCTCAGCAGTTATGCTCTGATTTTTTTTTTCATGATATCCTTCAATTATGAGTTAATATGTGTCAGGTACCCTTTGGCCCATTCTACAACTTAACACTCAAATATTTTCAGTTTTCCTGTTGGCTATTGAGACACATTATAAATAGTCTAGACTGTACATGTTTCAGCACTGACATTCCAGCACAATGTATACCTGCACAGACGGAGAGGCATCCTCAGTTTTCTCCACTGGAGCAACATCAGATTCCTCTGAAGGATTGTCTGCAAGGTAACAATTAATCACTTTCACAGTCATCTTGTTTTAGTATAGTCTTAGTGTTATCTTATGTCGCATGTTACAATTAATGATTTACACAAAAAGAGTGCAGTAACCCCTGTGTTGACAGACAGCTCCAACGAGAGACCAACTGAACTCACATTTTCCAGTCTAAGCTTTATGTAGGATCCTTGCAGTGCAAATAATTGTTGGATCTGGGATTATATACCTAACACGTTTGTTTTTGCCAGAACCTGTCACAGTAAACTTTGGCAGGATATGTTGTTGCCATGGAAACCATACTTTTGTGGAAATTATTGATTTCTTTTTTAAAATGGTATTTTACTGATTAAAATACATGAAAAATATGAAAATGTTTAAAACTTTATAACTAATATATTTCTATGACTAAATTTGGCCATTTTGTTAATAACAGATACACTTTCTACCTTTTTACTGATGTAAAGGACTCATTTTATTGATTGCTATGGAAACCAGAAGTGTGTCTGTATATCTACGGACTTCCGCATCAAGGAATAATTACATGAATCCATGCATACGTGAACCGTGACTAGAAAAAATCAAAAGACCACTTTTTAAGCTACTTTGCTCAGTATTTTTTATGCCATTTATGAAAGACCACCTCTCTTGAAAGACCACACGTTGGTGATCTCTGTCAGTGGTCTTCAAGATAGGTTTCACTGTATATCCATTTTTTGCCAGGGAATAGGTAATTTATAGTCATACTTTTACCTACTTATTCCTCTGAAGGAAATTTGCTTGTGATTAGTTCTGGTTTGGTAATAAAAAGTGTTTCATATCTCTGAGAATTTGAATAGACATATACCTACTGCACTCTTTTATGGATACCTGACAGCATGATTAGCTATGTTTTCAAGATATTGGTAAAACAGAGATTTTTCACATATTTACACATATTTTTCCTTCATATTGCTTATTAAAATTGCACAAGATTAAAATATTTAACCCTTAAAGTGCTAATCATGGCTATAGTCATTTTCTCATTACTGTTAAACATGTAATGGTTAAAAGATTTAAATTCCTCATGAAGATACATTTCATTCAAATACCAGCAAGTCTAGTCTAAAGCAAAAAGTAGTCTCAGTCAACAGCTTTCCTTGAGACGCTTTGCATGCATTGCATGCAAAGGGTCCCAAGGAAAGCTGTTGACACAATCTTGAATCAGCACTTTAAAGGTTAAGTAAAAATATACACACTACTAGTCTATCAACATAAGTCATGCCTCCAAACAGACTAAGCTCTGTGTATCTTTTTACTCTCAATGGAGTGGTCAATAAATAGTGCTTTGCAAATTCAGCAGGTAAATGTATATGCTGAATATTTGAAAAATATACATGGCAGGGCAGACTTACAATCTGTGTAGCAGAACTGGAAGGTCATGTTGCATGGCAACTTCTACTCCATAAGAAATCTTGGCTATTCTTACATGAAGATTGATTAACTTACTCCATTCTCCTTTCTTGACCTCTTCAATGATGTTCTCAACCTCTTGCAGTTTAGAAGGATGACTCTGTGAGGCAAAAAAAAAGAAAAAAAAAGCAACTTTCAAGTCCACATTTTAATGGTTAAAACTGTTTTTATGAAGATTCTATTTTTCTTCAAGTGATGAACAAATGTCATAGCACATCAGATATTGTAAATTACAACAGCATAAATTGTAATATTCAGTGGGCACTACATACCTAGATGTTATAATTCCTACTGTAATTCCAGCAAACTGTGTTTGTATGTGGGAGGGGGAGGGAGGGAGGTAACTAGAAAAAAAAACGAAGCTGCATTTTAACAATTACTTTTCTTAAACCATACAAACATAAAATCAACAAAATGACAATTACAAAACCTGAAGGCATCTTCAGTGCAGTGCACCGGCCATGCCACAGGCCCAGTATCCACAACCTTTAGTGATTACATGTATCTAAAACTTCTTCCTAAGTTGTTCGTTTTTCATTGGAGAACAGGCCTACCTGCAAATACTCCAAGGCATCCTTGCCTAGCTTTTCAGCATATGGCCCCAGGTCCCGCTTGATACTAGATAAGTCACCTCTCTTGTCCTCTTGGGTTTCCTCTAAGAATCACAGAATGCAGATCAATACATGTACTATGCACAATGAGCTGGCAGAAACAGGGAAATTTATTTCATTTTCAAAGTGATGAAATTAACAGATGCTTTATGGTTTTATTACAGATAATGATACACTGCATTTACTCAAAGCAAACTCAACTAAAAGAGTTACTGAAGAAAAGTAATACATAAAATCTCTCCATTTTATGTATTTTAACATATGCCTAATTGCCGGCATAGCCACACAAAATTATTGGCCATTGTAACTACCTGTTTCCAGTCCCAATCATAACCACAGAAAATCACTGCCCATGCATTGTAACCACCTATTTCTGGTCTCAATGGTAGCCACATAAAATCACTGTCCATTGTAACCACCTGTTTCCAGTCTCAATTATAACCACACAAAATCACTGCCCATTGTAACCACCTATTTCTGGTCTCAATGGTAGCCACACAAAATCACTGTCCATTGTAACCACCTGTTTCCAGTCTCAATCATAACCATACAAAATCACTGTCCATTGTAACCACCTGTTTCCAGTCTCAATCATAACCATACAAAATCACTGTCTATTGTGACCACCTGTTTCTGCTTTCAGTCTGTAAATGTCACAGTGTGACATCTATCTTTTACAGTTACTTTTTGTCACTTCCAAAGGTGGATCTTAATGACAGGTGTTATGGTAATGGAAAAAAAGATAAATCAAGGATGTACCTTCAGATTTTGATTCTTCATCAAGGTCTGGAGCAACATATCTTGCCTTCTTGATCAGATCCTGAAAAGTATGTAAGAATGGACCATTATGTTCACAACTTCATATATTTATAACAGTTTCCAACATTCTGTGCAAAAAAATGATGTTACAGTTTGAAGAAGGAGTACTATCAGATTAACTACAATGTACTTTGCCTGCTAAACAGACTTTTGTTCATGTGTCTGACTGCACTCCACGAGCGCCACACACTAATGATAGCGCAACGTAGTCTGTCTCAGCAGGCAACAATGTACTGTAAACTGGTGCAAAATTTAGGCAATGTTGATCAGAAAGCTTTTACAGATATCAAACTCACAGGAAACCAGACAAATAAAGAACACAATGACAGACCTACACACAAATGGCATCTCCTGCCAAAGGAAGGTACAACAAGGACAATGGAGCAAGCCTTTATAGGAAGACCAGGTTATGAACAATGCATACCTTGAGCAGCTCAATTCTGTTGGGTCCCATCTGGCCCACCAGGGACTTTAATTCAGCATAAGGATCCTCTGGCAATTGTGCTTCCTCTGTCTCCTCTCTCTTTGCTGACATAATTGAATGCCCATGTATGTTATTTAACAGGCTCATGCACTTTATAAAATGTCTCTTTCTTCCACACTTCTCTTTATATATGCGAAAGATTTCATGTCAACACACATAAACTGTTTATTCCTTGAAACAAGATGATGGTTATCTTAAATTACTGACACTCTTTGTAACTGTTTGAAAATTAAATTTCAATTGGTTGTGCAAACATTTTTTGGAGCTAAAACAAGAATAACAAGAAAAAACAATGAAGGTACAATGTACTCATTTGTTTTTCAATGATTTAATTTGATTTTTTAACAACTTTAATCATCCAAAATATTTTAACAAAGCTTTAAAATATGAGATACTATTTTCTTTAGGCAAATATATTCCTTTATTACAACTAGATACCATAAACCAATGTGTGTGTGTGTGTGTGTGTGTATTTGAAAGTGTAATTTTCATTGTGTTAAAAATAAAAAAATAAATGAATATAATTATCAAGATGAATATTTACATCTTAAATTCAACATAAAAATTATACCAGCTAGGGTGTTTATTTTTTTCCGAAATTATATGATTTCATGGTTTTATGTGCAAAAACATGTAATAATTGATAGTACTAAATTATAATTACTTACTACCCCAGCCCTTCATGTTTTATCTATTTTTATAGTCTCAAAGTACCAGTCTTAATCTTCCCAAGCACGGGGGTATAAATAAAATTATTATTAATATTCGTGTACATGTGCAGGGGTGGGGGTGGGGTAGTCGCGGGCATCCACTGAGTCATGCCGCTGCCCCTGCATGCATCATGCCTCAGTGTGTGCTGGCAGTGCCTTCTGGCCATGGCCGTCCCTGGCATAATGTTACTATTCTAGTACAGTGGTATCTGCTGTATGCAACCACTGCTGCAAGCAGCCGCATTGCTTTTTGTGGTCACTAGCCTGGGACATAGGAGTCAATTTCTTTGTAAAATTTACCTGTGGTGACAGGTCACCTGCTGTATGTGGCCACTTTTTCTTGGTGAACGGGTGGCCACATACAGCAGGTACCACTGTATATGTATGTCGACTTTAAATGCTTTAAGATCATTACTCTAAGGAGCATTGTGTGGTGATCATGATCCTGTAATTTCGTCTCACATATTTTAGTATCTCGATGCACCAGTCTTAATTTCCCCAAACATGGGGGTCTAAATAAAATTATTATTATTATTATTATTATTATTATTATTTTCATGTCCATGTTTCATTTACATAGCATACTTCATTCATACTAGTGTCATAAATTAAAACCTCAGTTATCCTTAGTGCATGAGCTCTTTGTAGAGCAAGTACCTGTTCATAAAGCTGGTAGACAAATGCCAAAATCAATGGGATTTGCTGTGACAAACACTGCCACCCGAGGCTCAGTTCCAGTGAGTGAACTGATCGTATGAGTCAAATGGCCCACTGACTCTCTGAGTCTGACAAATGGAATTTTACTATCTGTTCCAAAGAATATAGTCACTAAAAATGATAATTACGGTAAACCAATGATGAAACAGTTATTGTCAGATACATTGATGTTTTAAATGTGTATCAGGAAATATCTGTGTATACTCTATGGGGTATAAAAAAGATAATAGATGATACTTTTTCAAACATAATACAGACATAAGACTTACCAGCAATTTTTTCATTGTTCATCTCCATGAGAAGTTTTGATCTCAATTTCTGCATGACCAAAAACCAAAAACAAGCAATGAAATAACAGCATACTGTGCAAGCATAATTTTTCATGACCAATACTTTTCAAGTACTGATTAAAAATAAAATTGCACACATATCATTTTGTAAAATTTCTAATCTGGTAAAGAAAAAAAGAAGTACAATAAATAGTGCATAAAAGTAAGTCTTTCATTGAAACATTTCCCTGTTCTTATTTTCATGAATGGTCCTGAACTGGAAACATTCTTGAAAACAAATGCATTGGGAAAATTTGTGCTTATCTGGCATGCATTATATCAAAATTTCTCACAAGAAAACTGTATACCTGTGGTACACAGTCCACATTATAACACCACCAAAAACAGACCAAGTTTATAGTCCTTACTCCATATTCTGGGTAAAACCTATCTCTCTTATACGATGGTTTTTGAAATACATCAAGTAATTTTTCATTGATACATAAAGCATCTAGCAGGAAATGTGCACCATTCAAAATTGTTGCATTTGCAATTTCTGATTTTTTTTTTTTTTTGCATGAAAAATCACATTTTTGTTTTGAATATCCTAGCTTATTTAACATTTTGTTATTGTGTCTGTTGGAAACAACATAGATGTCTCAAATGTAAGTATACCTGCATATGTACCTTGTGTCTTAGCTGTTGTATTTGTGTCTTTTTGTCCAGAACCACTTCCTAGTAGTCATTACCCTATTCTGTAGTCTGAACTCTTTACTCTCCATAAGCTAACCTGTCCCTGTCTAACCTACATACATAGAAGTACTATTGTCCATATTGCACACGTCCCTCTGTAAAATTTTGACATAGGCTGTATTAGTCCAAATAATAAATGTGAGCTATTTGTACAACAGACACACCTCCATAAATTCCAGTGTTGCCATACTGCACAAAATCTCTGTCAAGTCTCTCAATTTTCATGAGACATACCTCATCTGCTGTCTAACAATTTATGAATCTGACTGTCAACCTGACAGTTACCAGGCTAAACCCAATCAAAACCACAATTTAGGCTTTTTTTTCTTCTTTTTTCATGAAACATGAGCAAACAGTCTGGTAATGACCCAAATGTATGCAAAGATCCATCTACAGATGGCCAAAAACATCCATGATTTAATGCCTGTTTTTCAAAAACGTTCTCAGCAAGCATGCATCCATTGCTTCCTAAATGGCAATCATCGCTGCTGCTGCTGCTTGCCTCATCACTACATGCACCTTGCAAATTTAAGCTGCTGATAGTTTTGTGGCGATTCAAACATATATGGTCAGCAAATACTTTCCACAAAGTAGACATTTTGAAGGGGATAACAGTGAAACCTGTCCATTGTGACCATGCTTTAGGAGCACCAAATTAGTTCACCAACAGACAGGTCATAAATTGAAGGTTCCAGAGAATACAATATAAAAGACCATACTCTGATGGTTACAATTATAAGACAAGAAGTCTTATAATGCAGGGAACTGCCCAAGCAGCTTCCGCTGTGGTTTTACCTCGGATAATTATTTCCATTGTTAGACTTGCATAAAAAAATGGGTATTGTAGCCTTTGACCACTTTCATTACACAAAACTAACCATGTAGTTTTCTCATTAATTTCAATTTAATACATATGTGCGTCTGAGAAAAAAAAATGTTACCCTCAGCAGCTGGAAATCCCTGGTCGTCATCCGCTGGGCGATGGCCTTCAGTTCCTCCTCCTCAGATTCCTGTGGCTCCACCGGAGGCTCCTCCTCCAGATCCCGAGAAATGATGAGCTTACGTTTGCTTGTTTCTTCTGGCTCTTCATCTTCATTTATCAATTCACGGGAAATGACAATTTTGCGACCCTTGTTAGAGGCTGGAAAAAGCATATCATCAGGATAGTTATTGCATTTAGCATCAACCTGCCCCTTGTCATACAACATTACAAAATTTGACAATTGGCTTAATCGATGTTTGGTCTCAGTTTTGCCAATCCATCTCAATTTATTATGTCATGTGCATCACAATAAAATCAATTTATGAAAATTCCCACCATGACCTTGAGAAAGTAGGTCAAGGTTACTCATATTATGCAATATCCAACTTCTACATATGACACACATTTCTGGTACATTTGGTATCATTTGCCTAATTTCTCAACATATCAAACTGTTTTGGTGTCCTTTTATACAGTCTTATTGACCTTGACTTTGAAAAACAGGTCAAGGTCATCAAAAATTTTACAAAAATATGAATATCAGCCTAATGCATATTTGGTGTAAATTTACAAGTTCCATTTCAATTTTTAATCAAACTAACACATTTAATGTGCATTTAATACCTGTGATGCAAGTTCAATTTGATACCATCAGTGGTGCCACCATGAATCTATGTGTCATAGTCTTTTGTCTGTATAATTTCATTCCTATGATGGTACACTGATACATATGCACAACTTCAGATGTAACTAGAACGTGCTGATTTTCCAAAAGAAAATCAAATATCTCCCTGTGCGCCCTTGCAGGTTGAAGGTAACGGGAATCCTTACAGAGTTATCACATTCGCATCGATTTTAGATGAAATGCCAACATGACCTTGAAAAATAGCTTAAGGTCACCAATTTGCAATCTAAAACTAGGTCTTATATAGGAACATGTTCACCAAAAATTTCAACTTCACAACAATGTGTTAAAAAAGAAGAAGAAGCAGATGAAATGGATGCAAAAATAAATGCCCCCCCCCGACTTAACCTAGTTCTTATACTTGTACATAATCATACAAATTTCAATCTTTTAAGTCAAATTCTTCTGCAGTTATTGCATCTACAATTATTTTCAAAAGGAAATACCCCTGTGACCTTGAAAAATATGTCAAGGTCATCCCATCTACAATCTCAACCTAGCTTTTATACAGATACATGTACATAATTGCAAGTCTTTTCTTGCCTTATTGCTTCTGCAACTTCAAAAAAGTGCTTGTGACCTTGAGTTATCATGTTCACATTGAGTTTAGATGAAATATCGATATGATCCTGACAATAGGTCAAGGTCACCAATTTGCAATCCTAAGCAAGGTTTTATATAGGAAAATATTCACACAAAATTTCAAATTCCCAAGTCAAAGCTTTCTTGAGGTATCATGTTTGCAACATGTGTTGAAGAAGAAGAAGAAGAAGAAGAAGAAGAAGAAGAAGAGGAGGAGGAGGAGGAGGAGGAGGAGGAGGAGGAGGAGGAGGAGGAGGAGGAGGAGGAGGAGAGAAGAAGAAGAAGAAGAAGAAGAAGAAGAAGAAGAAGAAGAAGAAGAAGAAGAAGAAGAAGAAGAAACAGACACAAAAACAATATCCCCCCCCCCCCCCGTTGCATGGGGAGACATAATGACCATAACAAAAAATAATTTCCTTACATCTATTCCCTCAGTGACCTTAAGAAAGTAGGTCACGGTCACTCACATCATGCAAGATCAAAAATTCTATACATGATGCATATTTGTGGTACATTTGGTATTCTTAGCCTTCTTATTTCTCAAAATATTGAATTTAGGGTGATTTATTATACCTTTAATGACCTTGAAATTGGGTGAAGGTCATTCAAAATTTGACCATTGGCCCAGTGCATATTTGTTGTAAATCTCAATTCATAATCCAAATTATGAATTTAATGTACTTTTTCCACCTGTGGTGCTAGTTCCATCTCATACCACCAGTGGCCCCATCATAACTCCACACATCATAGACTTTTGTCTGTATAATGTTTCTGTACTGGTATAATAATGCATGTGCACCAGTACAGATGTATGGACCATAACAAAATATTAATTTCCTGAAATGTATTCTATCTGTGACCTTGAGAAAGTAGGTCAAGGTCATCAATGTTACCCAACATGTATCTTCTACATATGATACACATTTGTGGTATATTTGGTATCATTTGTCGTATCCTTTTTCAACATATTCAATTTAATGTGTTTTCAACACCCTTTGGTCCATATCTTCCATACCACTTTAGATGGCGCCACGAAATTTCAGTATGGTTTTGTCTTTTTGCCTGATCGACATTCCCACCAAGTTTTGAGAGGATTCATGAAAAACTTTTCAAAACTCAGCATTCTCCAAATTTTCATAACTTGGCCCAACTATTACATACAGTTGATAAATCCTGAAAGTTATATTGGGCTTACATGAAACCTGTTGACTCAGTCATGTTCACAAGCAAAAGTTATGGACAGATGGACACTGACGTAGCGATGAATGGATCGACTGACAAGAGCGACCGCATAAGCTCTGTGGCCCATGGTCAGCAGAGCTAAAAACAGCATTATTTACTTTTATATATAGTGGCATATATATCAAAAGAAACTGGAATAACTTCTTGTTTGTTTCAGCTAGTTGATAAAGAATCTTGACCTTTGTAGTAATTTATGGTCTTCTGGTATGCTGCATAGGCACCAATTAACCAACATTCAAACCTCCATTACCATGGAAATAAGTTGAGGGCTTCAGGACAGAAAGTAAATAACAAAGAATATAAAAGGAAAATTCTTAATTCTGGTGCAGGACCACTTGGCATCAATGCATGGCATTCTGGGCAGAAGATCTAGGCATGCACTGGTGTGTATCTGCTCCAGCCCAAAAACTGAATCAGCTTTATTATAGAACAGGCAGAGATAAAACAGCTGATATAAACAAGATAAATTAATGGTTCTACAAGTACTGGAAACTCATCATGAACACCTGATTTTATTTACACCATCTTTCACAGAATAGGGTAATGACTACCAGGGAGTACCAGGAAATGGTTCTGGACCAAAAGACACAAATATAATATATATGTATAATACATGTAATACATGTAACACCCTCTCTCTCTCTCTCTCTCTCTCCTCTCTCTCTCTCTCTCTCTCTCTCTCTCTCTCTCTCTCTCTCTCTCTCTCTCTCTCTCTCTCTCTCTCTCCTCTCTCTCTCTCTCCCTCTCTCTCTCTCTCTCTCTCCTCTCTCTCTCTCTCTCTCTCTCTCTCTCTCTCTCTCTCTCTCTCCTCTCTCTCTCTCACTCACAAATTTAAATGAAACAAAAGAATGCTTCATTTTGGCACAATAACATTTCACAATGAACTTAAGGGCAAAATATCAGTTAAGTTACCTTGTATTCCCCAGAATTGCATTCAGATATTTCAACTTCTGTTGAACTACAGTCTGAAAAAGTAAGAGCTGAATAGTACACATATGCCAGTGTTTATGCCACTTCAGAGACACTGAAAATACCTTCTTTCTCTATTTTTAAAATAATTTCTTGGCACAGATTGGTTGAATTTTGTACATAGTACACCTATTATTTTGTCCTTCGTTACCTTAGCTCCAGAACAAAAGAAAGCCTACCGTAAAGTTTAATTCAAACAATGTTTATATAGTAAAAAGCATACCATAAAGTTCAATTTAAACAGTATCGATAGCATACCATAAAGTTCAATTTAAACAATGCCTATGTAGTCAAAAGGAAGTCTGAGTAAATTCTGTTTTTATTACCCTTAGAGCTTCTCTATCTTTCTCAGGGAACTTTTCCAATATGGCCTGTACTCTGGCTTGTGTGTCCTGGTCCTGACCCCTCTCCTCTATCTGTAGGTCGCTCCTCAGTTGTCGCAGCTTTAATCAATGAGGAAGTTAGAAGAGGCATATTACACAGGGCAAGCAAAGAGGACTACACAATTCCTTGTCACAAACCCTCATGCACTTTTATAGGTAATCAGTGTTCATAGATAATAATTTGGTGGACACCTAAACATGTACCTTTGACACTTTCTATTTAATCACCCAAAAGTGCCTAGACGTAAATATTGTTATCTGCTTCAACTTAACATTTTTACTTAAATTTCTCATTACTAGAAAATATTTTTGCTGAAATTTATATGTACATGTAGGACTGTTCATGATGGCATGCCTTAGGTTAACAGCTTTCCTTTTTGTGGGTTGGGCACAATGCAGCCAACCCATGCAAAGGAAAGCTATTGACTCAGTCATATTCTGACCAGGAATATGTTACCAGGTATGTAAACATTTGCCTTACGGAACAGTTAGCCAAACAACCCACATGGATACAGATGTTAAAAAATTCAGTTTTAAAGCAACGCATAACTTGGGACTATATGGCTGTTTTAGAATTTGCATGCATGTATACATACCCAATTTCATTGCCTGCACTTTGTTATTTCAGTGGACAGAAACCTCACGAAAATATGTACACGGCTGTTACTTGAATTTGTTAGTAGTTCCCTTAGCAAGCATTACAGAATTGCAAAAGAAGAATATGGCATTCAGGATATGTCTACATTTACAACTATAATTGGATACATGTATTCCTTGCTCTTTCCCACATTCAGTTTATACAGTAATGTTGTATTAAACCTATTTTGATTGTCCTGTATTTACAGGGACTTCGACATACATATGCAGCATAATATATACACATACGTGTAGATTCATAGTCCACTGCATGCATGCAATGGACTATGGAATCTCCCTATTAAGACCACAGCTACTGAGATACTAAAATGTAATCTAAATACGGACACTAATTAAAGATAAATAAAAATAGTCAGTAAATTGATAGTCTGAATACATACTGGTCTCTTTACAGAGGTGGCCTTAGAAGGAGATTCTAATATATACATATACATATATATATATATATATATATATATATATATATATATATATATATATATATATATATATATATCTTGCTATATATGTTTCTATTATCTCACTCCCATTTTTATTGTATTTTATTATTTTTTTTAAAAATGTGCATGTGGTACTTTCTGTTGTAAACAAAGACACGGGAACCACTGTCAGAAATAAACATTCTGGTAGGTTCCAAAATGTGTTGTGGTAGTACCTACTGAACTTCTGCATTTTCCCTTGGGTTGGTATGGCCTGTTTTCAAAATTATGTGCAGAATGTGATTATTCAGATATGGTAACATTAAAAATCATTTTAATAGGGAATAGGGTAACGACAACCAGGAAGTGTTTCTGGATATAAAGACTCTGGTATAATTTGATTTTCTAAAATTAGTTACTAATATGCAGTGACTATGAAAAAGATATGGGGTATAAAGAGTTCGATCTACAGATTTTTGGGGGGTGGGTGGGGTGAGGGTGTGGAGAGTACTCAATTATCAATTAAGCCTCACCTCCTGCTGTAGGAACTCCAACTGAAAGATAAGTGCAACAATTAGTAAATTTCAAACCAATGGGCATATGTATCTACATCGTACATGTATGTACACAACAGTGATTTTTAGTAATGCTACAGTTGTTGTCCTGTTATAATATTGTTAAGTGGCTTCCCTGTAAGGTCTAATCTGAAAACGCCACACAGATTTAATTTTTTTATCTGGCACTAAGGGACAAAGTTGAAAACTGTCCAGTGTTTTGATGTTGTTCCAAATGATACAATCTTTTCATATTGGCAGCCCTGTCTCTTCCATAGGTTGAACTGCTGACACCTTTTCAGCACCAAGATATTAATGATTAAAGCAGTTCTTACTTGACCACAATACAGTGGCAGACATATGAGAGTGTTCCTTGCCCTCACAGACCACATTTTCTGCAGGATTCACTGGTACTTTTCATCTAATTACCTCCTATGAAAGATCATCTGTCTTTACAGACCACATTTTGGTCATCCCCAGGGGGTCTTCATCCATGACAGATTTCAGTATATCAATATCAATTAAGTCAGAATTTTTTGTATCAGTCACAAGAATTCCTAGGTCAACACAGGCCACTGACCATCATGTGAAATTTGAACTGTTTTCAATTACCTCAACAGTTTGCATCCCCAATAGAACTGTCAAATTTTGACACATGACAAGTTATGTATCTTATAGTTCTATCAAAATCAAAAGAGAAAAAAAAATAAATAAAAAATTGATGATATTTTTCATTACTACAAAGCACTTTAATCTGCCACTGATTTCCTGATAAATGTATACTCACTTTGTCCTTCAGATCTTTTATCTGTAAGTATTAAAAAAAATGACAAGAATTTATAACACATGGCATTCACGACAAAGAACTGTCGGTCAGCTGAATGGATCATAGATTTGATGATTTCTAGGAATTATATCATATTCAAAAGAACAGTTGAACATTTCTACCACTTGTATAGGTCTGACAGAAGTGAAATATATACACCTGTTTGAAGACTACATGCTATTTCAAAACCTGCTGACACTAAAGAAGACTTGTTATCAATTAAATCAGAACACTTCCTTATAAAATATGCCATATGGTGCTTGAACTGATTCTTCTACAAATACACACTTATGGGAATCATGCATGTATGCTTGACACAGAGCTGTGTACATGTGTATCATGGGCAGTGCATTGCTGTTATACATAGAAATTTGAATGCCCTTAAAACTGATTAAATAGGAGGTCATACTTTATAAGTTTTTTCTTTAAAAGGTAAATACAGTGCTCCCTCTTTATAACCCCCCTCATTACAAGGTGGTTTCTGATATAACGTACACTGTGTTCCATGGTTCCCACTGAAATAGCTTTCGCATTACTTCTATGTTAAAAGTCCCTCTGTTATAAGGCAGTTTTGCTATAACACGGTCTGATCCAGGGATCCCAACACCAGCGTTATAAGGAGGGAGCACTGTATAACATGAATACGAGAGCTCTGGAATATAACTTGCTTGTTTCCCAGTATAATTCTGATACTAAATTAAACAAGTACCATTATAGTAACAATACAGCTTTTCTTTGTATTCAGCTGAATACACAATATTTGTGCATAAGTCTGTTCCAATGTAGCATATTCTTAGTATCTTTGAACTAACTGGGTAATTTTGATGGTATGGAAAGTAAACAGAAGCTTTACGAACATTTCTGCCCTGTCTGCTTTCCTTACTTTACCATAACAAATTGTCTTTCTACCAATGATCCAAGATTACTATATGCATTCATATTCTACATCTTTCATATTGATAGTGCATAAGGACCACACGCAATAGTGGATCTTAGTGACCTGTGCTCAGACTGGCCCTGACAAAAACATGCCCGAGCAAAAAAGTACTCTGATCATCTGAAACACTGTCAAAGTTTTGTCAAAACAAGACTGTTGCACTGCATTCCACATCAAAGTTCAAAAATCACATACAATATGAACTAGGGTTGGGACAATATACTTTCTCATGATACAATACATATCATAATACAGTTCACTTATCTGTTTTACTATGCATCACAATAACAGATACTGTGTCACATGTCTACAATAAACCCTACAGCATATTATTTCACCTATTTGGCACTGTCATCAGGTTATTCTGAATCAATATGTATCAAACATATGGAAATATACATCCAAAGATTCCCATCTGTTTCATTTGATGACATTTCAAGAAAATATTTTGAAATTTTTGTCATTGTTTAAAAATTTCCATTACAATACATATCATGTTGCACCTTTCCATTTTATGATGCATATGTGTCATTAACAACATATCATCATACATCGATATATTGATGAATCACCCCAGCCCCAATATGAACCACCAGGTGGTAATACCATGAAGTAGCTGGACAGTTCTCAGGATGCAAATCACAATGAGAAGAATAGTAGAAATAGAGGACCTTAGCTCTGCCTGACAAGAGTGTCCTCTGCAGTATGGGCACAAGAATCTTCTATTCTTGCAGTTCGTACATGTAAAATGCCAAATGAGGTACATCAAATGAACTTCATACTGAGCATATTTTGAACGGCTGGTATAATGTATGTTCTGAAAACTGCCGGTGATCAGCCTGTCTGCTGAACAGACCAGCATCCATGTATCGTTCACTCCACTTCAAGTGTAGTATTGATAATATGGAGTTTGGTCTGCTGTGGAGGCAAGTAATCAGCGAGACTCCAAACTGATGGTGATGATGGTAGGGATGGGAATAGAATATATATTTTAGATCTCATATTAAGTATTTTGCTAATGACCTATCAATATATTTCTTGACAAACACAACATACATGTATGGATCTGTATCACATCTTATAATGCTGAGGTTACAATCAATATGTACATGTACACATATGGATACAGTATTGGTTACATAACATTACCTCTGGACTACCATTTGCCTGGACCTCTGTGTCTGGGTCCAATGCCAATGAATCGTGTTGAGTTTGATGCACTTGATTTTGAAAACCTGATGGTCCCATGCCACCTTGCTTCTTGTGGAACTGATGGTGACTCCTGGTGTGCATGTTTCCCATCTTGTCCTTCCTCTTTGGGCACCATTTTTGGCTTGCCTTTTCAAGTTGAAGCTCCATGAACTTTAGTTCACACTCACTGCTTTATGCATACCCGAATCTGTGGAAAATCTTTTCTCAGCGGTCCAGGGATCTTTGGAGACCTCCTGTACCAAACTGGAAGCTATCAAGTGGCTTCTTTCTAGCTTCAAGCTAGCTTCAGCCCTGTTAATAGCTTCATGAATGAAAAATAGAAGTTATCAAACAGCTTCCTTCTAGCGTCATCTTGATAGCTGGCTTTTTTTAAAAATAGCTTTCATG
The DNA here is from genome assembly GCA_964020975.1 of Hermodice carunculata. Taxonomy (NCBI): domain Eukaryota; kingdom Metazoa; phylum Annelida; class Polychaeta; order Eunicida; family Amphinomidae; genus Hermodice; species Hermodice carunculata. The sequence continues at coordinate 60,600,302 of OZ026630.1, read as the reverse complement.
TTTGGGCCTGCCATGGCCTCTAGACTAGCATGAATTATTCCCAGAATACACCCAACAGAACATTTGGATTTTGTAACGAATCCATATTGGAAGGTCACACTGCTGTGTGCTTAGTCACTACAAGATTGATAGATTTTGATGATTTTAAGACACAATAACAATGCTAAACAAGACAAACTGATAGAGTATTTTGCAAAGAATACCAATAAAAAGAAAATCCCAACAGGATCTTCCTGGACTGAAGGTAAAAGTTTACATGTACATGTATGGAGTAAGTACTTCATTTACTTTGTAACTTCCATTGCATGTCCATAGCTTTGCACAAAGTTCAGTAATTTGTAACACAGTATAATTTGCCACAGTGACAAATGTATGAACAGGCTGTTTCAGCAGGATTAAGGATGTTCCAGTTAGGTCATGGTGACTTGTAAAAATATGGAACTAATGAGAAAGAAGGAAGACCATGCACTTTGAAAGTATATAATTGACATCTGCAGTGATGTTAAAGTCACATATGACCAGAATATGTTTCTATATATCTACATGATGTCACTGATAGATACAAGAGAAGGCAGGAATTCAAGCAGCCAAAGATAAAGTCGTGCTAGTGTCAGTTTGAAAAATTGTGTACATCTTCCTGATTCCCTCCAAATTTTCCCTCCCAAAATTATTGAAGCCACTACATGTGCTGATCACGTTATTACTCATGATCAAGGAGCTGCAAAGGAGAAGCCACTATGAAGGTAGCTGGAAGCCATTGAAGCCTGGCTTCTCATTTAGCTGTAATGGTCTTTTAACTACATGGTGTAGCTTCAAGCTTCATTGAAGCTAGAATGAAGATGTTCCTCAACAGCCACACAGAAGTGAATATGAAGCTACCAAATTTTGGTATGGGCTAGAAAGCTGCTTTCTATGTTTGGATACTACTCAAATAGTTGGGAGTAAAGCTGGTCGATTAACAATGGTTTGAAACCTAGATTTTCAAGATGGTGTCTAGGGAAACATCCCAGAGAGAGGGAAAGCAGTGCACACCAGGCCTTTGCCTCCTTTTGGAGTAAGGCCATGGGTCTTGATCCAGTGACCACTTTGCCTGCATCCTTGTCCTTGTTGGAGAATGGACAAAAGCTGGATTCATGGAACCACTAAATGGCAGCTTGGGACAACCATCCACACTCCTATGCTTGTCGCCTGCAGTTGGGTCAATTTTGCTCTCGTGAGCAAACTTGCAAATAATGTCAGGATTGGGGAGAAGACAAATGACTGCTCTTTGAGCAGGCAAGGAGGAAGTCAGATCCTGCAAGGTGTAGGTGGCAGGTCACAGCTGACAAACGCTGAGCTGAAATGACTGACCCTGTTGATTCTTTACCACAGACCCCCAGTGAGAAAAAGTGTAGACTTACTTCAGTTAATCCGCAGTCCCAGATGACAGATGTTTCTGCACCTGATACCCCTTGGGAGAAGGTGATGAGATGTGGGAGTCGAAAGTTTGGAAGCAAGAGATCACCACATGGGGATCTTGAGCGACCAACTTTGCCCTGAACAACTGCCACTCTCTGCTCTAGGCACTGATCCAAAGTTCGCCCTTGCTTTGGAATCTATTTCACAGAGCCTGAAGATGCAGGTTGAGATTCTCTGTTCATTGATTGCCCCCTCTCAGCAGGCTGGTTTTTCTTTGGACTCTGCGCCAAAGAAGTCAGCCAAGCGTAGATTGCAGCTGTCGAAATCTCAGTCCTCCGGGTCCGAGGGCTTGGACCAGCAGCGAACACACAAACTGGTGCATTTGGAGTGCAAACCTGGGGGGTCCTGTCTGGGTATTCTGGAACTTCAGCTAGTCTGAGTGCTCGGGTCCAAGTGCTTGGATTGTAAGTCTGAGAAGTATGGAAAGCCAGCACCTCATGCAACCAGTCTGAGTGTCTGGGTCCGAGCACTTGGATCTTAAGTCCGAAGTTCCAGCCAAAGCACAGGTGCGTAATTACACTTCTCAAGCTCCCAGGTCTGAGAACTTGGATCGTAAGCATAGGGAAAGGGAAAGTAGGAGGAAGACACCCAGACCTGTAGGGGTGCCTTCTACCCTTAGTGAGTCTCTGGCCCTGGCAGTGTTGGCCCCAAAAGTAGTCCAGTCAGAACCTTGTGCACCTGAGGTGGCTTTGCTCCAGAGAGAGCAGTTGGCGATCCTGCTTCTTCCTGCCTTTGAGCCAGGTATGATGCCTCATTCTCTGGAGGAGCAGGTGGAACTTGATCTCCGCAAGGATCAGAAGATGCATGAAGAGGCTCTAGCTGTCTTCCACATTGGCCACCACTGCTGTTGCTGAGTGTGAGCAGACTCTGTCAGCGGAGCAGCTCACTGCTTCTGCCTTGAGCCAGTTCTCGCTCAGACCTGAGGCCCGGGAGTTCTCTGAACTTCCTCCAGACCACTCTTGCCTGCAGACTTCTCAGTCGGCACCAGCCGAAGTCCCGGATAGTGGCCTCCTAGGGGCTCAGCCAGATCCCTCCACCCAGCAGACACCTTTGTTGATGCAGCCAAGATCTTGGCGAATGAGTCCTCCTTGACTCCCCTGTCTAGCCCCATGTAAGTGGATCAGGTCAAGGCGGTGTCTGTGGCGGCTACTACTTCTGCGGGGGTTCTCGCTACCCCTATGCCAAGCATGGTGACAGATCCCCTGCTGTCACAGGTGGCCGCTCAATTGCTCTTCGACAATGTGTTGTTCGATGAGGCTTTCGGCATTACCACCCCCCTTGTGAGTCCAAACTCTTTAGACCTAGACACAGATGTGGAGGATGAGCTTTTGTTGTCAGATTCCTCCATCAGGAGATCTTGACCTGCATGTAGGTCGAGGGCTCTCCACACATGCCATTCACACTATGACAGGAGCAGAGAGCCAGTGACTGTGAGTTCTGTAGTGGTTTCAGCCCCTGCTCCCACTCAGGGCTTTTAGCATAGCACAGCTCTTATTCAGAGCCTGGTTGGTGACCAAGCTATGGTCCCATCATCACAGGAGAGGTTGGGTTGTGCTGTCATGCCCAGGCTTGTCTCTGATGGTCATGTGGCAATTAATGCATGCCAATATCATTTTCGCCCTTTGTAGCCGAGTTCTAAGCCACGAAACGTGGTACTTCTCAGACCCCATCCACCCAACCTCGACTCCTGCTCCCTCAGCGATCCTGGACAGGCAAACTTTCTGGTACAGGCAAGAAGTTGGCAAAGCCTCGGCGTTCCTGATTTGCAACATCTCCGGATTGCCAACGGCCACACTGTTAGACAATACAGAGGATGGTGCCCGGTCATAGATCTGTCATTTGTGGGCCAAGTATACCAGTTCAGGGTACTTCCGTTGAGCATTGCCATGGCACTGCTGGTGTTTACCAGGTACGCACAGACAGTTGCTGCTTACTTTTACTTCTTAGTCATTCGCATTCATGTGCATCTGGATGATTGGCTTATCCAAGCGCTTCAGTGCCTTGATTCACAGCATCACACATTGACCGTTCTGGAACTCTGCCAATGCTTGGGCCTGATACTGGACCTACCCAAGTCCAGTCTTCGGCCGGAGCAGACTTTTGTCTTTCTCAGCATCCAGTTTAATCTGGAAGCCTACATCTGTCGCCCTTTGGAGGAGCAGGAGTCGAGACTCCAGTCTCTGCTCAGAGCCTTTCTGACTGGCAAGGTTGGCTCAGTGGAACAATGGCTCACCATGTGGGGCTCCCTGTCCTCGATGGACTCTCAAGTCCTACTCGGTCACTTCCACCATCCCCCCTTGAAGCTCACTCTGCAGATGGATGAGAGACCAAGGCTATTTAGCCAAGCCCTGGTGCCGATTCTCGACGAGGATCACCCATATCTTCTGTGGTGGACCATGAGGGAGAACGTCATGAGGCGACAAATGCTGGAACCTTGTCAGGCTCAGCTCACTATTTACTGTACTCTTCTTGATCCAGGTGGGGAGCTCACTGGAGAGCCACATGGCGTAGGGTCCTTGGCCAGCGTCATTTGCATCTCACCACATAAACTGGTTGGAGTTGGAGGTGATACACTTTGCGTTCCTCCACTTCTGAAACCTGGTGGAGCACAAACATGTACTCATAATATGGGACAACAGGACCATGGTAGCCTTCCTCAACAGGCAGGGCAGGACATGGTCCAAGAAGCTGACGGAGTTGGCCAGACACATCACCACATGTTGACACAACCATGGAGTCTGCATGCACGCGAGGCACGTTCCCGGGGCATTAGAAAGTCCTAGCCATGGACTCTAGAGAAGAGGTCAGCCAGCAGGGATAGAGTGGTCGTTCCACCCCAGGGTCATTAGGCCAAGTGAGTGGGCAAGATGGGGAACTCCACATGTGGATCTGTTCACAACTCGCAAGAATTCCAAGGTGCTAGTTTATGTCTCATCTGTCCCCGACCCCTAGGCCCTAGCAATGGACCCTCTAGCCACGGACTGGAGCAACCTGTGGGCATATGCCTTCCCTCCCTGCCACACCCTTCCGAGGTTACTGTGCAATGTTCAGTCCCATGATTGCAATCTGATCCTGGTCACTCCCTGGCGGCTCCAGAGCAATTACTTGGTAGACCTACTGGAATTTAGTGTTGACTGACATGGCTGAAGCTTCTAGTGCAGCCGCAGATAAGCGTGTTCAACTGGAAGCCTCAAGTACTCGACCTCCACGCTTGGCATGCACTGTTATCTCAAAATGCATCTGCGACAGAGGCTTCTTGAAATCTGTCTCAGCTAGAATTGCGAGAGGAAAGCTTCTATCTTCTTCTCTAACGGTTAACTTGGCTCGATGGAAAGTGTTTTCCAACTGGTATGCCAGTAGGGGAATTCACCCTTGGTCTCCATGCATTGCAGACATTATCTACTATTGTATCAGTGGGAAGTTTTAAGCAGGAGCTTGAGAACAGTGGAGCATTTCTGAGCATCTCGTCAGACCCTTGCTATCATCCTAGATGTTTGCATTGGGAGCGATCCTTATCTGTCACAGACAGACTGGCGACACGATAGGTCCTGCCCCACTGAGACCTACCGATGGTTTTCAATAGCCATGGTTAAGAAGTGGCTATTTGAGTGCCTTGAGGACTCTAAGTTCCCTCAAGTACTTGTTTCCTATTAACACTCTCTTCGGGGGCAAGGAGACGCGAGATCCACCCTCTTGCTTATGACCAACTCCAATGGTCACCTGATCACTCCCAGGTGACCATGAGGCCTCAGTTTGACTTCCTTGCAAAGACCCAAGTGGCTCGAGATCTGACTGTGGCCTTTAAGGGTTTTACCCTCTGTGCTGTGGATGCCTCTCTTCCTCCCAAGGAAGTTGCCCTGTGCCCAGTGAGAGCTCTTCGCTGGTACCTTTCTCACACAGAAGGACTCAGAGAGGTCTGCCTTCCTTCTGCCACTGAGTAACCCGAGTAAGGAGCAAGTTTGCAGAAACACAATTTCTTTGTGGATTAAGCAGACTATCCTTAAAGTCTATGAGATCTCGCTGCAAAGGCCTGGTGCCTTGCAGCTTGTCTCAGCCAGAGCTCACAACGTAGGAGCCTTTAATGCGTCCCAGCACACTCTGTGGAATGTCACGGTTGTTGACATTTTGTAAGCGTGCTGCTGGCTATTGTCTGCAACTTTCACTGAGCACTACTTGCGTGACATGATAGTGCTAGAGGAAGGCATGTGGGCCTCTGCTGGTGCAACAGGCTCCTTTGCTTAGGTTCTGATACTCTTCCATAAGGCCTTCAGCATCCCATCAGAGCAGCCACTGTGTTCCAGTTAATGGTGCTCTTGCAGTTTAGATTCGAGGCAGGACTATAGGTTGGCGCATTTCTTGGACCACTAGTAGAGAGGCCCACCTGACCAACCCTGCTTCCTCTTATACCTGATGTCAACTGACCAATCTACAAAGAGGAAAAACCAGATGGGGAGCATGCATGTGCACCGGGACTCACCATCAGTCCCACAAGAACGGAGAAATGGTGCCATGGGACTGTCAGGTTTTCAAAATCAAGTGGGTCAAACTCAGCTCGATTCATGGGCGTTCGACCCAGACACAGAGGTCTAGGCAAATGGTGGTCAAGAGGTAAGTGTGTTTACTAATACTGATCTTACTCCAAATATCTCGGTTTACTCAGAGGATAGATTACTCTATCTCTGTGTTACAAAAAAAGGTACATAAATCACCAGTTTGTGACACATAATTCAAGAAAAACATCCTACCTTGACACTTCAATGATGTAGAGCTATCAGTGTCTTGAGTACGTACACATAAATATAATTCACTTGCCGGAACTGAATACATGTAAAAAATGTCCTTGTCAGTTAAGTGATGTATAGCTGTTGATGGCTTACTTATTGACCTAAACCACAGAGGATGCACTTTTTTGTGGTGCTTGTTTTTTGGGTTTTTCTTCTATCTGCTCTTTAACTTTATTCTTTCAACTAAAACGTTTCACCACAAATACCATTATATCTATGAACAATTCTCATACAAATATGAATTTATGTGTGACTTTTAATCAATAATGCAAGTTAATTTACAATACCAGCCTGTCAGGTCTGCGAAATGTAGATAGATAACTGCCAGTGACCCCTATGTAACACCTCATATCCATACTGTAGTATCAATCAATAAATTAAACCTTTTGAGTGGCAGCAGCTTCAAACAAACAACTGCAGTAATCTCCAAGGTGAAAACAACAAAACGCCTGTGAATCATGACTGAGCTGTCATCTAAATTGCCATCTTCATTTCTGTCCACCCACTGCTCTGACATTCAGTCACGAATCTGTTTTTAGCTCTGCTGACCAAAGGTTGCAGAGCTTATGTGATCACTCATGTCTGTTCATCCATCTGTCTGTAAACTTTTGCTTGTGAGCATGATACAGTCCACAGTTTTCAAAATAGCCTCATATGACTTTCGGGACTTATCAAGTGTATGAAAAGCTAAGCTGAGTTTGATAGTGGAGGCACCATCTTCAGTATTATGTAATACACAAGTCAAAATATTGAAACTCTTATGACCACTCTAGAAACCTTAATGTTTAATAGATGTTCATGAAATTTAGTGGGGGTCAAAATCTCAGTTGCATATGATACTAGTTGTGCCATCCATAACTTAACAGAAATTGTGAGCCAAAATGTGTTGAAAGATGTAAAATTCCATATCTAAAAAAATAATTGAATTAAAGATGCCAAATTTACAGGATAATTATATAGATCATGTCCAATGCTAATGTTAGATAATATGATGGACCTTGGTCTACTTTTCATAGGTCGCCAGTTCTGTAAAGTTGGAAGAGGTGATTTTGAAATGACACAGTGTAGCTTGGGCATCAATGGCAAAGAGAATTGAGCCTCCGGATCGAAATTTATTACCCGATTTGAACAAGACCATGTATATGGACAGCTGGAAGTGGGGTACACATTTTAAATGGTAACAATTTTTTAATCCAGCTTAAAGGTCCAGGTCAAATGGCCAGTTGGGATACTGGGGTCACAATGTGAAAATCTTGTCAAATGCTCTGCACCCTTCAGTTGTTTAGTTAGGCCCATATAGCTTTTAGGATCTATAAAGTGTATGAAAATCTATGTCAACTTAAATGTTGGTGGTGCCATCTACACTATTACGTATTATATGGGTCAAAACATGAAGATTGTGTGAGCAGTCCAGAATCCTCAATTTGCTGCAGATGTTCATTAAATTTAGTGGGGTTGTGGAGGAGATAAAAATTTTGGTTGTATATGATACCAGTGGTGCCACCTATACTTTGATGGAAATTATGAGTTAAAATGTTTTGAAAGGTATAGAATTCCATATGTAGAAAAATAATGAATTCGAGATGCCAAATTTATAGGATATATAGATCATGTCCATTGCTAATGTTATGTAATATCAGTGACCTTGACCTATTTTTCATAGGTCACCAGGCTTGTAAATTTGAAAGTGGTGATTTTGTGAATGCTTAGATATAAATGGCAAAGCGAATTGAGCCTCCAGATCAAAGTGCAATATGTTAAGTAATATCAGTGACCTTGACCTATTTTTCATAGGTAACCTGGCCTGTAAATCTGAAAGGCAAAGAGAATTCAGCCTCCAGATTAAAATTGCACTTGAGTACATTGTACATGTACATAAAAGTCTATTTGATGACCTACTTTTGGGTCACTGACCCAATTATTGTGTGACCTTGACCTATTTTTCAAGGTCATTTAGCACTTTAGAAAAAGACATTTAATTCAATATCTTGATGAAGGAAAAGGGAAATGATACCATATGTACCACAAATGTGTATCATGTAGAAGTTTGATATTGCATAAAGTGGATGACCTTGATTAATTCTCGAGGTCATTGAAGGAATGCTTTTCAGGAAATGAACTTTTGGTAATTGTCATCAAATTATACATCAACAGAGCATTTTGTCCATAGGTATCTTGTTCATTCTTAGAGTTTTGTTTAAGAACCCATAAAAACCAAGAAATCTTATTCTGAATGGGATAGTTTTGAGTGTATTTCATGTTCAACTTCTGAACAAGTCTGTTTCAAGGAAAAGTACTGATGGCTTCATGCTCATCTTAACATTTTCAAATGAATTGTCAGTTTTTTTTTTTTATGTGATTGCAACCATCATAATATCGTTGTCTCTTATATTGGATAGAAATAGCACTAAATAGGCCAAAGAATCTACAATTGCTTATTTTCCTATTCTGGTGTCGAATATGTAGCTCCTTGCCTAGATATATGTTTGCTCCATCTTGTGTCAATTGTTTGGTTTCTGCCAATGGGTAATGAAGGGGGAAAAGAGTGCTTGAATATTTTGAAGTTAGGTTTTCCTACCATCAAAATTCTACATATGTTGATATTTTAACCCTTGGGTCTTGTGTAAACGGCTTTCTGTTGTTGTACTCTGGGCACATGATATGATCAGAGTGTACCAATTAAAGCCATTGACTGAATGCCTATATCACTCTTGATGAAACAAACAAAACAACCAAATTTAACGAATCAGAACCATTTCTGGTAGTTTTTAATGGAGAAAAAAGTGGCATGCCAATACATTAGCTACAGGTCTCTCAAGGATATTCCAAAATGTATCCCAGAATATCCAGGAACAATGTAGATCATAATTTTATGTGGAAAAAACCCCAAACACTGCACTCTTATGATAGTGTCATAATGAAAATTTCCAGTTGAAACACTGAAATGAACCAGAACAGCTACTCGTTGCTGGCAGACTGCATGCCTCCATTTTGCACACACGAGTCATGTGACCTTGGAAAAAAAGGTCAAGGTCACAATGTAATCAGGTCAAGAAATAGTGTCAAGGTAGAATTGAGGTAGATTTGCATTTAATATGTTCTGTACATGAATCAGGAGATATTTTGCTTGCTAAGATTTGGCTGTGGACGGACAGTCAAACAGACAGTCAGACAAGCTGAAATCAGTATACTCCCACAAACTTCATTTGCAAGGGTTACAGTTAAGCTTCAAAGATCATGCATTTCAGTACTAGGTAGCCCTGAACCTGAGTTTTGGAGTTGTAGTTGTTTGATTCTGTGGTAGAATGAGCTCTTATTCATGTTTCTGTATGGTGGTTGTGAGTGCAAGACCCAAAGTTCAAGCAACCACCCTATGCCCTAGCTTCTTTGTCAGATAAGGGACTTCCTTGCTGGGACTCCCATCCTGGTGATTTCAACCTTACATACTGTAAATTCACTTACATTTGCTAAATTTTAATTTTTGCTTATGGTGATGAAGCTGATGGCAAAAAAGTATGAAAATAATAGCATGATGAAGTAGTATTTTGACATAGGTTTAATAGGAACTTATAAATAGTGAATTATAAAGCACTTCAATTGCATGCATGCATGATCATGCAAAAGCCATGGATTTGACATAAACTTAACAGGACCTTATATCAAATGTCCAAAGTAAGGAAATTAAAACTTCAATTGCATGAAATGCAAAAGCCATGAAAATTCATACATATCAAAGTAGGTGCATTTAGACTTTTTTACTTCTTCTATCTCCAAACTGCATTGCATTTTCATTTGTACTGAAAGTTGTCCAAGAATTTTGCCAAATCAGTATTTGACAGTAAAAGACATTATAAAGTGTACATGTATAAAAACAAGATATATAGATATATTCTCTATTTACAGTAACTGCACCAAGGAGAAGTGTATACTTTTATAGTCCTAGTTTCACAGTTACAGTCCTCAAGACTTACCTTTTCTGGTGAATGTAAACTCTGTTGAACTGCAAACAAGAAAAAACAGAATATAGGCTTGAATACAAGACTTTTTATTCATTGACATGGCCCTATCAGGACATTGTCATGGTAAATGATATCTTCTAATTCACAACACATTTGGATACACAAGAAAGAATTACAAATACAGTCAGAACATCTACAACTGCATATTTTTAATGATACCTTTTACTAAAAGCAGTAAATGCTTGTATGGGTCTCATTGCCGCAAATAGCTGTATGTGTGTAATAAGGACCTCTCTACTGATAACACAAATGAATATTTTTCAGGGTTCCTAGAGTGTTCAGTTATCACAGGTGTCATTGTACGGTAATTGTCACATTTTTTCAAGAATATAGTAACAAAAATTTTCGTTGGCATATTTAATTTCCATTATTTTATTCACACATGTACACAAAAATGTATTCTTCTCTGCAGTCACCATAAATTTCACCCTTAAAATTTGTCATTTTCTAATTGATTTAAAATTCCCTAGTCTGCAGAGCTGACCTACAAAATTATGCAAATGTCAAACTTTGTGCAGATCAAATCCAGGGACATTCCAGACAAGTTTGAAAAAATTTTATGTGTGGTTTGGGAAAAGCTAAAGTTGCAAAATCACACAAATACATCAAGTAATAGAAAAAAAATGCAGCATCACCTGCTCAACAAGTTGCAGTGTAGGGGTCTACAGGAAATGTGCCTGTGCACATTTCTCAGCAGTTGAATGAGTGCTTCAAAAAGGAAAATTATTAAAATATTTTACCTAAAAATACATGAAAAATTAATTACAAAATCCAAAAAAGGACTGGAGTGTGACCATTTGAACAAACATAGCAGAGATTCACCCAAGGCACATACCCAACTTTGAAAACGATCTGACCAACATTTTTGGAGAAACTGAAAATGTTTATGTTAATGTGCATGAATGGACAATGGACATTACATGGCAGGCTGACAATGGCTGGCTGAACATCACATAAGCTAGGTGGGCTGACAAGTCATCAGAGCTAACAATGCATCGTTTAATGTGAATGTAAAAAAAAAATTAAGGCAGATGACTTATTTGAAACCCACGTACATGCATTGATTTTCCACCATCATGCAACTTGGCTCACAATGTGCATTTATTCCCTTATTTGCTTATATTTAGCTACAATCATTTTATGTGTATGTGTGTGTGTGTGTGTGTGTGTGGATCATATTTCAACTCTGACTGAATCTCTTGGCATTTGTGAGCATTTTTTATCTTCAAAATATGTTGAAAAATGCTGAGGTGGTTTTTTCCTCAGCATTTCTCTGCAAGCCAAGCCACCACCCAAACAACCTCATGCAGTGTTTGTGAACCTTTCTTGGCAGCAGCATCAGGGCCTCCACATCTCTCAGAATTTTTACTGAGAAATGAAATGGTTATACATACATATATATATATATATATATATATATATATATACACACATATACATATATATACACACATATACATATATATATACATACATACATACATATATATATATATATATATATATATATATATATATATATATATATATATATATATATATATATATATAGTGAGCACCCATGAGAAGTGCCCACTGTCGGGAGGTGCCCACTGCAGAGAGGGTTGACCACCATGGGTAGATAGTCAATGTTGCCCACAGCTCCTTTTGATATGCCATATTCTGCAACAATTTGTCTCTGTGATTTACTCTCAAGTTCCTAAGTATTTCTGCTTGCTTTCTAAGTGTCAGAAATTTTCTGGGTTTCATTGTGATATGTTCACTGGAGAACTTTTGCTGTTAGCTTGACTGGCAGGTGTACAAACTGAACTGATCGCAGACACCATATATGAAGAACAGTTCTTATCTCATAGGTTAAAATGATGAACATCAAAGTATTTCACTGTAGCCTTTTGCGAATCATTCAGGTCGCACTCAACCACACACTTCTTGTTTCAGATTATTCACCTGTCAGGTCTCCCCCCTTTGATAACTTCAATAATCCTGGTGTTAGTCCACAAAGTCAAAGCTGTGAAGGGAATCAATGTTACATTAGAAAACTGCTATGCTTTGAATATACATACTGGCTGGCTGGCTGGCTGGCTGGCTGGCTGGCTGGCTGGCTGGCTGGCCTAAACTGCACTGTTTGATGTGATAAGGATGTTACACTGTGTGGGGTGAAGAACCTGGCTAAGGGGATGAGCACTGGTGCAAAAATGATAGTTTGAGAAGAAAGCAATCCAAATACATGAGCTGATTATCTTTTTTGTTTAAGTGCCCACTGCAGAGAGTCCATTAACATATGGGTACATGTTATAGGGAAAATCAAACAGGACCAAGGAAAAGTGCCCACTGCAGAGAGGTGCCCACTAATAGGGGTTTTACTGTACACACACACACACACACACGCACACACACGCACGCACGCACGCACGCACGCACGCACGCACGCGCACACACACACACACACACACACACACACACACACATGACATGAACATATACTATTGATATGTGAATGGCTTTGTTGAGAACTGACAGCAAGACTACTTTCATGTATCAAATGTGAGCTGAAGCTCCAACTTCCATCTCTTAAATTGCATAATTGTATGTCATTTTGGGAGTAGGAAAGGCAAGTATATATCTTTGTATCTGTACATTGATAATCATGCATGATTACTACAGATCTATGTATTGGTGTATATCTCCCCTACACAACAAGCATAACAAACATTGATGGATGTCAAATGTCAACATAAAGAGGCCCATCCTTATGTTTGAATCGAGCCTAACAACACATTAATTGGTCTGTCAGATAAAACTGCCTGAACAATAAAGATTATCAACCCAAGGCAAATGTCAATACAAGGTGGACAGTTGTGTGGAGTGCCATGAATTCAGCAGAAGATAATATACACCCACACAAGCAGACATACAGGTCAGTGTCAAAATGCAAAATCAAGCACAACTGTCTCATATATATATATATATATATATATATATATATATATATATATATATTGATCATGTAAGAATAGTATCCAACTGATATCATGTATATTTAACTATATCCTTATCACAGACATGCTGTATGTCCATGACAACTGTACTGTCATGACACAGTATACATGCAGCTACATGTAGCTATATGGTGTATCTTGATATATTTTGCAGAATGCATGAGTCATGCATTGAATTCAGTGTTCTAGTATGGCTACCATTAACATCAAAAGGATGTTGCAAAAGTAAGGCATTAGATGTGCTGGCTGCATGAGCATGCTAAGACTGATCACATTTTCCAAAGTTAACAAAGTTAGCTCCTATATGGAAGGTATAGATAGAGTTGATTGGCAGTGGGGGGTTCATGGGGTGGAGGGTAGGGAGGCAGTTAGTTGTCTGGTACACTCTTACAGTTACTGTCAACAAAAAGTGCATGGTCTCATATTGTAGGTAATCTTAAAATACAGGTAAATTTATCAGCAAAACTGACTCTCTCATCATGAAAAGGTACGTGGTCTTAAAGAGTTATGCTTTCTCTCACCAGGGGTCATTGTCTTTGCAGCAGGTAGCCTACCACCATAAATACCTGAATTATGACAGCAAATCTTGACTGTCAGTGTTCTTGAAGAAAGGTAACAGCAAGTTCTGAGGGTAAATTAAAGTTTGCAAATGCATGTGAACACAGGGACTGCTCTGACCATTAGCCAAATACTAATGTTTCTTTAGTTTGAAAGAAACATGTATATTTGACTAAAATATATTAAAACGAATTATTAAAGAACCATGACAGAGTCTTTGTTAATTAAGCTTTTATTTCTATATTTGGCTAGCTTTTTTAAGTTTGTTTATTAGGTGTCTATTGATCTGTTTCCAGGTTGCACCATCATTGCAAGGCCACCTGATTTAGTCATTTTTAACATGTCATTGAGAATCCTCTCACAAAACAGGGGCAACTGCACTATATTGGGATCTCATGTTAGCACAATAGATATCACAGTGATGTCACTCAATATTAGTAACACTAATTTTCTAGCAGCATACAGTCGTACATGCTAGTAAAGACTGAATTCTACTGCAAGAGGACTGTGTGAACAGCCCATCCTCAGCTGACCTTGACATGCAACCATTGCTCCTATAGAATTCTGGAGCAACTGGCCAAGCAGTTTTGCAGAACAAGACCTTCCTAAGATTTTGTTGAAAAATGAACCAAAAAAAACTCATTAAAAATCTTAAAATCAGTGGCCCGTAACCATTTTGAAAAAACTCTGTAGAGACGAACCCAAAATACATCCGCACCAAGTTTGAGTTAGATCTGGTTAATGGTTTTGGAGGAGTTGAAAATGTCAATTACCATAGCAATTCCCATTGACTCACATAGTAATCAATAGAAATGCATGCATCAACTGAAAAATACCCAAACTGAAAAATTTATTAAAAACCAGGGATCTGCAGCATCACCAACTTATGAACAACTGTGTTTGAACCTTCAATAAGGTATGTTTTGCTTGAATTTCAGAATTATCTGAGACACAGTTTTGAAAAGAAGTCGAAAATATATTAAACACACACACACACACACACACACACACACACACACACACACACACACAAAGAAAACTAGAAATGAAGATTTACTTCAAAGCAAATCTGTGTGTCTTCAAAAGTTGTAAATAGTAAATGGTACAAATTTTGTCCTTTGGTACTTCCCATTCCATTAGGCTTATGGCTGGATGATGTTACAATACTCACAATTTAAGTCCAACATGCTTAGAATTGGATGGAAGTTGGCCGAGTTATAGCTGGGTGAAACTTTCAAAGGTCCAAATGACGTTGACCTTTGACCTTTGAGGGTCACATGCAAGTTTCAAAAATGTGCCACGTTACAATTGCTACAATTTGACTCCAACATGATCAAAATTGGATAAAAATTGACCAAGTTATGGCTAGAAGAAAGCCACCATCGAAAGTGGCCTTGGACCTTGAAATGACCCTTTGACCTTGAGATGACCTCTACCTGAAGTGAACCTTGACCTTAAATATGATATTTTGACCTAAAATTGGCCTTTGACATTGACATGACCTTGATATTTGAGATGACCTTTGCCTTGCTATTATCGAACTCCTATACATTCAGAACCACATCTACTATGGCATGCAAGATATTGAAGATTTAAAACTTTGATTAGCCCTCATTTGCATAATTTTTGAAAGCATGACCTCTCATTATAAAAAGGCCAGACTTCATGTATAGAAGTATAATTGTGCCAAGTTTGGAGTTTCTACACAGAATACTTTTCAAATGAAATGTTAGACAAATTTCCCCTGTAAAGAAAGAAAGAAAGAAGAAAGAAAGAAAGAATTCCTAGAAAAACAATATGTCAATGTTGGAACACAGACATAAAAATATAGTTGTGCCACCTGTTCAACAATTAAGGTCTAGGGGGTCCCCAGAAGTGTGTCATGCAAAGTCGAAGCCAAGCAGTCCAGAGGATTTTGCCACGAAACACACACACACACACACACACACACACACACACACACACACACAAATGAAAACTGGTAGAAACCCACATAAGAAACATTTCGCCAAGTTTGAAGTGAATCTGGCTGATGGTCTCGGAGAAGTCGTAAATGTGAATTGTGCACAGACAGATGGATGCAGACATGACTGACGATGGACTATACAAGTCAGCAGAGGTAAAAAATATCATAAGAAAATCCAGAAATCAGCAGAGCATGACCATTTGGAACTTGGTAGAGACCAACCTAAGGTATATCCCAACTAATTTTCAAGTGGATCTCACTGAAAGTTTAGAACTTGAAAATGTGAATTACCATTGCAATCCCCATTGCAAGAATCAATTGATTACATAGTAATCAACAGGAATGTAACCAGCAAGTACCAAAACAGGATGTATTTACCTGAACTAGCATCCTGTGCTGCCAAATAGGCTACAGCTAGGAATTTGGCAGGAAGCGGGGCAGATCCATATATTTAATAGGGCCAAATGAGTCATATCATGAAGTATTGTATAATACTATAAAACATATCAAATCATGTCATTAAATGTATTTAATCATATGATAAAATTCTTAGTCACATGATTAAATATGAATATTTAATCACATGGTTAAATAGTTACTTGTATCATTAAATAATTAATCAATACCATCATGTAGTCATATTTTCAAATACAAACTGACTTGAACATATCATCAAATGTATTTTATCATATTTCCAAATATATTTGAACATATGCTGATGTATGTATTACTTGACAATGATAAATTGAATGCTCCCTTGGCACCAGTGGCACAGTTTGCACCTGAACATTGATGAATTTGCTTAAACATGAACATCTTTGCAAGTTGATCTACCTTTCCTGTCTGTGTTTATCAAAGTAAATAAATTTTATCAATCTACATTGAAAACAAAATGCAATGCACAGTCACTGCAAGTCTGGTCTTACTTATGGGGTCACGTTATGGCATGTACAGATGTCATCATTTATATTCCATACTTGGCTTGGTTATTCAAATGCTATTCATGTGACTGCTTAAGGAACAGTGAAGGATCTAATTATGCCCATTTATTTTAATAATATTTAATACCTTTATCATTTTTGTAAAAAAAGGCATTATTTGATTGTTTGATACATATCTGTGCACAGATGAAGAGACAAGCTTAACATTTTGGCAATGCAGATATTCACTCTGTGAACACATTTCTGCAAAGTATGTCCCAATTTCCAATTAAAAATAACATTTTGTTTTTGGGGGGCAAACATGTAATCAGACCTGCTAACCATAAGTGACACTGCATGTTAGCCTTTCTACCTCATCGATCACTCAAAGATATGTACCTTATTCCTTCAAATTAGCACACTGGATGCTCAGTAAATTTCAATTTTGATGACTGGGGTGGCATGCTTTTTGTGATCCAGGTCAGAAATTTAAATGTGAAAATTTTGAAATTGGAATGGTTTTAAATTTATACTGTTGTCTGAATACTATATTAGTTATTAAGTGCCCATAAAGCACATTATGCACTTTCAAATATAGCTTGGTCACATGAAAGGCTGCTAAAAAGATGAAGAGAGAAAAAACAAGAGGACTGTGACATTCCTGTGCTAAGCTGACCTTACATGCACAGACTGAAGTGGTCCTGTAAACTATGATATCAAGGTCCTCTCTGTTTCAGACCATGATCACAGTTGCTAACACGCACATCCCCTTGCCAATCATAAAAAAATACACAAAAATGGCAGCACCACCTGGTGAACTGATAAAGCCAATGGGTCTCTAGAAGTGTCCCTTTGCAATTTCAAAGCAATCGGCTTGGCTTTTCCAAGAAGAAGATTTTTCAACATTTTGCCAAAAAGTCACAACAAAATTTATTAAAAATCCAAAATTCACTGGGGTGTGAGCATTTATACAACCTGGTCGAAACCCACACAAGGTACATCCCCACCAAGTTTGCAGTGAATCTGCTTGACGGTTTTGGAGAAGGAGTCAAAAATGTGAATTTCCATTGCAATCCCCATTCATACATAGCGTTAATCAATAGAATGCATGTGTCAACCGACAAGCACCCGAATTGAAAAATCTGTTAAAAATGAGGCATCATGAGAATCTTCATCTAGTGAACAAACTTGTTTACCTGTTCTACAAGCTACATTTCCACCAACTTTTAGAACAATCTGAGCGACGGTTTTGGAGAGGTTGAAAATGACCCCTACACAATAGAAATTGTAATAAAATACAGAAAATTGCAACACCACCTGGTGAATAAATCAAGGTCTATGGGTCCCCAGATGTGTCCCAATGCAATTTCGAAGCAATTGGGTGGGTAGTTATGGAGAATTTTTTTTTTAAGATTTGGCAAAAAAAAAAAAAAAAATTACTGGACCATGTCCATTGGAACACTTGGTAGAGACCCATCCCAGGTACAATGCCAACAAATATGAATTGAATCTAAGTGACACACTTTGGGAGAAGAAGTCAAAAAAGTTAATTAGCATTAGAATGCCCATTGACTTAGTAATCAACAGGAAAGGTACACTGCTAAGTACCCTAATTAAAAAAAATCAGTAAAATTCAGGAATCCACAGCAGTTTCACCAAGTGAACAACTTTGTTTGACCCTTTCACAAAGAACATATCCACAAAGTTTCAGCTTAATCTGAGTGACGGTTCTGGAGAAGTAGTCGAAAAAAGCAAAAACACACAAAAAAATCATAAATAAAATACATACAATTTGCAGTGCTGCTTGGTAAAAAATGAAAAACTAGGAGTCCCTAGGAGTGTTTCTGTGTGATATCAGAGCAATTGGTTGAGCAGTTTTGGAGAAGCAGATCTAAGATTTGCCCCCAAAAAGAAAAAAAAAACATAAAAAATTCAAAGATCATTGTAGCATAATTTGTTCAAAGTTTAATGAGACCCAGCCAAGGTACATTGCCACCAAGTTTGAAGTCAGTCTGCCCAGTGGTTTTGGAGAAGAAGTTGAAAATGTGAATTGTTGAAACCGGGCAATAATGGATGAAGGACCACAAGATAAGCTCAGCCTACTAACAAGTCAGCTGAGCTAAAAACCCACAACAAAAGCTAAAGTGAAAGCACAGATACATATGATTCACAGGTAGGCTGCAGGCACTTCAAACAAGAAATGTTTGTAAAACATAGATGCCCCTTTACCGTCATTATGTTTGCCCTCATTACCCTGTTGATAATACTAAATGGGGCACTCTTGACCTTGGGAAGTGGATGACCTTGGGAATTGGGTCAAGGTCAGCCATATTCAAACCTAAGTGAGCCCTGGATAAGGACTATAATCCTGCACACTATACAGGTCTTATCATTAAAACTTTTTAAGGGCTTTTATTCTATGTATTGTACAGGTCCTATCATAAAAACTTTTCTAGTCATCATGCATAAACCAAAACTTATTGTAGTACCTCTGTGACCTTGGAAATAAGGTCAAGGTCAACTTCCCCTAGCCCTAATGAAAGAGTATATATGTGGGCACTATCAAAGTCCTATCTCAAAAACTTCTTGAGTTATGGTGTGGAAACCAGTCTCTCTACCAACCGACTGCAACAATAAGGTTGCCAAGTCAACTTTGATCTTAATCCAGTTGAAATAAAAATAAAAGTGAGGAAATAACTTAGCAAGCAAGTAAAATAATATATGGCTCCTAAAGATTCATTTGTGATGTTTACCATAAATTTTGACAATTCAGAAAAAATAATTCATAAGCACCATTTTGTACATCAACACAGAACCAACTGGTGCATAGCAGAAACAAAACTCAGGCCATTGGTTGCATGGAATGTACACGCAGGTCTCATTATCAATTGCTGTGCTTTATACAGGTGACCAGGAAGTAAGAATTAGTTTATAGCAGAAAAGAAAGTGAAGTCTGTGCATGTTATATAGATTGGATTTATTCCTTGCACACACGTTAGTTTCATAATTTATAAGAGGCACACCAGCATCCTGGCATTGATTACTTGCACAAGTACATTTGAGTTTCGCAGCATTTATGTAAAGGGACACCATGTTTGGACATTTAACGTCTTCTCCTGAATGTACTATAATGTCTATTTCCTCAGATTTAGACATTGAGGCAGATCTGGGAACCGGCTGAATAAAATTCTAACTGTCTTTTTTTTTTCAGATGTAGAATCAAATGCACCTTTTGGAAACTGCTGAGCAAAATTATATGTGTATTTTCTCAGATTCAGATTTGGATGCATCCCAGGAAACTTTTTATTCTGACCATCAAAGTAACAGGCAACAAGGAATTAAGCATAATTGGTACAAAAAGTAATTGCAAGAATAATTTTGGATTTGTGTTCAAGGAATCGAACATGTTTGGGAAATGGATCATGGAAATTGTGTGTTTAGTTCTTAATTTATTTTTTATTAGAAATTCTGTATGAAAAGTGGAATAAAGAGGGTGTAATAATTGATATAATTTTGATTTACAAGTAAGCTCATCTTGGTGTTAAATGTATGGTAAGCTGGGCTTGTACTGAGCATGCTACCACTATAGCCAGCGTGGCTAAAAATTCTGGTTGTCTAAGCCAAAACTTTGACAAAAAGTTTGTAGCACAGCTCATGATAATCCTAAAAATACAATAAACTTAGTCATGAATGTCAGAAGTTGATTGTGTCAACCCCTTTGTGTCCATTGCTTTCACGATTGTACCTATGTTCATTTGTAGCTGGAACCTATTGTACAAGTCACATCAGCATAGCACTGTTATTATTGCTAAATGATGCAGCTGGACACACACTAAGTGATAGATGAGCTGCTTCAATATTAAAATACAGATAACCAGAAGCTAATAATTTTCTTAGACAAATCAAGTGTTTCCCTGTGGAACGTTTTGTTTCTGAAGGAGATAACAGATAATATCATTGCACCGAAACCACATTCACATAAGCGACCCTGTGACCTTGGAACTTAGGTCAAGGTGACACAAATACAATCCAACCCTAGGTCATATCGAGATGTTAATCCTACCAAGTTTCACCAAAGTTTTATTCAGTTCCTCAGTGGTTATCACATGGAAATATATTTCACATGACCCTGTCACCTTGAGAATTAGTTAAAATGACCAAGATGTACAATCTTAACCTAGTTTTCACTAGACATATAATCCTACCAAGTTCCACCAAGTTTTCTAAAGTTCTTCAATGGTTATTGCAAAGAAACCGATTTCACATATGATCCTGTGACCTGGAAAATTAGGTCAAGGTAAATGAAATACAATTCCAACTGACATCGTGAGCGTGGCGGTGTGCCTCGCCAGATTCCAGCTTCAATCACCCGCATCATTATGCCATAACACACACAAAAGCGACCCTCATTGCTTATATTTACATTTCCCTCTTAATTTTTCTGCTCAGTTACATGAAATTTAGAAACTTAATGCATAGAATTAAGAGAAACAACCAAAAACTGATTTGCTGAGCATGTTCAAGTGTTAAGTTCCGGAAACCCAGGTAGGCGTGGCTTATTCGAATGTGGGCGGGACACATGTTTTATGGTTCCATAACACACAAGGCTAAGGCTCTTTCCTATTTTTGCAATGTTAAAAGTTAGATTGAATGTAAATATTTTTGCATATTGCATGATTCCATGATCATTGTTATGGATAATAGTTTACATTTTACATGAAGTCTTGGATGTTTACAAGCCATGATTGCTGGTTTTATTTGCTTCAGTTTCGACGAATATTCCACCAAATTTCAACCAAAATGTTATTTGACTGAGGGGATCTTTAGCAGTGACTGTTGTCCAGCTGAAAATCTCTGTAGCAAAATTTTCTTCACTTGTAGCATTTTGTCCATTTTTTTTTTTTTTTTAGCATAAACACTTATTTTTGAGAAAATGTGTAGCAATTTTGAAGAGCTTTATAGCAAAACTGTGCTTCAATGCTCTTTTTTTGGATAGCATTGATTTTGGCAAAATATGATTTTGATGGCATAGAAATTCCACATTTTTGTCTTTCATCCATTTATATTTTTTGACGCTGTTTTCATGCGCGATCTGTGATTCGACGTGCCCCATCAACTGTTCATAATCAGCCAGAAGTTTTGTTTCACAAAGGTTGTGTTGAAAACTGAGGATAGATAAGCATTCAATCCTACCCGTAAGCAGTGCACTCTGTATAGATTACGGTTAGCAGGTCACCTGCGTGGGAAAAAAGGAAGTTGGGACAATGGGAGGGGCGCTAATTATAGGAGGAATATGCCCTTTGGTCTGCAAGCGTGCATGAGCCATGATTTACTGTAGCATAGAGTTACTATAATACCTAGATCATTATAGACAGTCGTAGCCTGGACTCTTGAGGCTTCAAACTTTACCTGTACAAACTTTAATGGAAGTTCATTCAAAATCCAAGTCTTGTCACTAAAAGTTAAATACTGTGATTGTGAAAGGCCGCTTTATTTGTTTTCATTTACAGTTTACATATCTTAGACTGTTGAGAGTTGTCTTGTAGGCCTATCCAAGGATCAGGGATTCCACATTTACACTGCTACCCTAGTCTGTACAATGTACTGCTACACTTCAAACTGCAGCCAGGGATAAAGGGAAATCACAGTTTGAACTCTCACCTTTACATTGCTGCCACACATGTGAGATCTAAAAATAATCTTACGCCATAATCTTACCTGGTAATGCCCATGCGGAGACCGCAAAAGCGAACAACAGGACGACACACTTCATCATTGCTTGGGACAGGCTCCGACTGAGAAGCCTGCTCACTGGTGAAGTTGCGGGCTCACTTTCGCAGCAAACCTGTGGGGGTGATCCCTACTTTTAAAGTGAAGCTCTACAAAGTTTAACACAACAACTCCTTGGAAACAATCAGGCTTCACTAGGGTCGATGTGCAGAAAAACTTTGATCTTTCGCATCTGTCCTAATTCTGCCAAGGTACAGCCATCAAGATAAGAACGAGTCATGAATAGTCTCGGCTTGGTCGGAGGTGTAATGTCGCAATCAACACTTGAAACATCAAGCGGAAGTTCACCGGCTATGTCTATGATCGACGACAATTTGGCATGAAAAAAGGGAGCGTCTCTTGACGCGTTTTGCTAGGCATCTGTACATTGAGGTGAGTAAGGAAGAAAGAGAGAAAAAAAGAAAGACAGGAAAAAAAAGAAAGACAGAAAGAAAGAAAGAAACTTTTTCGAGATCGCGACATGAAAACTCTCAAAAATACCTCAAAATTGATAATGTTGTACGGGGAAATAAATATTGCTAACAAAGATGAATGCAGTAGAATTTACGCCCCCCCCCCAAAAAAAACATAAAGAAAAGAAAATTAGCTGGAGATAAAACGAGTTATATTATACATGATGGGATTTCGAACATGAGGATATCGAATTGTGCTAACATATTTGCACATACTCATTATTCTTAACATGCTAGTTATATATTTTTAAAGCTATTTATAATCTGGGTAATTATTGATAAATAAGCAAAAACATTGACTAATGTGTAATAGCAGCGCCTTTTTAATCCATTCATTACGACAATTCTCCACTCCTCTCCAGGACCGCTTCGCTGCCTGGCTTGTTCTAGCTCGACGCTATTACCGCCCCCTCACATATTTTTATAATATTCATTAGCTATTTTTTTTTTTATATCGAATTAACTAAGAAAAGGTCTTAAGAAAGACTAAGGAATGTTTGATTATGAATGAATGAATAAATAAATAAATAAATAAATAAATAAATAAACAAATAAATAAATAAATAAATAAATAAATAAATATATAACCATTCATTCAATGATTATGAACATTACAGTTTATCAAATTTCAAAGGAGGATCAAAAATGTGAAGCTTAGGGATGTCATCAACAGTTCACTGTGAGGTGAGTCTAGTTTTGGTACAAACCCCCGTCCCATAAAAACTAAAGTGGGCTTTACATTGAAAAAGCATCTCAAACTCAGTGTAAATTTGGGTGTAAATTTGGGATCAGAGTACTTTCTTTGCATGACTGTGTATCGATTATATACACATATTCTCTGTGCATCTTTTATAATATACATATACTACGGAATAAAATTATTTCAACTTTGTTCAGCTTGTTTGTTCTATTTATTACCCACAAATTGACAACTTTTTATGAAGCCTAGCTGAAAACAAGCCAGACTTCACAAAAATTGGGTCAATGATTTTATATGTATATATATATATATATATATATATATATAGGTTGTGTTTCTTAATTTTTACAAACAGCGATTTTGTGCGATGCAAAACTAAATGGACTTTAGTAATTCAGATTTTGACTGCCCATACTTGTGGCCTTCTCTCTTGTACCAAGCCCTGGCTTGAAACAAGCACATGTGAACAGACCGAATTTTCTTTTATGGGCAACTTTCACGAGGGACATACTTCTGGGCACATAACATGTTCCGGCTTCTAGACAGGCTGGTGCTTTAATATTATCGAATTACACAATCAAATAATGAATATAAATACTTCTTCAATATATAGAGACACCAAAATTGTTGTTTTCCTACCCGCTTAAAAATCTCTGTCATACATAATGTGCATATTTATATGCAGTTGTGCCTGTCTTAACACGATGGAAGGACATCTGCCTTAAAAGTCCACGTTTTAAGGACACTTTGCTTTGTTATGTTTGTTTCTTGAGAGAGACACTCTACATACTTGGGCAGACGACAATTTGGCCATCCATTGGATGATCTTTCAAGACAGGTTTCATTGTACATTGTGCCTACATGTAGGTGCATAATAATTTTTTGTGTTTCTCCGATCATCTGTTAAATCCTGAAGACTTGTAAAGCCCAAAGGCGAAATGAATACTTTCACAATATTTATTCTTCGTGGTCATCAACAGTTATTATGTGGGAAAATGGTAGTAGGAAGATGTGGTGCATTCTGATCAACTTGAGCGACCAGGCTGGCTGGAGAGCAAGCACTCTCTTTCACATACATGTATACTGTAAAGATAATACAAAGAGTTAAACCAACGATACTGTCATTAAACAATTTCTTAGTAAATGTCCAGTATCCATTGTTTAAAACTCCATGTACGTTAGATGAACAAATCATAATAGCATTTTTGAATAGAAAATGCCAAATCAGCCTTCATAAATACCATTTCAGAATCTTAAAGTTTCAATCTAAACCCTACGTGTTAAATAAGTTAAACTGATTCTGAACATGTATGCTCTTTCTAGCCTAGGTTTAACAAAAATTGTTTAAATTTATGATGAAATGGGTGTGAAACATGAAGTTTCTCAACAGTAAAACTATTATTAAGAGACATTACTCACCATAGGTCACTTAAGCTGGTCACCAAGCACTTTATGTGTTTTGCTAGTCCTCCCATAAAAATTCCGTGGGTCCAGTGCCTATCCATGCTGCTGTACTCACTGACGTTGAGGCCCTGTGGCATGGCACAGCGCTCCTGGTGCCAGCAATGCGTCTTAGCGAGCATGCGTAACTCAGTTTCCTACACTGTGAAGGAAGAACTGAAAAGCAATGGCGATTGGTTGGGTAGGAATTCTGGTGAGTAGTGTTTCTTAATAATAGTTTTACTGGTGAAAAACTTCATATTAAGCACACATTACAACACCATACGTTACTTAAGTTGATGCAACATCATACTGAAGGTGGCAGGTACCTCCGAAAAATCCAGCCCAAAGACTCCACACATGAGAGCCACCGACCAGACAACCATCCTGGACCCTGGCGCCCCCACACCAACTCTGTTGAGCAGGAGGGAATAGGGTGGGGTGGGGGTACCCCCTAGGACTGGCTGGAAGCAGCTGTCGGGAAGTACTTGAGCGCCAACAGCCAAGCCTCTATTCTACCAAGTCCCCAAGGTAGCAGGACGGAAAGGTACTATGGGAACGCCATTTAAGGGCGGCCATAATATCCCCTACTTATGTGTTTTTTAACACATCCCAGGAGGTCGGGTACGCTGTGTCTGATGAGCTAGAGAGAACGGAGACGTCTCAGCTCTATATCCCTCCCAGCCACCTGGTAGGCCAAGGAAATAGTTTTCCTTTCTGTCCCAAGATGGTGTTAGGAGACAGAGTCCCTAAGAGGGAGAACACAGTTTCTGCCCAGCTCGATGAGGTTCAGTCCTACTAAAATGGAATCGGTAAGCTCTAATGGGACAAAAGGCCAGATCTGGCTTGGACCTCCACATTTTCACCGAGACAGACTTAACCCCCAAACCTGATAAGATCCTACCCCTCAGCAGACCATCTGATGAGGGATCTATCTAGGGCATTTATCTCCCCACACTTAGCACCTGTGGCCAGAGCTAACAGGAAGACTGTCTTGAAGATTAAGATCTTAAGATCGATCAAACCCATATCTTTAGGCTTAAATGGCAGCTTGGTCAGCACCCCAAGTGCCATGGAGAGAACCCAGTGAGGCACAAGATTGCGCTCCACTGGCTGATCAGTATAAAACCTCTTAACAAGCCAGAAGAGGAAGAGCTCCATCCTTAAACTCTGCCCCCTGGTCTTAAGGGTAGCCACAATGACTAACGTGTGTCCCTTAATGGTGCAAACCTTCAAGTGCCTCTCCTTAAACAGACTTAAAAGAAAGTCTGCAATCTGCTGGACTGAAGCCTCCCAAGGGAAAAGGCCTTGAGCAGTGCACCACACTGCAACTTTGTTCCACTGTGAGTCATAAATTTCTAGAGAAAACTTACTAAATTTCACGTGGGCAACCCCTTCAGACGTGAAGTCTGAGAACCTGCGAGTCACAATGGAACCTGTTTGAGCCTGGCTGCCAGAGCAGTTGAGGAAGAAGAGGCAGAGCCCGTGGAGGCTCGGTGCTCAACTCCAAAAGGTCCAAGATCCATTCCTTCTAAGGCCAACAGGGCCCACAAGAAGGACTTCACACTGCTCCTCCTGGGTCTTGCGCAAAAGCTCATCAAAAGGGGGTTGGAGGAAAGGCATATGCCCACATCCCCTGCCACAAAATGGACATGGCATCCATGGCCCAAGCAAACTTATTGGGGAATGGGGACACAAGGGTGTTAATCTTGCGATTGTCCCTGTTGGCAAAGAGATCGATGTGCAGTCGACCTCAAAGGGCCCAGATGGTTTCCACCACCCTGGAATTCAGAGACCACTTGATCTGAATCAAGTTTGCCTTGACATTCAGGCAACCCAAAATGTGCTGACACTGTATCCTGATGCCATGCTAACAACACCAGAGCAAGATTGACAAGGCCAGAGAGAACAGTCTTTTTGACCTGGTACCTCGCTGTTTGTTGATATATGCAAGCGTTGTACGACTGTCACACATTACAAGGACATGCTTGTTTCTACCTGTGAACTGAACTGGGCAAGGATGCGACCAATGGCTTCCACTTCTAGCCAATTGATGGCAAACTGCCTCCACTGAGGAGGCCATTCACTTGAGGGTGTCACAGTGTCCAGATGTGCTCTCCAGCCCTGTAGGGAGGCATTGGTAAATAGGTGTCACTTCGCTGTTGAATGGCACCAGGGACTGCCCGGGCATCACTTTCGTTCAGGGAGACCACCAACTCAGAATCAGCCAATTGTACAGTTGAATCGCAATATGCTGGGACAAAAAATGGCTCTTTGGATCCCAACAATCCCGCAAACTGAGCAGGAGAGGCCGACAATGAACCTCCCCAGAGGGACCTGAGAGTCCATGGACATGAAGGTCCTAATCAGACTCATCCACTGATATGCCAACAGAGCTGAAGCCCTACTGAACCTGTTCAAGAGGGGCACGAGTAGCCTCCACCTGTCCCCTGAAGCCAGACAGATGCAGGGGACTGTCAAGCACTGAATCCCCAGAAACACAAACTGTGTCGCAAGGGTCAGACTGGACTTTGGGTGATTCATAATTGGGTCTATCTTCAAACACAGATCCAGCATAAACTGCGTGTTCTGGAGAAGCAGGCCCTAGTCCTGAGGCTGCAGGTGGCTCTTGTTTCTCCGGCATGACCGAGAAGTGGAAGTAGGCCAAGTTACGCCTGCTTCTTGCTGCTGCTGAGAGGTTGAAGGTCCCTCAGTCATCAGCTTCAGCTGCCGATCCCCAGTTGGTGATGTACCCAATCTGAGATTCTGGTTTTGCACCTTCCTTTCTAGAGACGGAGAAGAAGTATAGTGGTGGTGCCTCCTTTTCCTTTTCTCCTTCTCCCTCCCATGGTGGGAGTGTAAATGCTCATGACGGGGGGAGGCAGGGGAGAGATCAGCTGCGAGGCTGATCCCTCCCCCCCCCCAAAGTGACAGTGATGGCTAAGTCCTCACCACCAAGTACTATCGTGCGGTCAGAACCCTGGTCCCCAAGAGGCCCAAGCTCGACTGCTGCTACCATGGGAGGCTCGGTAGGGGCCACCACTTTGGGCTTTGGTGCAGCTGACTCTAACGCTGACTCGGTCCCACTTTTGCAAGAAGGGCCTGGCATCCTTCAGTCGGGTGGGGAAGAAAGACGGCTGCAGGTTCCTTGGAGAAAACTTTACGCTCCAACCTATCCAACCATTTCCTGATTGTAGCAAACAGTGCCTCCACCTTGCCCATAATCACCTGGGCAGTTGCCTCCGTCAGCACAGCCGTAACTTGACCCGGTGAGGCATGAGAAGGAAAGCCAGGAGGAGGAGGTGCTGTGGGGACTGATGACGATGTAACCCATACTCTACCCAAGGCCACTGCCCACTTCCTTCCTACCCTGGTAATCACTGCCTGAATTAATGATCACCAAGGTACCATCCTGCTGTCGAACTAATGCGTTGATTGGACTAATGTGTCCTGTCCAGCTAGGAAGGGTACATACTAGTTTAGGGGTAAGTCACATTATTCTTATCTGAACTTGTTCTATACTATATAGTAATTATGTTTGGTTTGATAGGTATTCTACATTTATAAGCAAAACTTCACTTATTTAGCTAATTCATCATTTGCCACGTTCATATATATTCATTATTATGTGGGTTATCTTTGATGAATATTTAGCTTAGACAAGGAGCCGCTGCTCAGAGAGACATGTACGGGTACAGGCTCCGAAACATGTTCTGAGTAGACCCTTCAATTTATTTTTTAAAGTGATTTTAATAATAGATATACGCTAGCAAAGTAAGTAAATTTAACATGTAAGTGAATGGGGACTTGAATTGGTGTCCTCCATAGCCTCATTGTAATTTCTGCCACCAGTGGTCAATAGTGTTCCAAATATGGCAGGGACTTTTAAATGGGGTGTATGGAACCTGATAGAGTAATTAATCAATGTATGAAGATGTGCACCTCGGGATTTTTTTCGTCTTCTGGGTCACTTAACCTCGATTCATTTTCCATTAATTAACTTTGTGAAAATTTTAATTCAGTGAAAAGGTGGCTCGTGTCAAACTTGTGTCGTGTATTTCACAAAATGTTTGACAGGAATTTCAATCAATATGAGAAGTTATGTGTATATAATTATTATCCATGTGAACATTTGGTAATATATTTAAAGTCTTACACCCAATGCACAGTGCTCTTTCCAATACTGGTGGGGGCATCCTTGTCCTTTCAACACTTTTCTAGTTTTAGTTTTATTTTTTTTTGTAAGAGCGGTTAAAAAGGCTGTGCCTTCTGCCCAATCGTATAAATCAGCCAATGAAGTATGTTGAAACCAAGTGGTCACAATTGCAGCCTAACGTACAAGGCTACGCTCCTGCTGTCTTCGCACTGATAAGCCTTTAATGAATTGTGCGTTACAAGTTCTAACATGCTCCCTCACTTCACCATGACGTTAAAAATATTGGAAAAAAAACCCAGGACGCTTTGTTAACTCTTTATAACACTTGATACAAATGTAACTTTCGAACACACGTTCAAATTGTGAATAAATGCGTTATTTTATTATTATTATTATTGGGGGTGGGGGGTGGGGAGGGTTGAGGGAAGAAATGTATTCAAAATTTCGTACATTACTGATCAATTCGGAACATATGTGTTCAAAGTTTTAACACGTGCTGCGCGAAAGTAAGTTGGTGTCGACACTGTCAAGCGTTGTAAAAGCGTTATACACAATATATGTCCTGCGATTTTGAGCATGGGGGTGGGCGTGAGGAAAGGGCAGCATGTAGAATACCCCCGTGGCTTTGACTTTTACGTGTAATTCAAATTAAACAAAAGAGTTCAAAAAAGAAACATACTTGTAACAACGTTAATTTCAAACGTGTGTGACTTCGCAATTTTCTCTAATGATAAATTTATTTTATCGTCTACTGATGGCTTGTATCGCCGCGCCCGTTCTCGTTGTGCCAGTGGTCTGAATGTACATTCGAAACCTTCCTCACCGTTTCTGCTCCCGCGTTTGGGTGCGGCACTGGGGTCTGTTCACGTGAGCAACGTTTTACCTATTTCGCCCCTTCTATCATTGTGGTAACACTGATAGGTTTAGTGGACCCATTTAGCTGATACCCCCTTAGTTAAACCTTTATTTATTTTTGAATTAATTATTCATATCATTGCAGCACGATCTGTTCGGCCAAGTCTATTTCTATCATTTGGTTTCTGTGCTAATTCTGTCTTACGAAATCCTTTTTCACAAGAAGGATTTAATTAGAGCGTTGCCCTAATCCCAATTGCCAGGCTTCTTTATTATGCTTTAATTTTGTACTTTGGATAAATGAAAGTATGTTTAAATCAACTAAATAACATAATGGGTAACGCCTTCAAACCCCTCGGCCACACACAAAAGGGAATAAATAATATATGATCAATCACATACTCTAACAGAAAACAGATTTAGGTTGAATGCGCTTAAAGGACCCACTTAAAGGTGCATAAATGTGAGGGTTTCATAATGGAAGAATGAGTGAGCTCGTGCAATATGCCATTCAGGATAGGTACCCATCACAGCCGCACAGTTTACAAATTATAATTGCATCAGACTTGTCAGCATCCTAGATTTGAAGCAAGTAATTCAGAAATCCAAAAATTAACACAGAAAAATCAAAACTATATACTAAGAAAGGTGGAAAGACCGGACAGGTATGTAATAGCATGCATTCAAATATTTCCAGGTAACCTCTGTTTATCTTTGGTGCCATAATAGATTACAACAAAGTTCATGATTCAAGCGCATCTAATCACGAGATAACACTGCAAAAAATTCACAGAGAATGACCTTGAAATGTTCATATCTTCCGATAGCATGCGCAAACGATTTAAAAGAGACACCAGGTCCCATGCACGCAAAATGTCTCTGGTGATCTTGAAATAAGGTCAAGGTCATTGTCCTTTCAAATTGATGCAGACCCTATCAAAGGTGCACAAACTAGAAGCAGTAGCCGAAAGGCATACTAGACCCCCCCCTCTCCCGCAACATGTGAGTACATTCCAGATGCCTGCTATGATTGATCAATATAAATCAAGGTCATTGTTGAGTACTAACTCACTGTTACTTCAAGAAACACCTTTTTAAAGAAGCCTGCTGTGACCTTGGCCTATATAGCTCAAGGTAATTGATGCTTCATGACACACCCTTTAGTGATAGGCAATAACCATAACCCTCCTCCATGAAGGAGTTAGAGATCATTATGTCTACATGTCTAACGACAGATGCCTACTGTGACCTTGATTTACATAGCTCAAGGTCACTGTTGCTCCATGACACACACTTTAGTGAAAGAGAATTACCATACAAAGTTTGAAGAAGATCTGTGCATCGATGAAGGAGCTAGAGCCCGCACATTATTATGTATACAGGTGCCTGCTGTGACCTTGAGCTTTAGAGATCATGTCTACAGTTCTACCAACAGATGCCTACTGTGTCTCTGTTGCTTCATGACACACCCTTTAGTTAAAGAGAATAACCATACGAAGTTTCAAGAAAATCCCTGCATTAATGAAGGAGTTCAGAGTCCGGACAAGATTATCTCTACAGGTGCCTGCTGTGACTTTGACCCACATAGCTGAAGGTCATCGACACACCCTTTAGTGACAAAGAATAACCATACAAAGTATGAAGACGATTGGAGCACTATTAAAGGAGATAGAGTCTGGCTGTCTACAGACGTGACCTTAAAATTGAGTCAAGGTCATTCTTCTTCAAATCTGAATTCACCTTTCAAAAAAAAAAAGATCAAATATAAAAGTTTTGTGATCCTAGCTTATCTGGTTCTTTTGATATTCCTTGCAATTTTTAAAAATGGATTGAACCTGGTGACTTTGAAATTAGGTCATGGTCACTGTCCTTCAAACCTGAGCTGGACTCTTAGAAAGGTTATTTACTTTGAACGTTTTATGATCCTAGCTTACCCAGTTCTTAAGATCCCATGTACAAGGCATTTATTAAAGAGAAAAATTTCCTCTGGTGAGCTTCAAATTAAGTCAAAGTCACTGTCTTTCAAACTTGGCGAAGACCCTTACAAGGGCGATTATCTGTAAATGTTTCGTCATCTTAGCAATTCTGGTTCTCCTGATATTGCGTGCAAGAAATTCGTTGAGAGTTGAGTTAGGTGACCTTAAAATTGGGTCAAGGTCACTGTCCTTCGAACTTGACATAAAATTAAAAAAGGATGATCAACTAAGAGTTTCATGGTCCCAGCTTATCTGGTTCTTCTGAAATCGCACAAGAAGGGTCACACGGACGGACGGACCGATTCACACACAGACGCAGGTGATAGCAGTATCCGGGCCTATATGGGCCGAGGGGTAAAAACTGGTTTCAGTGCTAACTTCCAGACCAGTGTTCTTATTTTATATCGTATATTAATACATGAACTCCAAGTTGCAGCTATAATAATATAGCTCTGATGTCACTTACAATTACAAGCAATAACGTATTTTACTGTCTAGGCTTATTTCAATTAAATATTGAAATGAAAAGTCAATGTTTGTAATAAAATGTTGAAGTATTTGTAGGCCTAATTCCAATGATCATCTCCCTTAGCAGGCTTGTTACTCAATTTTTCTTTCTAAATATAAGATTTATTCCTTTCAGCCTACACAGGGCTCTTCAATTGGTGGATCAAATTATTTGCAGCAACAAACTACCACCTACAGTACTAAAGAAGTGGTATATAAGTGCCCAACATCCCATGCTATTGTCTCATTATTAGAAGTGGACCATGGACTACAATCTAATGACCATTATACGTATTTCCTTTATAACACATTCATATGCGTACAAAAATCCTGACTTTACAATTGAAATGGCGAATTTTGTAATAAACGTTGATCACGAAGCTGTCACTAGAAATGTTTAAATCCAAATCAAGAACATCACGAGATTTATCTGGACGAATGGACCGTCAAGAAATTTCATATATATTGTTGTGGGCTGCGTATGAGAAACTGCGCACATAGCACCTTTTGAGTTTTTTGTCACAGTGTTATCACGATGTTCAGACAAGACCTGGCCACATTTCACTTACTTAATACCTTGCCCTTAACCTAATGTGGAACAGAATTTGATACGAATATTTTTTAAGAATCTTTATCAATGTAGTGTCTCTGTCAACTTCATGCAGCCAAATATAAAACAAAAGACAGAGCAGACGCCAAAGAGGCTGCAATACTTTTGAAAATACATGAAATACCAGCAGGTAAGTGGGTAAAAAGAAGTAAATAAATATGATATAAAAATATTTTAAAAACTACACAGCTTCATAAATGGACAGAAAAGTACAAATGGTCGACGAAAATAGGTTTTACTTGACATAGCCAAATTTGCATATTGAAGGCAAAATGACAACAAAACTAAGTCACTTTATAGGGACAGCAGTAGAAGCTAAAAACAATATGGACTTTATGTTACACAGTTATAGACTTTTTATGCATAGACATTGCATGGTATTAGCCAGAAAGAAATGCTGACCGACGCGATAGCCGAGGTCAACATTATTTGTTTTTCTGGTCAATATCACATCAACTTAAAAGTCTATAATTTTTATTAGATAAATATTCTTAATATCAATGCAACAAAGTGATCTCTATGCTCTACTCAGGCCTATTCCCCATCTTCCATACTCCAGGAAAGCGGTACCTGGAACATTTGCGATGCCTGGATCATTCACGCATGTACTAGGCGCACTTCCAAAGTCATGTTCACTTGAAACTCTGGAGGACATGAGCTTTGGTCAATTTATCAAGTGGGGCCTATGATCCAATCCAAAGCGATAGTAGTAGTTTTTTAGTAGTAGTTTTTTTGACACAATACAATATAATTGACATTGGTTGTAATAAACCTGGGGAAAGCCAACGTGTCCATTATAATTCAAATAATATAGCAATTTTACTTAGGACGCATGCAATCTTTTTTCAACTAATCTACTTGGCAACTGATACTTTCTCAAGCATATAATAGAGCAATTTATGTTGCTTAAAAAATAATAAAACTTATGACATTAATACGCTCATATAGAAAATAAAATGTTCGGCTCTTGTGGTTTTATGTCCTCTATTTCATATCTGCTCAAGTCTGAATTTGAATTAATTAGCACTGAGAGATTCAGCTCTCGACAATACCTCATAGAAGTAAGAACATAATGTCATAGCATTTTCAGAATCATTCAAATTTTGTACAGAGGTAAAAGAGAGATCAGTGTATCGTTCTCTGATGGTAGATAATAGAGGGCAATAAAGAACAATATGCTTCTCATTCTGAATTTCGCCACATGGACAGAGTCTCTATTCCTGTGGGATTCTAGACCACCTCCCTGTTTCGATTTTTAGTCTATGTGAACCCACTCTTAGCCTCGTAAAGGCTTTCCGCTTGTATTCTGGAATCGCATTTTGTTTGTAGATTTTGTGTACTAACAAGTCCGGGTTAAGTGTGACATACATTTGTCTTCGGGAGGAAGTAGAATTTTGCATTGATAGCTCTCTGGCGACCTTTTCTGATGGAACGGGGTGCTCCCCAGCCGCTTCTAACCTTGACAAGTAGAGTCCCATCGGGCTTTTACATTGTTTAGCAAGTCTTATAGCTTTAGCTAATGCACTGTTCTCGAAGTTATCAAGCGATCTTACTTTTTTAAGAAAATCAGTTTGTCGTGATTTAACAAGGGATTTCAAACTGGGTTCTCCTGTTTCAACATAGATAATATCAGTGCATGTCTGGGGCCTAACGCCAGCTAGAGTCTTCAGTGTTGACAAATAGGGTCTTTCTGCACATTGTAGGTTTTCCGTTAGCCATGACTCGCATCCATATAATATAATGCTTGTGAGAGCACTATTCCACACAAGGCGTTTCACTTGATAAGGAGCATCTTCATTTTTGTAGCAAAAGGAAACAAATTTTTTGATATGTTTTTCTTTTCCGTGAATATGAGCTTCCACTTGGTGTTGAATGGGAGAATTTGATATAGGTGTTCCAAGATGTATATGGGACGTTACCCTTTTTATTACAATATTGTCAATAATGAAAGGTTCATCATCTTCTGTATTGACACCCAAGTACTCTGATTTTATAGGATGCACATCTTGATCAATGTCTCGTGCAGAGCTTATAATCAGTCTCAGTTTTTCAAGCATTGCAGCCCTTGTGGTAGCAATCACTATCCCATCAACAAAAGTACAGCAAGATTTTCCAAGAAACCGTCCATACCATACTGATTCACATC
The DNA here is from genome assembly GCA_964020975.1 of Hermodice carunculata. Lineage (NCBI taxonomy): Eukaryota > Metazoa > Annelida > Polychaeta > Eunicida > Amphinomidae > Hermodice > Hermodice carunculata. Next base: position 60,564,966 of record OZ026630.1, on the reverse strand, counting down.
CCTGATAGTTTTGTTTATGTAAAATGTGAACAGGGAACAGCTAGATGGGCTCCCCTGCCGTACCCCTACATTGGAATCAAATTCTTCTCCCCCAATAATACCTTTTGTTTGAATCAGTGTTTGGCCGATAGCCGCGAGAAATTTTTTACCACAACCACTTTCTGCTAACATATGCAGCAATTTACTGCGGTTAACCTTGTCATATGCTTTTTTGTAGTCGAGGAACACAATATACAAACTCTTTCTTGTTTTTCTTGCTACATCAATGAGCAATCTTATAGTTAAAATTTGCTCAGCGCAGCCCCGGCCCTTTTGGCAGCCCGCCTGTTCCATGTCAGGTTTAAACCATTGGATAAAGCGATCATTTAAGACCGTGTCATAAACCTTGGCTAGGGCAACCAGGATGCTTATACCTCTATAATTCCCCACGTCCATTCTAGCACCTTTTTTGAAAATTGTGAAAACTTGAGCTAAGTGCCAGGTGAGTGGGTACTGTCCTTTATCATCAAAGATTCTGTTGAACAAATGTGTAAGAAGTATAATCCATTCATCAGGTAGAGATTTCAGAATTCCTGGTGGAATACCGTCTATGCCAGCAGCTTTATTTCGCTTTAACTTCTTTATAGCTAACTCTACCTCTTCAAAGCGAATTGGATCATCTAATACTGGCATGTATACATCGACTTCCGGAATGATTATTTCTGTTTGTTGCTCATTTTGCGTGGTATTTAACAATGATTCAAAGTGGGTCTTAAATTCGACATCTGTTGGCTTGTTCTGTTCACACTTTGGAGTGTCAAACTACCCATTCCAACCAACGGCCTGCCAAATTTTCTTTGAGTCCTTTTCTTGTAATAGAAATTTCCATCTTTCTGTTGCATTTTCCAGGGGTCCTTGATTTGTGGTATTGTTCCTAGTTGGATTTTTTGCTTCGACACATGTTTCATATATAGTCTTTGCTATCTTTGAATAAAGTGTATCTGATTGTGCTAAATCGAAATACCACAAACTATCCGTTCTAGGAAGAAGCGCACAGAAAATTTCCTGGTTAATTGACTGAAATTTGATACATTTGACCTTTCTCAACAGATGTAGGCCTAGATCTGCGTAGGATCCTAAAAGTCTGGCTCTATCTAAGACAAGCGAAGGGGTGTAAGGTCTTATTTTCATTTCCATTATCAACGCTGCGTGGTCTGTCGTGATAGGTACTTGACGCTCCACAATGAACTTGGTGATGTAAGGAAAGGCTTCTTTCGAGCATATGGCCCAGTCAATTTGAGATATCCATCGCCCTTTCCGGTGGAAAGTTAGCCTCCCGCCAAACTCTATACCCTGATACTTTAAATGATTTAAAGTTTGTAATTTCAGTGCTTTACATAAAGACACTAAAGCATTTCCGTGTCCATTAGTACCCTTGTCTGGGTTTTCACCGTAACGAGTATCGGGGTTTTGAAACACACATAGATCTGGAATTCTTGCATTAAAGTCTCCAAGCATCACAGGTATCTTTTCGGAAGTGATAACGTGTTCTTGGATACAGGCAAATGATGTAGGATCGAAAAATGGCGATTCTTTTGGGGCAATGTAGCAAGCACCAAAAAGGAACATTGGTAATAATGAAATGTGAAACCATACCTGGTCTTTCTGAAGGCTCATGTTGGATATATATTGCCAAATTTTATCTTTAAACAATACTGCAACTCCTCCGCGATGCTCTTCACCTGAAATAACTGGGCTTCTTATTACTTTGAAACCCGGCATTGAAAAAGGGAAACTAGATTTCAACTCAATAAAAATTATTATATCGAATTTTTGTATGAATTGTAGACAGTTTTTATCTTCTAATTTGGATAGGCCTCCATGGATATTCAGTGACAGAAACGTCAAATTTTGGCTTTCCCCACCTAGTGAAAAAACGAAGGTTTGAAGCGATCAATAACAAGATCATCAACAAGAACTTGTCTGCTAGTATGATCGTATCTGACGTTTTTTCCTTGGTACTCTGGTTTTGATTTCTCTGTATTAGTCACCTCACGTAATCTTTGGAACTCCTTTCTAATCATGGGGTGGGTGTCTTTCTTTATGAAAATCTCTTTGAAGATGTCACCACATTCTTTCAGTTTCTTGGCATCTTCCAAGATATATTTTCTGTCCAAGGACAGGATACATTTACAATTCATTCAATAAAAGAGATTTTTAATGTGCTGTTGGAACCATGGTCTTTAAAGCTCACTTTGTGAAAGCCCAGTTCCCAAACCAATGTTACAAACACATGCAACAATAACAATAAATTGACAATATATATGTAACAGTACTGTTGTTTTTTATATACTTTATTACAATTTACACAATGTTAGTAACACCCACTGGGTTGTTCTTCAGTTTGCCCACAATTCCATGAATTTTGTCATTATTATTTTTTCCAACTTTATATGCGTATAACTTGTAGGCCTGTCTATTGTAAGGAGTTACATATCACTCCATTGATGTAGGCTGTGGACGTGTGGGCTGGGGGCGTGTAGGCTGTGGACGTGTAAGCGGCCTGGTAGGGGGCAGTTCACAGGTACCTTTCCAAAGGGGCCTCAGGCTGGGGTCTCCGCAGCGAGCTTGCTCAAAGAAACACCTGCAGACAAGAATAAAAATCAAGCCAAGCTTTCCAAGGGTATGTTGTGTGGTTAATTAGTGTCACTACTCAAGATCTTTAATGAATGCTATCTTATACTTTCCACATATATTTTAACCCTTTCCGGTTTGTTGCGACTGACCATATTTGACCCACAATTATTTGACTTGAATCAGTGTTCAGTGTAATTGTACATATATGAGCATACAATCACATGTATGTAGATGAAGGCCTCAATGACTTGACTTATCAATATCAGCTGAAGCAGGAAAACGCGACATGAATGATGGCCTAAACACTCGGTTATAACACAGGCCTATAGTATAGCACTAACACATTTGAAATTATAGCTCATACAAACATAGATCAAAGATGTTGATGCTATGGAAATGTTTGTTGCGTAGGCCTATATAATGGACATGTTGTGATAAAAAACTGTCAAATTTCAATTCATGCAAATAATTTTGGCCAATGCTTAAAATTAAAGTGTTTAACAAAGATGAATATCTTTAAAACTATTATGGATAAAGGTGCCAGCCCAACTTTTATTTGTATGTTTGTGCTAAAAGCGCATTTTGTGAATAGTGACTGAAAATTGCAGCACGTAAATCATTTATGCTACTTAACGCAAATACATACGAAATTGAAGTGTTGAATCATGATTAACATCATTATATTGTTGTAGAGGCGCATACCAATTTGATGCTCTTGTAGAGCCATACCAACCGTCTCAGCCCAACAAAGTGGTCCCATGTACCACGCAGGGCCGTATATAAGTTATTACAGACATTTTCAGTGGCCAGACCTGCACGACATGGAAATATGGTGATAATAGCTATCAGGTTATAAAAGGTGCTCCGACAATATCATTTTAATGTATTTTAAATTCACTTATATTTTTTAAATAACTTATTGTATTATTTAAGTAATATAAGTTAAGAAAAAGTTTAGTTATATTTCTATTTCAAGCTCGGTGAAAATAGCTTCGAGTTAATGTTTTCTATGTACCAAGACCGAGGATAAATAAAATGAACTTGAACTTGAACTTGGACACACTAACAACGTCCACGGACAGGACTCTGAATGGCCCCCGCTCAGGGGATGTTCACAGCAGTGCCCAGAACAGGGGCTCATGTAAGTCCACGAGTAAGCATTACAGCAACAATCACAAAAACTTAGCGAATGTTGAGACTGTTCCTAATTAACCTGGCTCACAGTGTGACACTTACCGTGATCATGATGATCTATTTAACTTTACTTGTGAACAGTATAATTGTAAAGGTTTTAATCAAATTTTTTTTATGTTATAGATCCATTAGAAAACTGTGATATCATATCTGTAAATGAGACCTGGCTGAAACCACATGAATTCCCTTTATTTGAGACCGCTATTAAAGAAAGACCATCTTTGAGAGACTCAAAAATAACTTTTTACCAAGTCAGGTATGACTGAAACAGAGACCGAATATAGTGGAAGACCGTACGGTGGAGTGGCGATCTTGGCTAAAAGTACTCATGGTACATATTTTCATTGATGCTGAAAGTGATCGTGTAATACCTGTGGCCATATGTGACAATTCTGGTAATATAATTCATATCTTTAGAAGTGTGTACATGGTTTTTTTTTTTTTATTATTCTCGTAGTAATACTGATGAATACGTGGAAGTGTTACATGTATTGGAAGCTTTAAGTGATCAATGCGCTCAAACTGGTGCTCATTAAAATCCTTGGTGATCTGAATGTTCAACTTCCTTCCAGTGACAAATTATGTAACAACTGGTATAAGAAAAAAGGGTATAACGTACATGGTAAGGTTCTGTATGGATTCAATAATGGTTCAACTCGATGTGTTATTTGACCAAAATGTGGTTCATACATACTTCTGCTGTGCCTATAGTAACAATACCTTTAAGTGGATAGACCACATATTACCTTTCTCTCGTGAAATTGTTGATGTTGATAGTTGCAAAATTATACCATTTGATGACGGCAATATCAGTGATCATTTACCAGTATGCAAATGAGATTATATGTACCTAAGACAGCCCGTACGGTTTCAGATAATGCATTTTCACCCAGTTATCGATTCCCAAATTGGAATAATGCACACCGTAACTAAAGGTACCAAACAATCCTTGCTGAAAAGTTATCGAATCTTGGTCCATTTGAATATTATGAATTTACTGCTGAAGAGGTTATCAATATGCGACTACGAGACACAAACGCGGCCATCTATGAAGCATGTAAAGAGGCTGGCTGTACCACAGAAGGTCATAAAAAGGCTAAGCATTATTGGTGTTCTCATCTTAATCTCTTGCATGATAAAAAAAAGTTTTGGTATCATTTATGGGTATCTAATGATCACATGAAGTCTGGTGCTGTGTACGACACCTGGAAGTATGTGAACAGTTTCGGCGTCACACTCACAGTATCAAATGCAAGGACATGTCGACTGTAATCTCCAGCGGCTTAACTCTTTCTACCATCAAAATAAGATGCCACCCTTTTAGAACTTCATTAAGAGCAGCAGAAAGTCCAAATTATACTCAGTATGGAGAGCTGACCAACTTGCCAATCATTATAAAAAATATCATGCAAGATTTTGGTTCACTGACCGCAGAACAATTGAAAATGAAGTCTCGTGTCAATAGTGTTTAAAATGCACACTGATAATATGTATTTAAAGAGGTTCAGATTTTCCCATATATGATTAATCGATATATCATGTCTCTTAACGGAGGCTAAAACGGATGTTTTAGACTCTTTGGTCTCTTAAAGGTGACACTGCGGCCGGAGTTGACGGATTTTTCTCAGAGCATTTTAAATATGGCAGCTATAGTCAGTTTTAAGATCACATTTGGCATCTCTATACTCCATTATCTGCTGGGGGTATTGTACCAGAACTTTAACCTTGAAAAAGCCGTTCCTTGACCCCAATGTTGAAAATGATAATAGAGCTTTCACTGTGAGTTCTGTCCATTCTAAAATCATTGAATTATACATGTAACCCACTGACAACACGGCCCCCACCCAGTTTGGTGTCAGAAAACACAGAGATACTTCTATAGCATGTGCTTACCTACATGATGTAATTTCATATTTCCATCAAGCCAACTGTCCATTGTATATATGTTCTCTCGACACAGAAAGTGTTTTGACACAATCTGGTATGTTTTACCAACTTTTAAGTGTCCTACCTATTTCACATTGAATGTTTCTTTATAAACGGTAATTAGAATTACAAACCGCAGTAAAATGGAAAGGTCGACACAGTGACAAATTCAACGTAACTAGATGTACCAGACAAGGTAGTTTATTATCTCCAAAGTTATTTAATATTTTTGTAAAAGTTTTGCCTCTAGAACTACAAGCTACTGAGCAAGGTGTTAAAATTGGTGAGGATAAACACAACACACGTGCGTACGCTGATGATATTACTTTTTTCGCCTCTAGTGCTTTAGGATTACTTTAATTGATGTATGTCATTATTATGCCCGTAGATGGCGCTTTAATTTTAGCGCGAAGAAAACCAAGTGCATGTCAGTTGGTAAATCTGTATTCCAAAATCCATTGCAGGTATCAAAATGTGCAATATTTATATTCACGCCGACAGATTTGCTATCACACAAATCTTTGTTTCCAATTTGTTCCATGGATGCCTATTTTCCTGGATTAATTGCAAAAGTTAATCTGAATAGAACAAAGTGACCCCTATTCTTTTTGTCAAGCCGGTATTGTTAACCTTCGTTACATACCTGTTCCAGTAGGTCTGTCTGTTACTACCACAAATAGGGGACCTATCTTGCGCGCGTCTGCAGTCAGTGGTCATCAATCTCTGACAGGGAGTTGGTTGTGGACGAGTCCCCGGTTGGCCTGTAGGTCTGGTGGGTCTACCTGTGGGCCTAGTGGGTCTACCATCCTCACATCTTCCACGCCACAGAGGACGGAGTGTCTTGTCATTCTGGCTGCATTTTGCCTTCTCAAAGGCACAACTGGAAGTTTAATTAGACAAGCACATGATAACACTTAAAAAACAGTCAGAGTCAAATTATTTTTTTCTAGAGTTTTCTCTTTAGTTTGTCGCTACATATGGGTTTTTTGAATCACAGGTATTTAGGTGCCTGACCGCAACTTGAATACGGTCCACACCAACACTACCACTTCCAATGGTTCAAATGTAGCGTAGGCCTATGGGCCTAATATCGAAACAGCAACTTGTTCAACTCCATAAATCCTTGTTTATTTTAGTTGGGCTGATAATGATTGGAATCATACAACAACTCAGAGATGTTAAACAACCTCTGCCTGTCTCAAAGCTCTAAATAAGGGTTCATATTGATCATGGATGAGGTGAGTTAGAATTATACATAGTAGGTCTATAGATGCTGCTTAATTAAGGTTGGGACTAGTATTGAGCGCCCAGTTGCCTCTCACTCAAATGGGTGATCTGGAAAATAAACATTTGTGTATTAAATAACAGCTTCTGCGACCGGTTGTTGCCAGCAACAGCGGAAACACTGTTCTGACTGGAAAGATATGTATCAGGGGTCATACAGACACTAATTAACTTTTCTCGAGGTATGTGTGAATCAACCATCATATCTGAATCATTGTATGTGCACGGTGTACCACCTTGACATGTACGATTTTCGCGCCTTCTGACGCCAGGACAAAGGCCAGGATGCCACCTCCGTACGTGAACCCTAAACCACTGTGGATAGAAAACTCGCTGGTGCGAAGTGTACACACTGATGTGATATTAATATCTTTATTAAAGCCTCCATAACTGAGGGAAGTAAAATAATACAGATACAGCACAGTAACCAAATACAAATTTATAAGACACATTTGTAGCACAAACAATACAAATGACACATCTGTATCACAGATAATAAACTCAAAGTAAAGACTGATACAAGTGCTGGTAACTCAAATGTACATGGAGTATCTAGATTATACAATAATCGTAATAATACAGAAATGGAATCAATATAGGAAAACGATATCATAATAAAATACAAATAAATTATATTTGTACACATGTTACGAGGCCGATTTCTTAAAAAGCCAGAGTAAGGAGCTCGGAGGTCCGTACATGCAGTAGATATCTACGATCACGGAAAAGATCCGTCAGACACCTGAGAAATACAAATCTATTGCAAAAAATATATTAAAAAAAAATTTTTTTGTTTATTTCCATCCAAGAGGAATATGTACATACATATTACAGGCCATAACAATAACAAATAAAAGTCGCAATCATGTTATATCCAACTCAAGACCTTGAGCTATTGCATGAATACAACATTACATTAAAATACCATTAACTATATAGCCTTGTTCATGGTTCACAATCAATTATTCTAATTAAATCCATACCATTTTTACCATGTTCAGTCACTTTGCCTCTATTGTTGGCAATGCATTATTCAATGAACTTTATCTTTTTTACTTAAGTGACAAAAATCAGTGATACGGGGTACTACTTGTACTTACATGCATATATGAACATTTTTTAAGTATAAAGATTAAATTATAGATTGCTTTTTGACCGGTATCACCCAACAATGCCTGCTGAGTAGAAAAATGTAGGATCTGTTCTTCATTTATTGAAAAACTTGCAAAAACAGGCCTCCAAAACTGATCAGTATGGCGACATTCCCCTAAAATATGTTTAACAATTTCCACTTCACTTTAACAAAAGCATGATAAAATAGTTTCTGTGATAATCCATCTATGTAATTTTTCCTTGGTGTCTACAATTCTATGTAAAAATTTGATTTAAAAACTACGTATTTCTGAGGAAAGTAAATGCCAAGTAAATGTTTTTAAAGTATGTAAACCACTCTTCCTCTTGAATTTCACAGTTAAGTTCCTCGTTCCATTTTCTTTTTATGGTAAATTACTTTCTACGGTCTTTTGTAAAAACATGGATAAACAAAATGAGACACTACCAATTTCTATAATTTTGCATTTTTTTTTCATTTTCAGAATAAAGTTCTTCTGGGTTTACCTGGTTATTTAAGATTTCTTTCCACCTTTGTGGGATGGCAGATATCAGACTAGTGAGCATTAAAAATTTTGTTGATATACGAAATATGTGGGTAAATCTTGCATATGATATAAATGTCCCATCTCTTTCTAGCAGGTCAGATATATATTTAATCCCCTTGCCATACCATTTTTCACGAACAAAACTGTTATGTTCCCTTACTGTAATGAATGAATTAAACCATGGTGATTTGTTTTCAGTTTCTGGTTATCTGGATTTCGGTGGTTATAGCCTAATCACTTCAACTACAAATTACGTGGAACCAAAATTTGCTTTTTACATCACTAAATATATATTTTTATATCTGTTTTATGAAAATTACATTTCCCACAAATACCTGTCCTTATAGGGCTATTGCCATAAAACAAGGTGCTGCCATGCTGCATCTTTCTCCTTTTAATCCAGGCACATTTCATTGCACAGAATTGAGAGGAAATATGTGTAATTTCTAATCCACCTCGATCAATAAGTGCTACAAGGTAATTTCTCTAAATTTTGTCATTTTTTTATTCCAAAGATATTTAGCAAGAACTTCAATTCTATTTTAGGGATTCTGTTGGCTTTGGTTTAACTGACACTAAATACAGTAGTTGAGGTAGTGCTAAAGATTTGATAACTAGGGTTTTTTCAATGACTGATAAAGTCCTTTTATCCCAAGAGTTAAAAAATTGTTCAATTTTCTTCAATTTTGGGAAAGAGTTCAAATTTTCTAATTTGTCTCCTTCTAGTGTTGTTTCTACTTCTAAAAGAAGTATAGGTTCTTTTTTCCGATTCATTTCCAAATTTGCAGCAAATTTGACACTTGAGCCTTTTATGCTTCCAATTCGTAACACTACTTTTTATCAAAATTTGTTTTTAAGCCAGACATAACTTCAACTGTTCCAGTAAATCAAATAAATTATTCAAATTAGGTTAATTGTCAATAAGAGTAAACGAGGTGTCATCTGCATATTGAGAAATATTGTGTTCTCTCTCATCTACTGTAATTCCTGTAAGCGCTGTTTTCTCTAACAGCAATGGCCAAAATTTCGACGAGCACAATAAAGAGAGATATGGGGAGAGACGGCATGCTTGAGGGACGCCTCTTGACAGAAGAAACGCTTCAAAGGTCCAACCATTATTGGTAATGCAACTTTTAATGTCTGTATATAAAACTTTTATCCACTTTGTGTTGACAGACCAAAATTAAAATATTCCAAACAATTTTGAATAAGTTTCCACTCTAAACATTCAAATACCTTTTCAAAATCTACAAGTATCAGAAGGGCTGATATATCTTTTTCATAAACAAGTTAATGAGTATTGCAGAGCAATACATAGTCCCCCGCTCGTCGCCCACAAGGTTGAATGGACTACTATATAGGGGTGTGACCTAGATGAAAAAAAAAATTAAAAGTATGGCACATTCTTAGATTAAGCTTCACATTTGTGTAAAATTTCATTAATCTACGTAAAAGGAACAAAAAAGTTATGGCCCGGACAAGATTTTGAATGGATTTCACATTGACCTAGATATTTGATCTAGTGAACTACTTTTGCCATGTGACACAACAACTCCCCAGGTAGTATTAAAATAATAAATTTGGTAGCTGTAGGTATTATAGTAAGGGAAATATGGCATGGACAAGGTTTTACATGGAGTTTACACTGTGACCTAGATATTTGACCTAGGGACCTAGTTTTGCATCGTGACACACTTTTAAGTCACAATACATTATCAGTAAACTTTTATAACAAGAAGTCAAAATTTTTTAAGAATTACAGTAAGGACATGAAAAAACTGTACAGTTATGTATTACTGTGACCCAAATATTTGATGGACGGACGGACACACGGACGGTGCCCATTACCATATCCCCTCTAAGGTCTACCCTCCATAAAAAAAATCAAAGGGCTGGCATCAATAATTTAGAAGATATGGCCCGGACAAAATTTGTATTGTATCTTGAGCTTGCTTAATGAACTTCGTTAATTAATTAATTAATGGAAGTAATTAGCCACAGAAAACAATGCGTATGCACACCTACTAAGGTCTACACACCATAAAAAATTCAAAGGGCTAGCATTAATAGTTTAGAAGATATGGCCCGGACAAAATTTGTCTTGCTTAACGAACTTTGTTAAATAATTAATTAATGCAAGTAATTAGCCACACAAAACAATGCCTATGCACACCTACTACCTATGGTCTATCCACCACAAAAAATTCAAAGGGCTAGCATTAATAGTTTAGAAGATATGGCCCGGACAAAATTTGTCTTGCTTAACGAACTTTGTTAAATAATTAATTAATGCAAGTAATTTGCCACACAAAACAATGCGTATGCACAGCTACTACCTAAGGTCTACCCACCATAAAAAAATTGAAGAGGTAGCATTAATATAGGGAAGATATGTGCCGGACAAAATTTGTTTCTGTATATTTACATATCGTGGTGACCCAAATATTTGACCTAGTGACCTAGTTTTGCTTTATGACACTTTCTTAGACTAAGCTTCACATTTGTATAACATTTCATGACTCTAAGTAAAAGGACAAAAAAGTTATGGCCCGGACAAGATTTTTCATACATATGTATTCTGTGACCCAGATATTTGACCTAGTGACCTACTTTTGGCACACCATACACCTCTATCCTAGGAAGTACAAACACATTAAATTTGGTAGCTGTGGGTGTTATGGTGTTGGAAATATGGCCCGGAGAAGCTTCGGACGGACGGACGGAAGGACGGACGGACAGAAGGACGGACGGACGGACGAGGTGCAAACCTATAGTCTGCCACCAAGTGGGCGGGGGACTAAAAAATCTAAAACTTGAATAACCACATCCAATGAATCATAACCAAAGTTGTAGGCTTTAACTTTACGAAAATTAGACAAATACACAAAATTACAATATTGAATAGCTTCAAAACACCATAGATAGTGGTGTCATTCAAACATCAGTTTATGACATGGCCACATCCTATGAACAAAGAACCAAAGTTGAAGTCTTTTAATTTATGCAAATAGGGCAAATACACAAAATTTAGATTATGTTGAACAATGGAAGCGTGTAGCATATCAAACTTCTCATTTTGAAGGCACCTAGACATATTTCTTGTGAAGCAAATCTTCTTTTCTAGTTAAAGTGTGTTTATCAACACACTTCTCTCTCTCTCTCTCTCTCTCTCTCTCTCTCTCTCTCTCTCTCTCTCTCTCTCTCTCTCTCTCTCTCTCTCTCTCTCTCTCTCACACACACACACACACTACCAGTGAATTTGTCCGACTCGTTTCTCTGACACTATTTTACATAGAAACTCCAAACTTGGCATGATTGTACCTACATACAAGGAGCCTCGCCTTTTCATGCAGAGGAATGAAGATGTTTAAAATTATGCAAGTTAGGGCATTTGAAATTGTAAATCTTGAATATCTTCAAAAGTATAATAGTTAGCGATGTCATTCCAACTTATACTAGAGGGTTATTGACCATTGCGCATTTCATGAATTTAAAACAAAAGTTATAGCAATTTAAATTATGCTAATTGGCAGCATCTGAATCTTTAAATCTTAAATATCTTCAAAACTATTATACATAGAGATGTCATTTCAACTTCTAAAAGTTTTTTTTTTACCATTGCGAATGTAATGAATCTAAAACAAAAGTTCCAATTTAAATTATGCTAATTGGCAGTATTCGAAATTTCAAATTTTGAATATCTTAAAAAGTATAATCGATAGGGCAGTCATTCCGACTTCTACTAGGGGTTTGTTGACCATTGCGTACCTAATGAATTAAAAACAAAAGTTTAAATTTAAATGATGCTTAGTAGCACCACTGGAAATTTTAAATATTGAATAACTTCAAAGGTATAAGTATAATAGATAGAAATAGCATTCCAACTTCTATTCCTATGTTATGGACTTGTATGCATCTGATGAATTGGTAACGAAGGCTGAACAAATTTAAATTACGTAAATTAATGGCATTTGACATTTCAAATCTTGAAGTTCTTCAAAAGTATGCACGCCAAACACATTTGTTCAGCTGTATGATAGGTGGTGATACGTGGTGAGAAAAATTTAAAATGCAATAGAGTCTGAACGTTGACTCTGTCATCAAAAATATAATAGTTACATGCACTGTAGTACTGAAGTACCCATTGTACACTGTCGTAACATTGTCGTACCGATCGTACACTTAGTATTGTAGTGCCCATTGTACACTGTCGTAAAGATCATACACTGTTGTACTGGCAGTACCCATTGTACATTGTGGTACCGATAATACACTGTAGAACTGAAATACCAATTGTACATTGCCATACCAATAAGCTTTGAAGACACGCACACTGATTTGCTATGCAGCAAATCGTCTTTTCTTGTATCTGTTTCTTTCACCAGAGCTTCATTGTACATATAGTTGTCTGCTTTCATCCTCAGTACGCTGTCGGAAAATAGTGCCTCGGCGCTAATGTTTTTTATTGTAGAAACTAGACGTGAAATAACGAGTATCATCATCATCATCTTCATCATCATCATCATCATCATCATCATCATCATCATCATCATCATCATCATCATCAGCAGCAGCAGCAGCAGCAGCAGCAGCAGCAGCCAAGTGTTGCCAAATACATGCACATGATTGTACGCTTCGACGTTTATGGGCTAAGCATACCTGATTAGACTTACTTATGTAAGATCGTATGTTGCAAGATGTCAATATAAAGATAGGCCTCATTTAGGAAAACTAGGTGAAAGACAAGTCACATGTGTAATTTCTTTCATATGTAGGCCTACACATTTTCAATGAGAAAAACTTGCCTTTCAAACTGTTATTGGGAAGGGTCATATGGATAATTACATCAAGAAAATTCCAAAATCAGCCAATACTTACAAGTTTTTGTAGGTTTGATTGTTACTAGCACACACAGGTTGGTTAACATCTGGGCAGTTTGCTTCCTTCATTCTATCGCAATGCTCCAATGGTGACCTAGTCACGGGCTGCGGAGGTCTTGTGGGGCGGCCGTCTTCACATCTACCTTTCCATATAGGGCGAAGACGTCCGTTCAGATTGCATTTTGCCTTCTCAAAGAAACACCTTAATATGCAAAAACAAACAGGAACGTGAAGGGGGATCAATTAGCAACATTAAAGACCACTGATATAACGTGCACATAAATGTGTTTATGTCAATGCTTCTGTGGCTCTCCGCTTATCTGCCACGGTCCTGTACCTGATAGGTGGCCTCTATTGAAGGACAGGAGGAAAGGTTATGTGAGACCTGATCTGAATGAGCACCTCCATGAACAGACTGCGTGTCTTTTTAAGACTGCTCATTGATGACACTTGATTATATTTTATTGTTAAATTTACCTATATCTTACGACCATCTGGGATATAAGACCACTTTTTGCTGACAGTATGGTTTTAAATAGTAGCTACCACAGTACAAGATAAGAATTATTGTGTTCATGTTAGCTTATTTTCCATTCATGAATATGTGAAATGTTTGATGTTCAGCATAATGTCTCAGTATAGCATCCTTTGTTGGTGCCCCTGTCCTTTTAAAAGGCCCTTCCTCGCTTCAGATTCAGAAAAACCAAGATGATGCTAAAGATTTCATTTCACTGCGGTGATATCATACGGTAAATATACTTATTTGCACATGTATAAGTTGTTGCATGTAAGGCATTAAACTTAACTTTCGGTTTATTTTAGAAACACGTTTTATTAAACCTTTGTTATGCAAAAATAAAAATACATCGACATTAAGTGCATTCAGGATGTTATATATTTCATGCAACAATTAAAACATTTATAGAAGTTACCGGAAAATTGACATATCAAATTTGGTCCTGACACACGTACGGTCACATATGCCGAGAGAAATGGTAGGCCTATTTTTTATGCATCTCATTTTTTGTGGACATGATACTCTTTAGTCTTACTGTGTGCTCTTTACGTTTAGCAGAGGGCAAGGGGTGGATGTGTATTATTAGGCACACTTCTGGCAAATACTCAATTTATTGCAATCAGATATAATTATCACATGGAAAATGCGCGACGGAAAATTGGCATAAATTAGCATTGCGTAGTAGAAGAAAATATACACTATTTATTTCATAATATGTGGTACAATGGACAATTATTTAGCAATAGGCTTGGGTTTAGCATGTGCCAAAAAAATGTAAAAATGTGTTGGAAATCTTGGTTAGGCCTACTCTGTGTTATAAAACTTATCTTATTGGTTGCGCTTAAAACTTACTCTATTATCTCATTTAATATGTATTAGGAAAATGGTTCCTTTTCCCCACAAAGTTAACAAAACAAATAGAGTTGAGCCACGTTCCGACATGTGTTTATGGAGTAAAACCAATTTAAGGCAGAGTGGCCTTAAACCGCAGCACAGTGATTAAAAAATTTACGGCACCAAAAGTACTCCCAACAACTTCAGAAATACCATTGCGTAATGACAAAGCACATCAAACTCAACTCCTCGGTGCATAACACTTGCATGTTGGTATCTGCTGTATCCCAGACTTTTATGACATACAGGATTCTCAAACAAGATCCAAGAAACAGACTATGTTTATTGAAATACATCATGGTACAGCTGTCAGCACGAATCGCTTGTTTTAAAAGGTAAGTTAGAAACAACTCCACAGTTCCAAAATTACGTGATATCTCGAAAGAAATTTTCAGATTCACGTCGAGTGAAAGCCAGGTTAGATATGTAATTTTGTTCATGTGTAGGCCTACACGTTTAATTCAATTAGAAAACCACCTTTCAAACAGTTATTCGGAGGGATCATGTATACTATTACAGCAAGAAAATTACAAAACCAAGTCAGTCATACTTACCAGTTTTTGTAGGTTTGATTGTTATTAGCACACACAGGTTGGTTAACATCTGGGCAGTTTGCCTCCTTCATTCTCTCGCAATGCTCCAATGGTGACCTGGTCGCAGGCTGCGGAGGTCTTGTGGGGCGGCCGTCTTCGCATCTACCTTTCCACATGGGACGAAGACGTCCGTTCAGATTGCATTTCGCCTTCTCAAAGAAACACCTTAATGTGCAAAAACAAACAGGAACGTGTAGGGGGATTGATTAGCTACATTAAAGACCATGATATAACGTGCACATTTATTTACTTTAATACTTCAGTGGCTCGCCGCTCGTATCTGCCGCGGTCCTGTACCTGACAGGTCGCCTTCATTAAAAGACAGGAGAGAAATTACGGCTTTTTACTGTGAGACCTGATCTTTTTAAGACTGTTCGTTTATGATACTTGAATATGTTCCTTTGTTATATTTCCCTGTGTCTGAAGACCACCTTGATATAAGACCAGTATTTGCTGGCAGTATGGTTTTAAAAAATAGATACCACAGTACAACATAAGAATTACTATATTTATTTGGCTTGTTTTCCATATTATGTGAAACATTTCGAGTTTGGGATATCCCAATAAACTATCCTTCGTTATTGCCCCTGCCATTTTAAAAGGCCCTTCTCTCTTCAGATTCAGAAAAAAATGATGTTAAGATTTCATTTTACTATGACGCTTTGATATAGTAAATATACTCATTTGCACGTGTATAAGTTGTTGCATCTAAGGCATTTAACTGAAGTTTCAACTTGTTTTGGGAAAACTTTCTATTAAACGTGTGTTAAGATAATATTTCATCGTGTCCTTATTTTCACGATTTTGTTCTATCAGCAAAATAAGCCCAAATAAAAATAAAGCGAAATTAAATGCATTTACAGTATACAGACTTTACGGAGGATGGTATATATTCCATGTAACGATATAAACATTTATGCAAATTTACCGGAAAACCGACATGTAAAATTAGGTACTGACACATGTTCAGCCAGTATGTCGAGAGTAAGAATCTGTTTTATGCATCTTATTTTTGTGGACGTGCTACTGCTATGTGCCCTTAATGTATATATATAAATATATGTATACTATATATATATATATATATATATATATATATATATATATATATATATATATATATATATATATATATATATATATATATATATATTGACGTACGTCTTGGAAATACACATTTCCAATTTAAAGAGCTTTAAAACCCAAATGAGCAACGATTTTTCAGCGTGAGACTGACTGTGTCCTATACTTGTCTGAGCTCGTCAAAAAAGAAATCGGTAATGTGGACAAAGTGGGTGTACCACATTATATGATCCCTAACTGACTTTAAATGAACAAAGTTACTTTACAGTCAATTGCTTTATGTTCACACATACACATAAAATATGCCCCCCATACGCCCTCTCCCCATTCCCCCCCAAAAAATAAAGTTGATAAAAACAAATTGGTTTGAGCAACGATACGACCTAGGTCTATGTTCATAGAGTACAACCAATTCAAGGAAGAGTAGCCTAACACCACAGGATAGGGAATGAAAATAAATAAATGAAGTTAAGATACCAGAAGTGTCCCAGCAACATCAGAACTACCATTCCGCAATGACAAAGCACGCCAAACTAGACTCCTCGGTGCATTTTACTACATGTAAGTATAGACGCCTATTGTATCCTAGACTTTCGCGACCACAATACAGGATTCTCAAACATGATCCACAAATCAGACCATGTTCATTGAAATGATACAGCTGTAATATTGACCATAAAAAATGCAAAAGTAAAAACACTGTGAAAATAAGGCAATTTAATGGATGTATCAAATCATCGGGCAGAAACGACTTACGGGTTTCTGTAAGTTTGGTTGTTACTGGCACACACTGGTAAGTCATCATCACGACAGTTCACAGTCTTCATTCTCTCACAGTGCTCTAGTGGTGATCTGGTTGGGGGCTGCGGAGGTCCTGTTGGGCGGCCGTCTTCACATCGTCCCCTCCAGATGGGGCGAAGACGCCCATTCAATCTGCATCTTGCCTTCTCAAAGAAACACCTTTTGGCAAACGCAAACCATAAAGTATAAGCAAATTTAGTGGCTAGGCTAAAACTCGTTGATATCAATTGTACGTGTACTTTATATTAAAACTGAAGAGTAGTCATAAATGGAATTAGGGTAACCCGGGGCAAAATGAGACACGAGGCAAAATTCGACATTTTTAATTTGACTGATCACGTAGTTTTTCTCTGTGCACTTTCTAACGTATTGTTCTTTTACCCTATAACTGATGTGATGTAACATACGGCCCATAAACGTTGAGCGAGTCGCCCGATTACATGATAAGTCAACGCCTTCAAAACGCCTTGTTTAAAACAACGTCTAAAAATAACAGCAAGTTTCAATTTATTAGCTTAGGTGACAGGATGCATATACTCTTAGGAAAAAACACAAATAAGTTTGTGTCCGAAAGGAAACCTTTGTAACTAATTATCACAAGACATGTTGAACTGTAACAGCCAAATTGCACTTCATTTTCAGTTCACTTTGCAAGCTATGTCCACAGGTGCAAAATGAGACAAGAAGGGTCTAAGGACTGCAAAATTCTAAAAACGTGAACTGCAATGTTTTGCTGAACTGTAACAAAATGACTTCACAATACGCGACATGGGAAATAATTTCATATTTACAATAAAAAGCTAATGGTAGGCCTACATAGAATAATTGAAGTCGTCTCTTTTAGCCCCAGTTCAGGGGCAAAATGCAACATTTTCGATATAGGTCTGCTGCATTCCAAGGGTAATGATAGGTACTTAACTATTAATGACACAGTACAACACCATAGGTCACTTAAGCTGGTCTGCACGCACTTAATGTGCTTTGCCAGAGCTCTCATGGGTCCAGTGCCGTCACCATGCTGCTGCACTCATTGACTTGAAGTCGTTCTACTGGGCAAATGTGGTGTCGGGCAGTCCCTGGTGCCTTTCAACAGTGAAGTGACGTTATTTACCATCCCCTCCCTATAGGGCTGGGGAGCACATTAGGCCCCTGGTGGCCCAAGAGAGAATGGACCTTTGATCTTCTGGAGTTGAGTGTGGAGCCTCCTCGGGCACTGCCTATTTTCCCAGCAACCAGGCTCAAACAAATTCCACCCCAACCCGCAGTTTCTCAGACTTCATATCTGGTGACTATAGTCAAGGGCGACGCATCAGCCGGCTTCTCAAAGGGAGTGGTTGAATGGGTTGCCTACACGAAGCTTCGTAAGTCAATGTGGAAAAAGTTTGCAGCTTGGTGCACTGCTAAGGGCCTTTTGCCTTGGGAGGCTTCTGTCCAGCAGATTGCAAACTTTCTTTTTAGAGTGTTTGAAGAGGTGCACTTGAAGGTTTGCACCATTGATGGCTACAGGTGTCTACTCCAAAAACCAGGGGGCAGAGGGGAAGGATCCCTTCCTCTGCGTACTTGTGAACAGTTTTTACATGAACTGTCCAGTGGGGCTCAATCTTGTTCCTCCTAGGGATCCCTCCATGGTGCTTGGGGTGCTGACTAAGCCTCTGTTCGAACCTAAAGATATGAAATCAATCAGTCTTGACATCCTTACCTTCAAGATGGTCTTCCTGTTAGCTTTGGCCACAGGTGCTCGGCATGTAGGCCTACGCCTTGGATAGAACCCTAACCAGGTGGTCTGCTGATGGGGAGGAAGTTTTTCTGAGGCCTCCAGTAGGATTTGTGTCTGAGACACAAGTGACCCGTGACCCATCAAACACTTTGACGGGTTTTTGAGTAAAGTCACTCTCGGCGACAATGTCAAGGTCTGAGCCAGATCGAACCCTTTGTCCTGTTAGAGCACTCAGCTTCTGTTTGAGTAGGACTGAACCTCATCGAGCTGGGCAGAAACTTCTGGCTCTCCCTCGTAGCCAGACAGAGTCTGGGACTGTGTCGTCCAATAACATCTCGGGGTGGATGAGGAAAGCGATTTCCTTGGCCTACCAGGTGGACGCAAGGGAAGCAAGAAGAGCTTGCATGTCTTCATTCTCTCCAGGCTCATGAGACTAGAGTATTCTCTGCTTGCTGGGACACGTTGGAAAACAAGCCAGCAGGGGATATTATAGTCACCCTTAGATGGGGTTCCCATAATACATCTTTCTACCTAAGGGACTTGGTAGAAGTGGAGGGGTGTGGTTCCCGACAGCCACTTCCAACTGGTCTTAGGGGGTGCCTCCTCCATCCTGTCTAGCTCAACGGAATTGGTGTGGGAGCACTGGGGCCCAGGTTGGTTGTCTGGTCCGTGGCTCTCAAGTGCAGAGGTTTTGGACTTGATATTTCGGAGGTACCTCCCACCTCCAGTCTGATTTAACATCAGTTTCAGTGACCTGTAGTGTTGAACTGTGTTCTTAACATGAAGTTTTTCAACAGTAAAACTATTATTTAGAAACAGTACTCTCCATAGGTCACTAGAATTCTCACCCAACCATACCCGTTTTTTGGTTCCTCGCACGCAGTGTAGTAAACTTGATTTGCGCACACTTGCTATGACGCATTACTGCTGCCAGGAGCACTGTGCCACGCCACAGGGCCTCGGCGTCACTAAGTGCAGCAGCATTGTGACGGCACTGTACCAACAGATTTTTTTATTGGAGCTCTGGCAAAGCACCTAAAGTGTGTTGATACCAGCTTCAATGACCTACGGAGAGAACTGTTTCTTAATAACAGTTTTACTGTTGAAAAACTTAATTTTTGTACTTTTTCCTTTTTCCGAAAGTTTCTACCAACAGGAAGATCACACGGGTATCATGTTCGGAAGAAGAAATGAAAACTGCTATCAGTGCAATTATTTTATTCTATTTTAATTTTTTTTCAATTGTTGGAAGTATGTAGCCCTCCTTTGCCATGAAGGTAAAAAGTTTATTCATCAATCAGAATACTATAAGAACTTAAAGGTGAGAGCAAAATTAAACCGTGACATTTGCAATAAAGTTATTTCTCCTCGTATACACCTTGTTGTCCTATCCTGCAATATACACTAGCCAGATCCACTTCAAACTTGCAGGGGATTGCCTTGGACGAGTGTCTACTTAGTTTGTTGAAGTGTTCACGCTTCAATATTTTTTTGTTCATTTTAAGGCAAAACCTTAAAACGTTTTATGAAAGTGCTTGGCCAATTGCGTTTAAATTGCATGGGGGCACTACTTTGTGTGATTTCGTGGCACAACTTTTGCGACCCCCGGAAAAAAACTGTAACGCTTCAGAACATGACGTTTCTGGGCCCTATGATGACATGTTATATTAAGAATTGAACTCCCGCATTTCGAGGCATATGGACGAAATAAGGGGTGTTGTGGCCATTTACACGTGGCTCACGCAGTCATTTCATCCATAATATTTATATTTACATTTAACTTAATGAATATCAGTTTAAAATCTGCCAGAAAATTTATAAAATCATACTAAGTTGACTCACAACAACTTCGTTGTAGTGGGAGTTAACATGTTAGACAAAACAGCAATAACAAATGAAGACGTCTAACGTTAATCAAAGACATTAACACATAAAATATAATTCATGAGAGAAACATTTTGTTTAATCGATTCTTTGTTTCTCGATTTAAATAAGCATAGAATGAGAAGAAACTTATTGTTAACAATTATCGTTAAAGGATGAAAAGATCATCGCAAAACGCAAAGTAAAAAAATGTCAATGAACTGGCGGATGTGCCAAGAATTAATGATAGCGGTCATCCGGCTCTAGATTCCAGGCTTTCAGCATTTAAACAGTCAACGGTTGTCGGTGGCAATGATAAATGTGCAATTGTGGAAAGTGGACTTAGATATTGTGGCGGATGATATCGTTTGATTTGATACCGACAACGGATTCATTGCTTTCAAGGCAGCATGAGGCACGACTTAAGTTGAAGATGAAAGCAACCGAGATATTGGAGAGGGAGCCACAAGTTGAAAGTTACTGGGTTCGGGGCGCACATTGCCGGTAACGTGGTTGTAGGGTCATGTCATATCAAACGTAGTGCCGCATCAATGGGTATATCAGTGCGCAATGTGATTCGCCATTGCAGTTCATGGCCTTGCGTTCATGAGGGACCGACGCCAGGAAAAATCCTTCCTGCCTAATGTTAAACTTTGGACCGAATATAAATATTGAAAAGTCAACCACACAGATTTGAAGACAAGGTTCTGACGTATTCAAAACCACATGAACTCGTTATTAAAAGGTATAGAGCCGAGAATTGTCGGACGTGCCCAATTGTCGGAAATCGTCGATAGTTTTGCCATTCATTGGCGAGATGTGCAAAAAAAAAATATTAATTTGATAAGCACCGAGAGACTCATGTGGGAGAGAAGACAAGTTGACCATTTTTGAAATTTGCATATTTTCAGACACAATGTCAGCTTTTAGATAGAAAATATCCATTATAGTTGGCAAGTGTTATTCAACACCCCCGTGCGACACAGCTAGCAAAACAAAGTTGTAAATCTAATATATGTATTAAAATATAGAGGTTCTCCCCTCAAGGACCGGAGTTTAATTTCCAGCTAGAAGGTGAATAAAAATAACGTGGAGCCAAATACCTTCCTATGTCCGACATTTGGGCACACCTAACTTTCTGCTCATGGCAGGATTTTCTCGATCATCTCTTGTAAAATGTGTGCGCATTCGCAATCCAACAAGGAACATGCGTCAACAATCCAAAGTGTTTGGTCTTGTCAGCGGCACTGGCAAACAACATCAGTAATTGTAATTTAATTTTCAGTCTGGCAATGAACGCAACCCTGCGCTTAGCTGCCCGACAATTGGGCACCCCAGGTTACACCGAATCCGACTGAAGTCGCAGAGAAGCGGGTGGGTGATGCCCCGGGGGGTGATGTCCCCGTCTCAGATTTACATTCCTTTTATTCAACCAATGTTTCAATTACAAAGTGGATACAATTGATACACATTTAAGTGTTTAGGGAGACTCATGTTTTGACATGATGTTGCTCACACATGGGTCACCCTAAGGCACAGAATAAGAATATTCAAATTAAGAAATTGTGATATAGGCCTATGCATATAAAAAATGACAGGCAGAGCATCAAAATCGATATAAGCTTTGAACAAAATTAGAGTGTTCCGTTCACTTGGATTTGGAAACTACACGTAACTAAGAATTGTTTGATATGCTTCAACTTTGGTGCAGTAGTAACGCCGGGAACATACTTTTGTGCACAGAAATGTTGAATGACAACCCCAATGGGTGCACGCCAGGTCACTGTGGAACTCAAAGCGTGGCAATTGTGAAGGGAGCCATGCGGTACAAATGATCCATGATCATCGGTCAGACCTTATTACAATCCTCTTAAAAGACTAAATTTCGACCTTTTTCACGGAATTTTGACATTTACAATGCGAAATTTCGACTTACTCAGTACATGGATGACCTCGATCCTATCCCAAGTTTACAGAGCCACAAGTGTGGCGAATCGCTAGGTCAGCTGAGCATGGGCTGTTCACATAGCCCTCTTGTTTAGAACGTTTTCCCTCTGCTGACTTGTCAGTCGGATGGGTTTATTAGGTTGGGTGGTGACATGTCGTCCGTCTGTCACAATGCACATTTCCAACTTCTCCAAACTGTCAGATTCTCTTGAAACTTGGGAGGGGATGTACCTTTGGTAAGTTTTTATTAATCCTGTTCAAATGATCATTACCGTGTTAATTTTGACCTTATGTGATTTTTTTTGGGTTCATTTTTGGCAATATCTTAAACAATTTTGTCCATAACCACTCGACGAATTGCTTCGAAATTGGATCGGGACACTTCCGAAGACCCACACACCCCAACTTGTTCACTAGATGGCACTGTGATTCTTTGTTATTTTTTTCCAATCTGTGCGTGTGTTTGCACTATTTTTGACATCTCAAAAGTCCACGAAGAGTTTCCGTGTAGATCCATAAGAAATGAAAAAATGTCTGGTTTCTTAACAGAACATTGACTGTAAATTAGTGTTGTGTCAGGGATACCTTCTTTTTGAATTTGATTGTAGTTTTAGTTATGGCTTGAGGTACACACAGCGATAAATGAAAAGGAAACACCAATCAATGAAATATCTTCCAAGATTGACATACATGTCTAAAAGAAACCTGATTTGCAGTCCTAAAAATATAGCTACAAAGAAGCCGATTTACCAAAACTAAAAAAAAACACCCTTATTTTATTTTAGAAAATCAACATACGTTCGATAAATTAAACAAGGTTGCACAGACACAACAAAGAATTGAAAGACTTGATCAAAATAAATGCCCCTGTTGACTCGGATGAGATTACAGCATTCAAAGATGGAAAATATGTCAATGATGTTCGTTTAACCAGTCTGACACTTTTGGCAGATGTAATATTTCATTTTCAAAAGTTCAGGCTGTAATTCAAACTGTGCTCACAAATCTTACAAAGAACGAAACTGACACACAACAAAGTCAGGATGCGCTGCATAGAATCATCAAGGCATGGAATGTGGGCATGTGTCAAGTAGCCTGGTCTACGATAGAAGGTGTGGAATGTGAACGTTGAGAACTGTTGGTTACTGCCTGCCTGGAGATGCCATTTCAAAATGTTAGAGACACTACCAGGGATTCCAGGTAAGCTTGTCTACAGATCACCAACCAGCGTAAGGTACCACAGAAGTTGGCAGTGTAACAAGTGAGAGTGTTATGGATGCATTTGAGCATTACATACGCTAGCTAACTCTCTGTTTCTAGATGACATACCGCTACTGAGATATACTCATTTGGGCCTAACGCTGCAAAGAGTCCACGCTGATAG
This sequence comes from Hermodice carunculata, assembly GCA_964020975.1. Classification (NCBI taxonomy): domain Eukaryota; kingdom Metazoa; phylum Annelida; class Polychaeta; order Eunicida; family Amphinomidae; genus Hermodice; species Hermodice carunculata. The sequence continues at coordinate 60,540,609 of OZ026630.1, read as the reverse complement.
GTAAATGTATCAAGACTAAAATAAATTAGGAAACCTTACTTGAAAGAAGATGGCTAATTAATTGAAATTTTGTGCAAAATTTGATGTGATAAAGGGTAGGCCTAAATTTTCTGCGGTAACCGGGCAGCTAAAAAAAATAATCAATTCAGTTTTTCTTTAAATTGGATCCAGATTACACGGGTCACTGCGCACCTTGCGATTGTACCATCAATTTGATGGTATCACAGCTATAATTGTATTTATGTCTTTTTGTCCAGAAGCACTTCCTAGTAGCCATTACCCGATTCCGCAGTCCGAACTCTTTACTCCCCATAAGCTAACCTGTCACTGTCTGACCTTTATACAACTGGAAGTACCATTGTCCACATTGCGCACGTTCTTGTGTAGAATTTTAATTTAAGCTGTATCAGCCCAAATAAATTGAAAGGTCTTCAGCGGGTAACAATTCAGAACATGTTTCGGAGCCTTTACCCGAATGTACAGGATCCTTATTAGCGCGAATGATTGTACGCACATATGAATACATAATACTTTATTGCAGATAAGGCCGTATGTGGGCGATTTTACGTACAGATGTTCTAGGTTCACCCTCTGTAACCCTCCCCCCCCCGCCCCCGCCCCCGAATGTTTGACGTTACGAGCGCCTGTGGGTGCTTGAGGGATCTGCATGTCCAGAGCACTGGTTGTCAGAGTAATACAAGAGAAACATTTTGATGACTAATGCAGGTAAAATGAGAAGAAGGTGATATAGCCCCACTGACTTTAATGCTGAGCTGTTTCCTTGGGAAGCCAGTATATCCTTGCTTGGGAGATACTGCTAGTGCTGGGAATACAGTTATGTATATTCTGCTTTGACAGATTCAGTATTCGCTCTGATTGTGTTGTGATATTTTTCTCTGAAGGCATTGGATGATCCAGCTCCCCCTGTCATTTTTGTTGATATGTCTTGCAATATACCTGGTACACCAACGAAAAAAACTGACCTGAACAAAGTTGGTCCGTTCAATAGAATATCCACCAGAAACTTGATATGAGTATTTCAAACTTGAAGTATCTTTGCCAGGGGACATATGCAGTGTTCATCTATATAACTAGGAGTGAATATTTCAAATCATTGACCAGGAGTAACTTACGGGTTTTTGTAAGTTTGGTTGTTACTGGCACACACTGGCGAGTCATTATCAGGACAGTTCACATTCTTCATTTTTTCACAGTGCTGCTGTAGTGGTGATCTTGTTGGAGGCTGGGAAGGTCTTGTGGGGCGGCCGTCTTCACATCTTCCTTTCCAGATGGGCCGGAGACGCTCATCTTGGAGTGTGCATTTTGCTTGCTCAAAGAAGCACCTGACCATGGAGACAAAGAACACAGTATGGGTATCAAATTGTAAAAACGTGCAGCAGAATGTCAGGGCATGGAGAGTAAAGAGTAAATCAGAAAGCCTCACTTTTCACATGAATAATGTAAGGACTGGACAGGTTATGTATAGAGATGGTATATGATACATGTATGGTGGTAATGGGCGTTTGACCGACCCATGGAAGCGCACGGTTTCTCCTGGGAAAGAAAATGAACATCTAGGTTTGGCTAAGCATTCAGAATACTAGATACTAATAAAACTCATGCATTTTGTTCGTATTGTAGATCGAATACATTTGAGTTTTATCAGTTTATCTGATATATTTACTTTTTTTTTGTAACAGAGCATGTCCATGCATCAAGAATGAATTACAAATTATAGGAGCCAGACATTTGCCATAAAGTTGTTATTTCATCTTCCTGTGGTTACGGCACTCGACATTAAGGGACACCAAAGAGCGACACAATTTAATGGTAATCACGTTTGCATATTACAACAATTGTAAGATGCAAGTATACGTTTTCGGTAATCGTTCACAACGTACTGCTCCAGAAATGAACCCCATGCATTGTTCTGAGAATATTGCAGGTAAATCAGTCAAATTATACCTATAAACGAAAACATGAGTTGATACTCCCATGTGTCAACAAAACTAGATTGAGAGGCAACGTTAGGAGCTGACCCTTTTTTTCCTGGCATGATGTGTATTTTTTCTGCACCGCAGTGACATTTATACACTACATGTTTAAGTCACGTCCTGCTTACTATGTGACTAACAACTTTCATTCCTCTGCATGTCCTGTTTTCACGTTTTATCCAATTAATGGTGAAGAAAAATAATAATTTGGACATGTACATTAGATGAACACACTTTCTGAAATAACTTGGAGGTAATAGAGTGTATATTTTATAACATGGAGGCATGGTAATCAGTATATCTTTTATCACATAAAGGCATTGTTAATCAGTTGAAAGCCTAAATGAAATTAAAAACTTCACACAGCAAATTGAAGAGAGAGGTGCCGTAGTCACCATGCGGTAAGAAAATGACACCGTGGTGCAACTTGATACAAGAATGACCCGGTATAGTTTTAAAATATCTCCTTAGTCTTATCATTCATGCTTACCAGTTTGTGTAAGTTTGGTTGTTACTGGCACAAAGTGGCATCTCTGCAGGTGAACATCTTATTGTTTTAAGTCTTTCACATCGATCTTGGAATGTTGGTCTTGTTGGAAGAATAGAGGGACGTGGTGGCCTCGTTCCTTCGGGAGGAGTTGGTCGGGTGACATCTGGACGTACAGGCGGGATAACCTCTTGTCCCAGGCAAACTGTGGGGGAAATCGAAAATAGTGGAATATCTGGTCAGTCCATGATCGATTGCGTTGTCTAATTGTAAAATACTACAGATCGCCCGTCTGTGATTTTATGATAAGATACGATACTGCAATATATAAACAATCCCATTCAAAGAAGTACTTTTAACTAGGCGTCTCGCTTCAAACCACATCTTACCTGTAGCCACACAAGCGAGTACGACAAAGTATGGCGACATGATGACTGTAGGTATTTACTCAGACTTGTCACCTCCATTTTATACCTATAGATACCTAATCAATCTCATTATATAACGAATCAGGATGGACGTTTATGTACCGATAGTGTTGGGCTGCAGAACACTGAGAAAAATGCAGCAATACAGTACCTCACAGTATATGATTTAAATTAATACCTTTGTTCATTTGTTATTCCAGAACATTACAGTCGTATCAAAGTTTTATCCTTAAGAATGTCAATAATGTAACTTTTATTGTCTCATTCAGCATGAGCTGAACATAGAAATGAACATCAAAGCATGGTGTATATGTGAATACAGCCCTTGTCCTTTGACCAGAGGAGGAGGAGGAAATAGGGCTGGTTGTGAAAAAGGAATGTTTTGAAAATGTGGTCTGACCAGATCAAAAGAACCTGAAGCCAAAATTTCTTGTCGTCAAAAAACAATAAACCTAGTCTTAAAACAAAGTACTAATATGATAAGAGCATATATGGTTGTTGAAATACTCAAGGGAAATATTTTAACTTACTTTACGTTACAACAAAACCCACGAGAAAAGGCCAGTTATAACACTAATTATATTGTAAGGGGCAAAATTTGACACCAAAATTTGATTTTTTGTGTGCAATTTTACTGGCAAGAAATGGTTGCCATTTGTCCCTTAATAATTTAGTTTTGGAAAAGCTTATTGAATGTGAACAATTACCATCTCCATATGTGCCACATAAAATTTGTTTCACCTGATAGAAAAAAATATATTTTGTATAAGAAGTTTGGGAAAATATTCCAGGAGAACATGACTCCGATTAGCAGCTCTTCCTGGAATGTGATGAACATGATGAAAGCATGACTCTGATCAACAGCTGTCCTTGGAGTGTGATGAGACCGTGGTTCGGATCGGATCAGCAGCTCTCCTTGGGGTGTGAAGAGAGCACGACTCTCGACCAGCTCTCCTTGAAGCGCGATGGGTGCCAGAAAAGGATCAAAGTTTCAACACATGAATGTCTGTTTATGTTTCGAAAATTTCTGCAAGAAAGACTTGCTTACCCTAAGTTATTAAAGCACATCTGCAAGAAACTTAGTGGTATAATAATTCTGAAGGTTAAATCGTTTAACCGAATTTAGTCATCCAGTCATGCCAGAAGTATTTACTGGTAACCTATGACGCCTGGGTTCTTTGTTGAATACAGCTTATTGCAGTCAAAATTAAATCCAATACACATACTATCTGTTATAAATTATCTCTTTAATATCTTCACAACGATTGAGCTCTAATGTTATACCACTTATTAAGCTGCCTAAGGAGACTTTCTTTGCGAATGACCCACCCAAACACTCATGGGAATGTATAGCTACAAAGCAGCCTTGTCTTAGCAATTGATAAACTGTTTGTCCGTGAACGTGATAAAATTGGAAGGTCGAAAAATATGTTGGTACTGAGGAAATACACAGTTCCGCAGTTAAGAAGGTAAGTATCATATTGCACTTCATCCACACAGAAAAAGAGTTTCTCTTTATAACCCGCGCAAGTGGGCTAAACCATGATCACATTGAACTCATTCCTGCCTTCCCACCAAGTTAAGTGTCAACCAAATTATTCACACCAGTTATCAAATCTGACATATCTTTCTTATCCATAAAACAGTGCCATCTTTGCTGCTGTGAGTCCAATCTAATCATCATTATTGTGATAAATGTCTGATGGTCTTTCACAATCATGGACACGGAACATAAACGCTGGTTAAGGAGCGTCATTGACTCTTCTAAAAGAACATGCGGGATGCTTTATGAACTTTCAACACAACTGTATGTCTGTTCAAAGTCACCATATCATCAGATGTATCACTTGTAAATACTCACATTTTTGAAGCTCAAAAAACACTAAAATGTGTCAGCCATAAATTTCCTGCAAACTGTATTTTTCTTTCTAAATATGTGTGGCCTAACTAATCAATTTATATACTGTACAGATTAGAGGTGCCAAAATAAAAATACTTTTCAAATATTTTCTAGAGGGGCATATAGATTTGTAATATGTATCGACAACTTCACTCATGTCTGAGATAACCATGCAATGCCCCCCATATATATATATAGATATATAAAGTATAGTTTGTATGTACTTTGAGGTTCGAGGTGCCCCTAAGCTAAAATCTCCAGCATACATGTATCGTGATATTATTTTCAGTACCAGAATGCGTTTATGGTGGAGATTTTTAGAGGCATTTTTAGATTATTTAATTCCATGACCATCCCCGTCCCTATTACATACTTTGAAAAGAATATTTAACCCCAAATTTTAGCAAATTTTCACGCATTTCTGAACAGAAACGACCACCATTTTCTCTTAAAACACCCATTTTACCCTGGTAAATAAATAAAAATAACGATAATGTTTGAACAATTCCTTGAATACCATACTGCATGCTTTGTGATCATAACATATGCACACATATACTGGCTTCTACACCTAAATACAGCCCTAATGACATGAGTAATATACTCATTCATTTAAAAAAATCTACAATTAATCAAATATCCATCTACTAGAACTGGCTTTTGTTAGCCTGCTTGTGCATGTAGTGAAGCAACATCAGTCTTACTTGCGCTAATATTTGTTTCACTCGAATTTTTAAAAGGTTATAGTCATAGCAAAATAAAGCAAGTACGTGGTAAGTGTGTGGGTCGCGTCATTCCTTGAGAATTCATACTTTACATATTTTACTAAGCACTAAGGAAAAAAACAAACAAACCAAAAACAAAACAAAAAACACCCCCCCCAAAACAAAAAGCCCCAAAGCGTGATATATATATATATATATATATATATATATATATATATATATATATATATATATATATATATATATATATATATATCAACAACTACCTCTCTCGAAACTTTTTTTTTTTTAAAAAGTTCATATTATTTTTATAACTAAAATCGTACTTCCATAAATCTGATGAAAATTCAGAAAAAATGTTTGCCATTATTTTCCATAAAGGTTTATTAAATACATCCACAACTCTTCTTACCAAGCTAGCCTGGAAAGAATCTTGATACGGATTCAAGTGAGACCTGCAGTCCTCCCTTTTGTTTATCGTTAGTCTCAATATATCTCTTCACCATCCTTTTCCCGTTCCATATAAATTTAAACATTTCAGAATTGAATTCTTTGACATGTGTCTCTTCCGGGCCAGATGGCACTGAAGCCAGGTATGTTAATTTAGGGAAAGCAAATCATTTGACTATCAGAATCCTACCAATTAAAGGCAAATCTCTGTTTTTCCAAATTTTAAAATTCGTTGAAATTTTGATACCGTATTTCTGAAATTGAAGAAATTTGTATTCTTATTATTGCTAAAAGTTTTAACACCTATAAAAGTTGTTACACCTATCGATTCAATTTTTAACTCATCCAATAACATCTCTTCACACGCTGTTGCTTTGCCCATTCTTAGTATTTCTGTTTTATAATAATCCGGAAACCTGACACCTTTTGAAAAAACTAAAAAAACTTTCATAGCTGAACAGAGGGATTCTGCATTACATAGTTAAAGTAGTTTCGTCAGCATATTGACTTATCTTGAACACTCGATCTTAAATTCTAATACCTTTCATATCCTTATTTCTCTAAATTTATTTGCTTGTGACTCTGCGCAAAGAGTAAACAGGCACAGGAGAGTGGAACCCTTGTTACACTCCTCTGCCCAGTGAAAAGGTTTCGGAATTCCAGCCATTCTTGATAATACATTTTGCGATGTATTTACACGCTATTCTAACCCATCTCCTTGTACATGTACCGAAATTTTCTGCTACCATACACCTATGTTCATAATTCCGCTCTAAACAATTGAATGCTTTCTCAAAAGCTCCTGCTGTTAAAAGAGGAGTAATTATCTACAACATGCTGGATTCGATCTAGTATATTCCTAATGTTTTCTGCTATATAGCTCTTTCAGAAAGCCAGTCTCATCCGAAAGAATTGAAATTTGACAGCACTTAAAAGATCTATTTGCTACGATTTTTATATTATTTCATAATTTACTTGTAATAGTGATAACGGCCTCCGATTCTTTAAATGTAAAGGGTCTTTCTGTTTTAGTTAAAGTGTCAATAGTCTGTGTTTCTACAGTATTGTAAGTTCCTCTGCCTGGAATTTGGGGGGGGGGGGATTCAACAGGTAGTCGATCTGAACTGGGACTTTTATTGTTTGCATACGTTTAATTGTACTACTTATGACTTCCATTGTTATTGGTCCTTCTAAACTCTCTTTATCTGTTTCAGATATTTTAAGACTCCCTTGCAGAAAATGATCAGTTTACTCTAAATTAATTTGAGCTTGTTTTGATGTGTACATTTTTTTAAAATAGAAACTTTATTCTTTCTTTAAGATTTTTTGTGGTTCTGTTATTCCCTTGCAGACAATGATGAGTTTTCTCTAAATTAATTTGAGCTTGTTCTGACGTGTACAATTGTTTTAATAGTAACTTCATTCTTTCTTTAAGATTTCTTGTGGTTCTGTTATTTTATGTTTCGTGATCATGGAACAGCCGGGTCTTGAGCCAGCTACCTTCGGCATCAATCAGCTAGCCGAAAATGGGAAACGCACATACCAAGTGCACCAAATTTCCATTCCTAAGAAATAGGGTTCAATTGGAATAGGTATGCGTGAATACGATAATGGACACGGCCCAGTTCATTATGTTTAACCCAGTACAAGTACTGTATTCAGAGTTGTCCCCGATCGGGAACTGTTCATATGTAAGTCCACCAGCATCAAAGGAGCACCAAAAAAATTTGTATATGTCATATGTTATAATGTAATTTTCTTACGCTTTGTAGAGTTTTGTCCCAATGAGTGGTTTATCTCTAGTTTTGGTGCGGAGGACAAAAATCACGAATTATTAATTGTAGATACTTAATTTTTAAGGTATACATATTGTAACTTCTCTTCTTATTTTTCATATAATTTAGCCAGGGAAAGATATATGGAAGTTTGACTATTAATGCCTGGGCTAACTTATCAAGTCTTGGGCTCAATGCAACAATAAGTTACCATGGGAGCAAAGGAATAAAGAGTTACTCTAGTTTCCAACAAATGTCACTTCAGTTTATTCTTTGGTAGTGTGACTCACTGAAGAATGACAATTGTATCTCCTAGTTTTCTCTTTACCCTGAATTTACTGAGGTAAAACTCAAGTCAGCTTTTCAGTTTATAGAATAATAACATTGAAATTTATTTTCCAGAATTACAAACTGTTGAACAAATATTTACAATCATTATAAGACCTGCATATGATACATAAATACATTAATAATCTAGGTACAAATCTGTAGTTTCTTCAGAATGGTTTCTAAAACTTATCTGTACCAATATTTAGACAACCTGACACATTTAAACCCTGCTTTACTGTGGAAACACAAGCCAATGCTGGTGTTCAAGAATAGTACCAAAATCTGACAGCAGATGTCAATAGCGCCTAACCTGAGCCTAGCATGGATGAGCGTGAATTCACAAATGGAAACTAAAAAAGATGATTTGCTGCATAGCAAATCAGTGTGTGTGTGTTCAAAGCATATTGGTGTGGCAATGTACAACTCTTCCATAACACAGGAGTACAAGTTGGAATGGCATCTCTATCTATTATAGCTTTGAAGTTATTCAAGATTTAAAATTTCTAATGGTGCTATTTAGCATAATTTAAATTGCTCAACATGATCAAAATTGCATTAAAATTGACCAAGTTATGGCCAGAAGAAAGTTACCATGGAAACTGGCCTTTGACCTTGAAATGACCTTTGACCTTGAGATGACCTATACCTGAAGCACACCTTGACCTCAAAAATGACATTTTGGCTTGAAATTGAACTTTGACCTTGACATGACCTTTGACCTTACATGACCTTGACATTTGAGATGACCTTTACCTTGCTATGATCAAACTCCTATACACTCGGAACCACATGTACTATAGTATATAAGATATTGAAGATTTAAAACTTTAATTAGCCCTCATTTGCATAATTTTGAAAAGCATGACCTCTCATTATAAAAAGGCCAGACTTTATCTATAGAAGTAAAATTGTGCCAAGTTTGGAGTTTCTACATGTAATACTTTTCAAATGAAATGTAGGACAAATTTGCCTGTAAAGAAAGCAAGAAAGAAAGAAAGAAAGAAAGAGAGAAAGAAAGAAAGTTAGAAATAAATAAAGAAAGAAAGAAAGAAGAAAGAAAGAAAGAATTCCTAGAAAAATGCAGCTCTGACAGCATTCTATGGGAAAGTTAAGTCTAGCTCTAACAAAACTGGCTCCCATAAGCAAGATAAGTATTTCAATATCAAATTTCTAAGCTCTGACAGTGTTTACTGTTACAATATTCTCTGTGTCAATAAAGATGAATTACTTGTACATATACATTGGACGCATCATGGAATTTACCCCGTTCCATCGGTGCCCCCGCTGTAAATGGAAATTTCCCTGATAATAAATATAATAAATATAATAAATATAATATGATATAATAAAAATGTGACAACTAAAAGCCCGGTTCTCAAATCAGCAACTTTTGGCACCTATCACTCATTCAAAAATGGTACATGGAATGTCCTTTGTTTGAAATTAATTTCCTGGTGCATTTTTAATGTAGTTTCTATTTCTGAATTACAAAAGCATTTTGTTGGATTTTTTTACCTGGTAAGTACCTATATTTCTAATAATTACCTCATTTACTTCGTCTACCACTAGCTTCTCAAGTTCAATGTTTTGTGTGTTCCATTGTCATGCAATTAATCTCCCTGAGCAACATCTAAATTATGCTACCCCAGTTCATTGGTTTCTTGTAATATTTCCATCTTTATTTTAAAATTTCTTTTCTTTTTTAAGGGTCCGCCCCGTAAGCGGGACCCTTTCTGTTTTCGGTTTGTCCGTCCGTCCGGGTGTACACATACTCGTTACCGTGATATCTACAGAATGCCTCCATGTATTTTGTCCAATTTTGGGCGATATGCTTACTTTACCTGGCAAGATGAACTGATTAGATCTTGGTGTCACCATTACCTAATTTGAGCAAATGGCAGCCTAATTACATGCTTGTTGGGGCTCCTTACCACAATATCTCCAGAATGCTCGGATGCGTTTTGCTCAAATTTGGTAATATGCGTATCTAGCATGCCAAAATGAACTGATTAGATTTTGGTGTCACCATGACTTAATTTGAGCAAATGGCGGATCCTTCAGTCAACGCTTGCTTTGAAGGTGCGTCTAGTTGAAGCATAAGACATATTTGTACCTCTTATGTCAGCTTTAACAATTTCCGCCAATAGTCTATTACTAACTTCTGTGTTTTCGTGTATTTCTAGTATATTTTAATAGCTGATTTTATTTGTTTAAAAGTCAGAATCTAAAATTTAAATGTTGAGTTATCAACCTGCCCCAAGAACCCCAACTTACCGTTTTCAGCACTTCCTTGTTATCCGTTTACTGGAACCTCATAACATACGGCATACATGAAGAGTACAATATGGCTATTTTGAATCATTTATGCAGTGCCTGTGAAGCGACTTTTTACATAGCTTTAAAGCACATGTAAAGAAGAGAAAATGACCTGAAAGACAATTGTAATTCACAGCCCAGAAGATTTCTGTAGGTTGAGAGTCTGTTAGAGTTGAAGCCGATCCATATTACAACGAAAACACAGTGGACAGAACTTGTCGCAGTGAACTTGAGTAGAGAAAGAACAACCCCTTATTTTGCATTGTAAAAGACATCATGAAATCAGAACACACACACACACACACACACACACACACACACACACACACACACACACACACACACACACACACACATACATACATACATATATATATATATGTATGCTTTTACACTGTTTTTTTTAATTGTGCTTAGTTCTATGAACCAAAAACACTGTTCTAACTTCCATTTTTAAGCTTTGCCATGCCTAACATTAAGACTCTATTATTTTAAAATATACAGATTTCCTCTGTATGCAATGTGCAGCAGAGATTGTATCAAAACGTGAAATTTCATAGGGGAAGTAATCCCTGGAAAATTTTGTGAGTAAATCGTTTCCTTCGATATGCAATTTGACTCTATTCAAAATAATACATTCTTCTGTGGAACCCCAATCACTTTGATACCAGTACCACTTTGGTGCCACCGGGGGAAGAAAGTTCAGCTGGTTGAAGTGAAAAGTGGTCACTAGTGTAGAAAGATAACTATTTTTTTTCAAGTGAAGTCAAGTTTATTGAGATACATATAAGAATACAACACACAAGAATAATTAGAGGGTGACATCATAATGGGCTGAAAACTCACTATAAACTGTGGATAGTAATATTAAGTGCAGTATAACATGCAAGCAACAATGTATTGTAGTTAATTAAACCTGTTCAAAACTATATACAAATTTATACTAAATCAATCTTTATTGAGATAATGAAAGTCTTGTTCCTTAACAAAAAAATCCAAGTTTTCGTTTAAACAAATAAAATAACTAAATCTGATGAATATAGGATTGCAAATTATTCCAGACTAAAGATGCATGGTATTTCACTGATAGTAATAAAAGAGTAGTTCGGCATGGAAAAATATGAAAATTATATCTCTGCCGTATAACATGAGTATGTACATCTACACTTTTGCCGAAAACATTTCAAGCAATAACAGGAACTACTCCATGTAATATTTTAAACATAAATATAGCTGTTACAAATCAATTCAATTTTTGAAATTTCATAATTCTTAAACTATGAAAAAGGAGTTCTGTTTGGGCATTGAAATGTGAAAAAGTTATTACCCTCAGTATTTTCTTTCGTAATTTTACCAAGCAATGAAGGTTACTTTGATAATTAATAGCCCAAGTTATATTGCATTTTCCTTGCTAAACTTTGACCTATATTGGTAAAAAATAAAATAGGTTGCAATATCTTTTGGGTCAGTCATGTCAATATCAACAAATTTGCACGTAATATGTGGTCCCAAGGAGCAGCTGTTGACTTCTGTAATAACAAACGCTGTGAGGGACGGAAAATCAGGTCAACATGCATGTTTGCCACATTTGTGCATGATAAAACACACAAAACATCAACAGTGAGTATACAGTACACTAGGTTCACACGGAACACACAAAGCAGTCACATGAAGTCCTGAGTGCTTTTATTATACAATATGCATCACGCGCAAGCCAATTTCTTGTTACCTACCCACCTCAATCTGTCACACAAATAAATTTCACAGACTTAATATTCCAGGTATAGCCGTTGCTTGCATGTATGCATATACAAACATCCAGATAAGCATGAACTATCGAGATTTGAGGAGAGCATCTGAAGCTATTTTACACATGCAGGTTGCACAGATAATCTGCCAGCAGGTTTTGCTGTTTATTAAATTTTTTGTCCAACCAAAAAATAACTAAATGGTGCATATTAAATTCCATCTAGGTTCTCCACAACTGAGGTCGTTTTAGCATGCATGCATAACCATTAATAGCGTTTACGCTCTATCGGTAAAGATTGAGGCTCAACCATTTGAGCAAGTTTTGCTTATTATTAAATCTTTTGTTCATAAAAAAAAAAATAAATAAATGGTGCATATTAAATTCCATTTGGGTTCTCCACAACTGAGGTCGTTTTAGCATGCATGCATAACCATTGATAGCGTTTACATTTCACTCTAAAGGTAAAGATTGAGGCTCAATCATTTTTTACAAATGCGCTGCACAGTGAATAGCCTCGCTGGTGCTCTAGAGTTTATTGTGGGGAAGATCCAATTTGCAACATTGCTTTAGAGTGTCGACAGTTTTCTATGAAATGTATTTTTCAAACACAGAAACACATTTGCAACATGGAAGCCTAACTTGTATTCTAATCTACCCTTCCCATACCACAACTAAGGAAATTGTGCTTGTTTGGATATGCAGCTACCGCGACACCAGCAGCAAATTAAAAAATATATGTACCAGTGGAACTGTAAAGAACAATATATTGAGATTCTGCCTGTGAATAACTTGTCCATTTTAGCCTTGTGAGTGGGTTAATCAATCATTCATGCGTTGCAATTTTTCCACACCTTTGACCACCTGGCAGTTGTAAGATTACAAAGTAGGAAATACATACTCGTCCTCATTTATGTCTGTTTATTGTAAATTTTTAATGGTGTAATTTATAATTGTTTGTTTGTTTGTTTGTTGTTGTTTTTTTTGCTGTTTCGCAGACACAAAACCATTGCATGGTATGCAATTACAGAAATTAATGGATGTAGGCCTGTAGGTTCCAAGGTCACTAGGATTGCAGAGTTAATAAGACCGTTTAAAAAACACGATTTAAGTAATTTGTGATTTGGGAATTTTGAATTGTAATGCGTTGTAAGCTTAAAGATAAACTTTACTTTATCTAATAGACCTGGCTGTTTATGCAGATGGATGAGTCCACATTAATAGGTCAAGAACAGAAACAGAAAAGTAATAATAGGCACACAAAACTCATTAGGACAACATCCAAAGTGTTTGCTTTGTTTGAAAACGGTACAACTGGCTAATGTTGACCTTCCAAATTCTTTTATCATTATGTTACATTAAAATGCCTCTGCAGTCTGATAAAAGACAAAAACGAAAAGACGTGGCTTGCTGTCCTTGATATAAGTCAAGTCTTTGATACTTTGAAAAGAAACCAATTGTTTTACAGTCTTTGGGATTCCGGTATACTAGAAAAAGCATGGCGTCTTCTGAAAGACTCCATGCTTTCCTTGTATACCGGCATCCCATTATAGGAGAGAGTGGAAAATAAAATGAAAGCGAATGGTTCGAGGTATTTAACGGTCTAAAGCATGGTTGTATTTTATCTCCCACACTATTTTTCATCGTGATGAATGATTTGTTGAGCATTTTAGAAAATAGGCCTAGGCATTAAGTATAAGGAAACGCTGGTATCGGCACTATTATATACAGCTGACTCAGTTTTCCTCGCTGAAAGTTAAGATCAGTTACACAGGATGCATAGCGTTGCTAGTAAATTTTCTTCTAAGTGCGGTTTCACGTTTGATATTGAAAAGTCTGACATAATGGTAATTGGCAAAAGAGCCAATCTTAGCAGTAAATGGTTTTGGGGCGATGTTTTATTGGGTGAATGTTCTTCATATAAGTATCTCGTTATTCAATTTAGTAAATCTCTTAAGGATAGTAACCATATCAATAAGTATTTGAAGCCAAAAGCTTCGCTTCTGGTTGGCTACATGTGCAGCATCGCGGCATCTCACGATAGTGTTAATAGGATATCATGCGGCGAAAGCCTGTGGAAAAGTGTCATATTTCCCTCTTTGTCGCATGGTTGTCCTATTTGGTTTTGTAATAAAAACAAAATGTCGCTGCCATACAATCAATGCAGTACTCTGTATCACGGACACTTCCACGGGAGAAGTATATCCCTACTATTTCAGCTTCTTTGGGAGATTTAGGACTGTTTCCAAGTAACATGATTCTGTATAGACAGAGGGTGAACTATTTCAGCCGGCTGAAATGCCAAATACCTCAATCTCGGCTGTGTGAAAGAATCTTTAAAGACATGGAACTCAACCAGAGGAACAGTAGATCTAACACATTGTCCCATTTGGTTTAAACATATTTTATTGAAAAAAAAATTGGGAATCAGGGCATAGCCCTATATTAATCCCTCTTGCACAAAGAGGGGAAGTATTTGGACATTACACAACAAGGAAGACGATACACTTGCTCTATTCACTTGAGATATGGTGCCATTTGAAGGGAATTGAAAATATATTGACTGGGGTTGGATTAGATTATGGGATATCTGGCAGTCGTCCCAATCTATCAGAATCATTTTATCGTTTAAGTTTGGACGCACATATGATTTAGATGCCAAAGATTTGCTTTTGTATTACAAGGGATCCAAAACATCCTCTTTTTCGGAAAATTATTTTTATGATATTTCTGATTTGGGGGGGAAGCCAGATTAAAGTTCAAGGCCTGTACGAGCTGTTTGTGGCTTCAGGTTGACCAGGCCCGCTGGGGTCAATCAGACGTTACCTGTAAATTACGCAACTGTAGTCAAGAGGTTATTGCTCTTGTACTTTTTATTTGCCCAGTATTAAACAAGATAAGAAAAGAATGTTTTTGGCAGCTGGAAAGTCGGTTTGGTTCTAAAGAGTATTTATTATGGCTTCACTTTATGAGTTCATCTGTTCGTACAAAAGTCAATATTTTCTGTCGAATGAAATGTTTGCCAACTTCTGCAAAGTCTTCTTGAAGAGACCTTGGTCCCACCGATGCGAAATACTAAAGCAATGATACTGTACCATAGATCTGACCTCTGCTACTGTTTAATTTATTTGTATAAAAGGCAGTCCTCTGAGCTAAGTACTGGTAAAATAAACTAGGGGGCTGCGTGAACAGCCCATGCTCAGCTGACCTAAGCTTGTCCCACAAAATCAACTGAATAGACCTCTGTTGATGTTAAGCTGAGTGCATATGACATTTGAAAGTATTTGTGAGACGGGCGACTGAGCCGCCTAAAAGTGCAGCCTGACCAGCAAGTGAGCTGAGCTAAACATTGCAGCGCCACCTGAACAAATTAAGAGCTAGGAGACCCTAGCAGTGTTCCTGTGTGATATCAAAGCAATCAATTGAGCTGTTTCGGAGCAGATTTTTTAATCCCCCCCCCCAAAAAAAAATCACCGAAGTGTCACCATTTGAATAAACTTGGTAGAGACCCAGCCGAAGTACATCGAAGTGAATCTGGATGACAATGTCGGAGAAAAAGTGGAAAATGTTAATTAGCATTAGAATGCCCATTGATTTGCACAGTTATTAATAGTAAAGCTGCATTTGCCGATAAAAACCGAATCGAAAAAAAAAATCTTTAAAATCAGGAATCCACAGCAGTGCCACCTAGCGAACAAGTTTGTTTGACCCTTTTTACAACATATCCACAAAGTTTAAGCTTAATCTGAGTGACGGCTCTGGATGAGAAGTCGAAAATAGCGAAAACAAACACACACACACACACACACACACACACACACACACACACACACACACACACACACACACACACACAAACACACACGCACACACACACAAATCATAAAAAAACTGAAAAAAGTGCAGCGCCACGTGGTGAATAAATTAAGAACCTGGAGCCTCTAGGAGTGTTTCTGTGTGATATCACAGAAATTGGGTGAGCAGTTTTGGAGACGATTTTCTTTAAATGAATCAAGTGAAAAAATAAACAAAAATGTAAAAAAAAAACAAAAAAAAAAACAAAAAACAAAACAAAACAAAAAAAAGAAAAAGCAAAAAACAAAACCAAAAAAAAACAAAAAACAAAAAAAAAGAAAAAACAAAAAACAAAAAACAAACAAAAAAACAAAACAAAAAAAAAACAAAAAACAAAAACAAAAAAAAGACAAAAAAAACAAAAAAAAAAACAAAAAACAAAAAAAAAACAAAAAAAAACAAAAAAAAAAAAACAAAAAACAAAAAAAAACCACACACACAAAAACAAAAAAGGAGCAAATTGCATAGAGAGAATTAAAAAAGGAGGGCTGGAATACCGAGAAAAAACTAGAGCATTTAAATTCAAAAAGTGCAATTTATTTTTTACCTTTTATCATATTAATGTTTTTGAGAAGGTTTATGTACAGATAGCTGTCAGCTTTGTAAAAGGTCCACGTTCGTGCAGAACAGATTATTTAATAACCAGCCAAGATAAGCTCTCGATGTATCTTAATATGGTGTACCTGGTAAATCAATACGAGTGTTACGAGAGTTTTAGAGTTGTATCACCGTAAAGACTAGTTTTAAGGTAGTCAAGCTTTGCTCCAGTTAACCGCAAAGACTAGTTTTAATGTAATCGAGCTATGTCCGGGTAAACTAAGCAGACTACCCTCTGTCCGACTCCATGAAGTTAAAAAATTATACACAAAAGAAAAGGTTACATTGTTGCAAAGGTCATGATCAACAAATCATAAATAAGAAAAAAGTATGACCCATTTCTTTTAATGGGCAACAAAAATCTCCTTCATCTGAAATGTAACATTGCTATGCAAAACTGTTGAAATAGCTTGTTACGGGTTAAACCATATTCTGTACTGTTTTCATTGAATTGCTCCTAATAGTGTGGGAGCATATATCATGATTTCAAGTCCCGTGAGATTTTGATAAAGATTTTATGCCACCTATTCAGAAATAATATTTATACCCTAAAAAAACATAAAAAACCATGTAGGCACTTTGCCAACCTGTCAGATTCAAAATGGCCGCCAAACTCCAACCATAATGATATTTCATGTTACATAATGTGTTCGAAATGTTCAATTTAATAGATCTAAGAATCAAATTTTAACCTTTTATCATCCAGGAACATTATTCATGTCCTTTGCCTTAAACCTGAATATTATTAGACACCAAAATTTAAAATATCTGAAAACTTTTATCTATATTTTCCATGTTTCTTATAAATGTTTAGCGCTAAAATAATTGATTTAAATTTTACTTTTATTTTGGTTGTTACTGGCATCAATGAGGGTATGTATAGCACTGTAGTTGTGACAATTCAAGATAGCCACAATTTCCTCGAAATGGCTGCCCCCCCCCCGCCCCAACAAACCACTATGTCATTTTACATAAAGAACCGATATTCTGTAACTAACCTTATCTAAGAGTTATATATCATACTCCAACCATGTCACAACGTTGTGTCATGAACCATGTAACAACATTGTGTCATGATTTTCAATCTTGAAACTTAACACCAGTTGTCACCAAGCAAATTTCAAGATGGGTGATATGCTAAAAATGCATGCATGTAATGTATGCATCAAAACTTGTTGATATTTAACTATATCTCATTACCCTTTTAGTCTAGATCAATACTTTTTCCTCATCTGATCCAAGATCATCAGTTCAAATCATTGTTCCCTATTGTAACTTACCCGTTGTTTGAATGTATTTTGCAGGTCTGTATGGTAGTATTGGTGTGCTGACAGAATGATTCCCTGTATAGTAGCTAAAGTGGTGATCCAGGACTAATGTATGGTGCTCTCATGCTGATGGGTGGATTTGCATGATCTAACTGCTTGGAGAAATAGTGTCCCAAGTGCTTTTATATTACTTGCTGAGTCTTCATTTATATTGAAAGCCTCAACACATTCTTGTCACAATCCAAGCGCATTTATTTGCAAACACTTTTTGCAAAAACTGTTTGCACAATGACTTTAGCAAGGCCTCTAGATATTCTTGATTAACCACATTAATTCTGGGGTTTAGTCCTCTCATTGCCCTAAAAGTGGCCAACTATATAGAAAGTCATCTCCTTCCAAGCAAACTTATATGCAAAGACTTTTTTTTGCACAATGACTGTAGCAAGGCCTCTAGATATTCTTGATTAACCACATTAATTCTGGGGTTTAATCCTCTAATTGTCCTAAAAGTGGCCAACTATATAGAAAGTCATCTCCTTTCATGCCTTCAATTAACTTTTGTCGACAGAAAACATTTTGAATCACAATTATAGATGAGACCTAAACAGAGATAACATGCCCCATGGATTTACAGCTTTTCAAAGCATGGAATAGGTGTTTAGTGCCCACCTCAAAAGAAGATGGCGTTCAGATAAGGATTACCCTCGGCGCCCACAACGTTTTTTCCCCCAATTCTGCATTTTTTTGAGACTTTGCAGGTGTCATAATACGGTGTAACTGCACCAAAAAATTTGATGAAGCTGTGATGAATCTTTCTTGAGATATTATGGAAACATTGCCCACTTGTCTGTCTGTCTGTCTGTCTGTCTGTCTGTCTGTCTGTCTGTCTCTCTCTCTCTCTCTCTCTCTCTCTCTCTCTCAATATGTTAAAAGACTCTACATGGACCAATACTGTGAAACCTGTACTATTCCAAATTGCTTTGTTTGTAATGAGGATTCATAAAGTATATTTGTATGTAATTATGTTATCTTTGTCTCAGTCAGTTCAACTGTCCTAACACACATGTGGCGCTTTGTTCTGAAGCAAGGTGTTAACTTACCAAGTAAATTTATTTAGGTGGCCCATGCGAGAGCGGATGTTTTCATCCTTAGCTGGGTCATCCTGACTATCTGTTCTCTGTGGTAATAATGTACTATTTCTCCTATTTTTTGTTTTGATATTGTTTATATATATTTCTGTCATTATTACCTACCAATTGAAATGTATTGAATTTATTGTTGAATAAAAGAATCTAAATCTGAATCTGAATCGTGATCAGAGAGCGTCAAATAAAAACTTCAAAAGTTTTATAACAAGTTTCAAAATAATGAGCGGAAGCTGATTTTCAATAGGAACATAGTCCTTTATCATGTGCATTAAAAGTTTAAAAATAATAAGAGGATGCTAGTTTTCAATAGCAAACTGGTCCATTACAAGTTGCATCTCCGATAAAAATTTGGTACAACTATGGTGAATAGTTTTTGAAATATCAAGGTAACATTGACAAGACGGATGAACCGATGGACTGACGATGTAGGGGATGACAATACCCTCCAGCACTTTATGTGCCGAATGTAAAAACATACCAACTCTATTAGCCTATTCTCAGCCAGAGTGGGTTAAACACTTAGGTAACCACGAGAAAAATATCAAATCTGGGCAGTATCAAACAGAATGGAAACTTTTGTAGTCAGAATTTATGTGTTTAGAAAATGACATTTACTAAATTTGGTCGTAAGGTTTCCACCCACTCTCAACCCAGTACATTCATCCCACCTAATAATAATGCAAGGTGCATCTCAGCTTATCCTACTAGCTGGTCATTGCCATGTACAGCACATGTAGAACAGTTCACATATCACTTGTGTACTATAGTTTGATCTTGGTGAACTTCTTGCCTGTGGCTCAACTGGCATAAATGATAGATTTTGGATGAAGTACCAAAAGTAGATCCAACATATTGATGACTCTGGAATTATGATGAACAACTTTCATCTTCATCGTCCAGCTGAACAAGCCAACTGCTATGGCAGACTGCCACTGTAAATGGCAATCACCAGCTGGACACCACAACTCACAATATGAGAGTGACAATGATGAAGATGAGAACGATGATAGTTAAAATAGCTATCTTAATCACACAAGTATGAACTTGGTAATGGAGATGACGATGTCATTAAATGTAGCAATACACTTTAATGTGTCATAATGTTGATTCAATGTTTACTCACAATACGAGTGTGACAATGATGAAGATAAGAACGATGATAGTTATAATAGTTATTCTAATCATACAAATATGAACTGTGTAATGGAGGTGACGATGTCATTTATTGTAGCAATGCACTTGTTTCATAATACTGTTCCAATGTAAACTCACAATATGAGAGTGACAATGATGAAGGTGAGAATGATAATTTAAAATAGGTCCCCCAGTCACACAGGTATGAACTTGGTAAGGGAGATAATGATGCCCTTTATGTAGTAATATACTGGTGTCACAATATTGTTTCAAAATAAAGTCATTTATCTCTGCTCGGTTTACATTCTTTTGATCCAGTGATTTGATACTTTTAAGACAAATATGAGCCTAAATTGACTAAGATTCAATTTGAAGAAAAAAATCCAACTTTACAGCCGGGAGTTATGAAAATAAATACCCAAATAAGGTGCTTTATACTGCAAGGACCTTTAAGGGACCTGTAATTGGACAAAAATTATAAATTTGGCAGCCATTTTGAAAAATGGAGGCCATTTTGAATGTAACAGGTTGGCAAAATGCCAACATGTTTTTTTCTGTTATTTCAAATGTATTTAACATTTCTGAGTAGGTTTTATGAAATCTTCATCAAAAGCCCACGGGACTCCATATGCCCCCACACTATAACACGTGTGTCTAAAAAGCGGCCCATGGATTTTTATGTCTAGGTGCCAAACCAGACATATTGTTCTTTCTTTCTTTCTTTCTTTCTTTCTTTCTTTCTTTCTTTCTTTCTTTCTTCCTTCTTTCCGCCAAATTTGTCCGGAGCTTTTCTCTGACACCGTGAAAGCTACACTGTTTCAACTTGGCATGGTAATACACCAAGTAGGGAAGTTGTCTCTCTGATTTGGAATAGTCATGATGTTCAAAATTATGCTAATTAGGGACAATTAAAATCTTAAAAGCTCCGTATCTTCAAAACTATTATAGATAGATACAAAAGTCGAAGTTCAGCATATAGGTTTGTGACATCTGCCAATCTAATGGACAGCGAACAAAAGTTGTAAAAATTTAAATTATGCTAATTAAGGCACTTTGGAAATTTAAATCTTGAATATCTTCAAAACTATAATAGATAGAGATGCCATTCCAAATTCAGTATATATATGTTTATGATAGAGGTGCATCCAATGAAACATGAACCAAACTTATAGGATTTGAATTTATGCAAATTAAATGATTACCTAAAATTTCAATCTTGAATATCTTAAAAAATATTATAGATAGAGATGTGATTTTAACTTCCGCAGATAGGTTTTTGCTATTGGCGCGTCCAATGAACCATGAACCAAAATTGTAGGATTTGAATTTATGCAAATTAGGGGAATACACAAAATTTAAATCTTGAATATCTTCAAAATTATTATAGATAGAGATGTCACTCCAACTTTAATACATAGGTTTGTGCTACAGGTGCATCAGTTTCTCAAGGCACCCAGACTGATTTGATGACAAGCAAATCAAATTTTCTAGTCTTTATTTGTGTTTGTTTTGGAATTCCAAGGCTGAAACCATCAAACCCACAATGTACAGTGGAATCAGCTTTGAAGCACTGTAACATTACGGCAAAACAAGCACAGATAAAAATTCTAGAGAACGGCTGTTCATCCACATATGTAGCCAGTAATTATCTGAAAACATTTTGAAGATAAATAACACCATCATGATGTTGTTTCCACATATGTATATTCATGTTCTATTATATTGTAATTTCTGCTCAAAGAAGTTTTTGTTCACACTTGTACAATAATTTAAACCAAAAGGGGACTAATTTAGCTTGTTTTATAATCTAATGAACGTGGCTATCTATACTTTGATTATACTTATGTGAATACTTCACAGTTCATGCAGTTTGAGAGGTGACAGTGTACTTAGATTACAGGGGCATAGCTCCACTACCATCAGAAATAAAGGCTAATCAAATCGGACCCAACGTTTTTTGTTGATGACCATTTCACTATTCAATAAAAACATAGCTACTGTTAATATTCTGTCTTAGCATGAAAATTTGAAGTTTATGCAGTTTTCTTGATTTGGCAGCACAATCCACATCTGTGTCTTTTCGTCCAGAACCACTTCCTGGTATAGTCATAACCCTATTCCTTAGTCCGAACTCTCTACACTTCTTAAGCTAGTAAATATATACATGTATAACGTAATATTCAGGGTCAAAAAAAAAAAGTATGTATGTATGTATGTATGTATGTATGTATGTATGTATGCATGCATGTATGTATGCACGTACGTACGTACGTATGTATGTATGTATGTATGTATGTTTGTATGTCATATCCTAACATTGTGAAACCTTTTTCAGTATCAGAATGTGAAGGAATTTTTAATGCTATGAATGTCTTGTTGGTTTATTCCAGATAGCATATTCGCCTGGCAGCTGTTTATAGATGTCATAATATCATACAATATATGTGGGAGTATACGATGACTTGTAAAAGTTTTAAGGAGAAATAAGCTGAGATATAAAAGACCAATATTTCATTCAATTAACAACTTTGCGTGTACTTGTAAAAATATATATCCACGACCTGACATGTACAATATATGTACACACACACACACACACACGTACGTACGTACGTACGTATGTGTGTGCGTGCGTGCGTGCGTGCGTGCGTGTGTGTGTGTGTGTGAGTGTGTGTGTGTGTGTGTGTGTTATATGCAGACTCCGCTTTTTTGGCCAGTATTGCAAACACATGTAAATGTAAATGTGCATACGCTATGTATATAAGCATGACGTTGTAGCACACACGTAGGCACATGCTTCAATGCATTTGTGTAACTTAAGAGTATGGTATTAAAGTCAGAATAGAGAAAAGGTCCAAAATTTGGAAACGGAAACACCCCTATAATCAAAGTCTGGTTACGGGCCTGTAAGTTTTTTTTCTTTTTTCTTTTTTTTAACATGAATGGCGTTTGGTACGCATGTCAGGCTCTAGTTATGCTCATAAAAAGAACTTACACAATTATTGCAGGCAGATATTGCAAAGTTTTGTCAACACGGAAAAAGTATAGTCTGTGACAACTTTAGTGCTATAACTTTTCAATTCCATGATTATACGAACAGGCGCAGCAGTGCCACACCTTCCATATACACAAAAAAAAAACGAAAAAAACAAGAAAAAAAAAACAAAACAAAAAAAAAAAAAAAAAAACAAAAAACAAAAACAAAACAAACAAAAAAACAAAACAAAACAAAACAAAAAAACACACACACACAAAACAAACAGACAGACAGACACACACACAATCCTATCTCACAACGCTCCATAGCCAATTCAATCAATGCTTATGTCTTAACTTGCACATTAATTAATAAACATCTTAACGTTCGATTCAACATTTTGATAATTTCAAGCATGATGCAAGCAGGGATTTGCCACTTCCTTGCTTTCATGTTGGATGTATTTCACCAATCGGCACTATGGAAACAAACTACTGGACTTGTGTATATCTGCTGGTCTCGATAACCTCAGTGGTACGTTTTTTGGAAATTCGGGGATAGTTCAGGTTCTTTTACTCGGTATAGCTACACAGTGTAATTGACTATATCTTTCCTGAGTATTATCTGTTTAGATATTTGACACACTTTAAAGCACTACCACCATCTTCTTTTTCCATATATTGTGTTGTATGTCAACATGCCAAGTTTCTGGTCTTACTGTAATTCACGCAAATCCGGAAGCTATGCCCGTTTAAAGATTAATATGAACACATGACGATGATCATAAGCTTTCCGCGACCATTGTAAGTATTGAAATACAGAGGAATCTCAATCTTACAATCAACTAAATGAAAACGACTACATAGTTAATGAAATAACTTCACTTATAACTGAAACTTTGGTTAAGGCTGCATAAGTTGCCAAAGTAAAACGTATTATCAAACATCCACCCAAATTACCAGGGTAAGGCCCCAGAAGCGGGCCATTTTTTTCCCATGCATATACATTAAATTGTCTTATTTTCATGTGTGTCAATTTTTTAAGTTTTTTATTTGAGGTATACCACTCAAGTTTTAAATTCACTATTTTGGAGAAAAATACCATTAAACTTAAGTTAGAATTCTGTTTTCACGGTTTTTTTTCATGGATTTGTTTCATAAGCCAAGAAAAAAACAAAAAGAAAAAAGCATGTTGCAGTCAATTTGCAGAATATCTCAAAATCTGTGCTGAAGGCAAGGTTAAATGCACTAGTAAAATATATGTATTTGCTAGAATCTTATCTAAAGGACAAACAAAAATGACATTTGCTAAGGATGTTCATAAATTGTTCCAATAGCTAAAACTGTCACAATCTTCATATTTTGTACACATAAACGTAAGAGAGAGAGAGAGAGAGAGAGAGAGAGAGAGAGAGAGAGAGAGAGAGAGAGAGAGAGAGAGAGAGAGAGATCAGCTCTTTCAATTTTTTTTATAGCAGAATAATTCATCACATGTAGGTCCCTGTGCAAGGTAATGCTGCTGTTGCCTGTTTAGCAGACCCAGGGTCCTTGACAATTGGGCAGGGACCCTTGGCCACCAGCCACATACAAAAGTGAATCTGACATGATGACATGATACATATATAATTCACGATTACAGTATAAATTGTTTTGTGTCAATGTAACATATCATTTATATTCAACATAATATACCCCCCTTCCCCCTTGCACAAGAATATATTTAGATTATTCACATGGCAAAAAAGCTTTAAACTTACATTTAGATGCACTTGCGAAAAATACTGACTATAAATGGTGAGACTATTGTTTTGTTACACATGATGTGACTAAACTTGGTTTTCTTTTGATGAAAAAATGTATCTCTTTGTTGCGACAAGTGAAAGGGTCTCAAACAAATGTATGAGTGGACAGGCTGGACAAACCGATTCTTTTCTATTTATTAAAAAGCAACTTTTTTTTTTTTGCTTTGGCAGATTAAACATCATAATAGCCGCCATCACACCACATACACGATGTACATTGTGGAGCATTATGTATAATAGTATCGGAGATATTCAAATTTCAAATTTTTCAATGCCCCTAATCAGCATAATTTGAAATTCTACAACTTTCATTTACTGTCTATTATATTGGCAGGTATCACAAATCTATACATGCACATTGAAATTTTGTGTCTATCTGCAATACTTTGGAAGATATGCAGCTTTGAAAATTTTAATTGGCCCTAATTTGCATAATTTCAAACATCAAGACTACTCCAAATGACATGCACATTTTCACTGGTAGGTCAGTTACCATGGCGAGATTGGTCGTTTTCAGGATAACAGTGTCTGAGAAAAATTAAAAAAAAACAAACAAACAAACAAACAAAAAAACTTGGTCGTAAAAACGAAAGAAAGAAAAAAGAATTCTTGGAAAAATAAAATGTCTAGGTTTGCACCCAGACATAATTACTCAGAAATCTGATCAGCAATCTGTTTTATACCTACATTGATTGGAACATTATGCACCCCTCTTAAATTAAGAACAGAAGTTGACACCCCCTGGATTAAGAATTTAATCATAGAGACAATTGCTGAGAAGCATATCCCATCGCATCGCGTTGCATGGCGTCATGTCCCATAGCTTTGTGCAGAGTGAAATATGACAAACCCTTTCCAAAACAGTTAATAATTCTCGGAAAATTTAACGAAATTTAATATGACATTTTCAACATTCAAACTTTAGCGAGACATTGTCCTGATTATCATTTATTTAGTCATAGCGAATCATGCGATGACCGTGTTGAAAAAGAAATAAATATCAACCAAAGCCTTTCAGAAGGGTGGGAACAAAGAGGGCAATTACTGTTAATTGATTTCCATTCACTGGAAAAGAACATATCTTATCTGAGTGGCCTATTCAATATATTAGAACATGTTTTCTTACATGATGCCCACGGTTCTTCATTGGGCAGATGAAGCCATGATGCGCTATCGAAAAAAGATGGCTCGTTTTTCGCAATAACTCGCGCATATTATCAATCAACTTAGTAATACTGCACACACAGAAACAGTACAGTTTTAATGCTGTTTGCTAAAACACTGTGATCAAAGTAGTCTCATCCTTATTGAGTGTAAGATGGATTGTCAAGCTTAAGGGATGTTTATCTTTATATGTTTATATTTTATGTTTTAATGCAAGGGCAAAATTGGATGGAAGGGGGGAAACCAGTTTGACCCCCATTTACCATAAATATTTTTCCGCACACTCGCAATGTTAGGAACCAATAGCCTACGGTTAGAATGCATATGTCCTAACCATAGGACTATCCGAAATCCACATTATATAAATTAAAGTTCATTTTCCATCTGGATATAGGGCCTACTGCCAAAAATTCGTAACATGTTGTGCAGGATTATCAATGTAAGGTTTCCATATAAATTCTGCAAACGTGCTGACACAGCAAGAAGGCTGAACTTTTATTTTAACAGAAAGTGTCTCCAAGAACAAACATTACTTTGTTCCCACTTCTTTACCAGGGACGTTCAATAAGGTATTGTCCGTTTAACCAACAAGCCAAAGATTATCCCGCTTTTCCTATTTTTCATCAATTTAGTGGCCCTGAGGCTAAGCGAGAAAAATTGGAAAGAGGAACTGACCAAACAAACAATGCACGGAATAAAACGGAATCATAGATTGCTAGCCGTGTGCCTGGCTCGTTGTGTTGTGTTCGTAGCCGCAGCCTCTTGTTCAGCGTTGTGAAGTAACGCGCAAGTGGTGTTATGGAAGATTTTAACACTGAAGACAATAATTTATGAACTGTTTGCTTGGTGATGGCCTGTTCCTAGCTTCACAGGCAAGGGATGTCACCTATTTTAATTTTCTTTTAAAAAACATGTATTATTGAGGAAGACTGCTGTTGCCTGTCAGACCATGAAGGAAGAGTTTTCTTCCTCCGTGGTCGGACTCATGACTGTATATATTGCCTGCCGCTCGATTCACAGGCAAGGAATGCTATCGTCGATAGAACTGATTACCCTCAACCGCCCACCATTTTTGGGTCCTCTGGGAATTTACTGTGTCCATGTTTTTAAAAGGCCGTACAATGAATCGCCGGGACAAAGAGTGTTTGTCACATCGCGATGACCGAGTAGTATATATGTCGTGTTTATCCATCCTAATGTAACACCACATTTTATCAACTCCTTTGCAGCCTTAATAGCCTTTGGTCTTGGTGGCCTGTTCATGAAGGTTCCAATGAAGCCAATTCCTGAAACATGACAAAATTTATTTTAAAAGCTCCGGTTATAAAATGTTGTTGAACAATAGGGGCTTTGTTCTTCCGTGACACTCCTGATTAAGCTACCAATATTTTCATGTATACATCGTCACAAGTTTTCTTCCGCAATAAGTTTTGAACTATATGCTGGGTAAGTTATGATAATCTTGACGTATATGTTGACCCAAGTCGCTCGCTCAATTTATCCACCAGTGTGGAAAGGTTTAAAGATAAATTTTGCATGCATAGTCATGATGACCACGGTCGTAAACATTACACATTCCAGACTCTCGTAACTAGTGCCAGCTCTTGGGGACTTCACTGGCCATTGGCCATTCCGGGTGTGCTGGTCTTTTCCTCATCCATTGCATAATTCAGATTCCTTTAGTTGCTAAATTGTCTAGGTATCATTAAGTTACGAAGATAGTGTGATTAATTATATGCCTCCTGACCACAGTTTGCTTTTAAGCAACACCTTTCAACTATCATTATTAAGACGGAACCGTACAACAAGGCGTCTCGTGTTCAATGCTGTATGCGTGATTCCACTCAAGCCTTTGACGGAGTCATAGGACAAATTTTTAAATACATGGACGGTCGGGTATATGTCACATTATTAAGCGTCTGTATCAGCATTATAAATAGCAACAGGTACTACCTAGTTGAAATCACAAGTATTACTATTTTATGGTGTAAGGCAGGGAGATATTTTCGCGTCAGAAGTGTTGCACACCATTTATATGCTCATGAACTCATACAGAGCCTTTGCATCTCTAATTTTGGATGTCATGATGGTCATTATGACTCCCAGTGGCTGGTGACATATGCTATGCTCATGTATTGTAGCTATCCTCAGTTTTGGTGGGAAATGCTTACAGAAAATGTTACATAATAATATAATAATAATTTATTAGGAAAACTTCCCCTTTACAGCGGGGGCGCCGACGGAACCGGGGAAATTCCATGATGCGTCCAACATATACACAAATAATCAGGCATCCTTATTATCAATCAAATAATCTTCGTATGTTGAAATAACTACAGTAACTATAATAGTGCAAGTAATAATTTATGTCCTCCGCACATATGAGTGAAGAATTTGGCCCATAATCACATCGCTACAGTAACGCCCTTGTGGTACTTAACGCAAGCACGTCTAAGGCTATCCGTATTGCCAAACTACATTTCCAAATTGAAATATTATTTGTATCGGATATTTTGTATATGATATTCTTGCAACGCAAGAGACTATTCGTATATACTCTCATATTTCAACGGTACATGTGCAAGACTGCATTCATAATATCGTTTGCGATCGAATAAAATGGTCTACATTTTCTAGGAAAAATGCATATTATTTAATAATATTTATTATTTTGTCAATAGTTTAAAACATATCTTCCAAGATGTGTATGTGTATGTGTAACATAAAATGCGGGCTTCCAATAGTCATCCGCGCATGAATACACGCTTTTTTGTATGTTCCAATGCCATGCATACTGGCATATTCCGCTGTCGTGAAAGTCTTTGATAAGCCGTGACCGAGAAAAAAAAAGCGAATATACATTTTTTAACTTTGCAAACCTTATTTCTGCAAATTCTCTTTACTGTATGTCTGGCCATGTTTCTTACTGTATAGTCCAAAGGAAGTCAACTTGAGCAGAAATGTTTTCATTTTTAAGTACCAATAATCCTATATAACTATGCAAACTGCACTACAAGCAGGTAAGGCAACATACGTACATTTCAAAACACAATAGCCTGCTCCTCGTACACGGATTGGGATTCTTATTTATAAAAAGGACCATAAAACAAATTCATCTGAATATGTGTAGAGGAGATTCCCCCAATATTCATTTTAATTCGGAATAAACTTTCCTAGTCAACAGAGACTATATATGGTCATGATAATTCACTGCGCATCATGTGGCATATTGTGACAGTTGGAAACTGTATTTAGAAGAAGCTTATTTTATCATTATGACTGTATTGTTTTCCTTACATACCAATGAAGTCTTCCAAGATTGAAAATTTAACTTCTTTCAAATAAGAATCCGAAACCTTTGTAAACATTTGCTCGCTTTGGCGTTCAGTGTAACGATGAATGAGACTTTGAGAGTGGTCACCTAAATACAGCAGCATCACTGCCGGGCCCCCTTATATTTTTTTTAATTCTTCAAAATTGGAGACAGCAGGAGCAGTGTCTTCGTTCTTTTCCCTGTTGAGTTGACGTTCAGCATTCTAACCCGTTTCATGTTGTCTGTCATGTTGATGCAGGTGTTTGTTGTTCTACGTCCTTTACACCCGACAACACCATGTTCGAAACAACATGCATGAAAAGAAATACAGCTCCTGGGCTAGACGGTGTTCCTCCTGGAGTAATAAAAATGTTGAACGATGATTGGCTGACAGTAATAACGCATTTGCTTCAGAAGGTTTTCTCGAAAGACTATCCATCAACGTGGTCGGTAACTAAGTGCTTCGCTATTTTCAAAAAAGGAGACCGCATGTCCCCTAGTAATTGTAGGGGAATAAGCATACTATCAGTGTTACCAAAGCTTTGTGACACGGTACTTGCAAACCGATTTAAACTATGGTATCACCCAAGAGAGGAACAAGCAGGCGCCACAGCAGGGCGCGGCTGTGAAGAACAAATATTGACGGTGAAACTTCTTATTTACATAGCGAGGAAGACAAAGCGACAGCTATATATCGCTTTTATAGACTATCAAAAGGATTATGACAAAATCAATAGAGAGAAGTTAGTAGAACTTTTGATTCAGGCAGGTTGCGGTACTAAGTTTTTAAAAGCACTGTGGGGTTCACTGCAGAACAGCATGGGTAAAATTGGAGAAGAAAGTTTCAATGCTACAGCAGGAGTCCGCCAAGGTGGATCATTGAGCTGCCCCCTCTTCACTTTCTTTATAGACCCGACCATTGAGGCAATTAATAACACGGGAAGAGATGGGTGGCTCGAAATGCTTCATTATCTTCTCCTGATGGACGACACCACAGTCTTTGCTACTTCACGGTACAAACTTATACAAAAGCTGCAACCCCTTAAAAAATGCTCAGATTCATTAGACATGGTGATCCATCCTACTAAATCTAAATATCTGTGCATCAACACTGAAGATAAAGAGGACATAGTCATTGATGAGGTCAGTATCTCAGCCACCGAGAAGTATGTGTACCTCGGTACTCCCATCCTAAATGGACCAGCTGCAAAACAGGTCAGAAGCCATATTGAAATGAAAACGGCACGTTTTAAAGTACACGTCGTTCCTTGCAAAAAATAACGACGCACCCTTTAGTATCAAAGAACTTGTGTTACATAGTGCTGTAAACTCGGCGATTTTCTATGGATGCGAATCTTGGCTTAGCAATGACTTAAAGATCGCCGAGGCAATATATTTATCATTATTGAAAGACCTCCTTGGGGTGAGACAGCAAACTCCTGGAGCTCTTGTGCTCCTGGAACTCGGCTTACCGGATGCCACCAGTTTTATCCGTGATAAGCAAAAAAGATTCTTTACAAATATCCAAAGACGAAACAGTTATACAGGAAGCTACCTACAGAAGGTTATAGGTCAAGCAATAGCTGTTAACTCCCCAATGGGCAAAGTCCTGAGTGAAATAGTGCATTCAAACTCCAGCTACACACAAACCTGCTTAACAAAACTGTGTGATACAGTCAGGCAGAGTGCCACTACCCGGAGCAAAACATATATCGAAATAAACCCAGCATTGAAGAGACATAAACTCTATGGAGACTCTACCATCCCTGAGTGGGCCAGAATTTCATGCTCGAGGTTAAGATTAAGCTCTCACAGACTTAAAATCGAAACCGGGAGATGGTCCCGGATCCCTAGTCAAGACCGCCACTGCATTTGCGGCCCTGTGCCGCAAACAGAACAGCATGTTCTACTGGCATGCCCAATTACTGCCTATCTTCGCGAAAACTCTCAGTGCTTAAGTAATGCTACTACAGTGTCACAACTTTTTGACGCCAATACTAATTTAAAAGAAGCAACTTTATATGTCCACAAGGTTCTTGCAGAATATTGAAGTGAATTAGTTCCTGTTAGTTTGAAACAATCTGAATCTTAAAATGTCACATATACTTTCTCAAAACGTGATTTTTGACGGACAAATTGACTTGTATGTATCTATTCTTTACTATTTTTATGGATTTTCTTTTTCATCGTCTTTGCGCAACATGATCTTGTTGAGATATGGACAGCAACCAAGTCTTGCTTGTGTCTCCCCTTAGAATATTTTCATTTATTGTAATGTTACTGTCAATAAAACACTACTACTACTACTACTACTACTACTACTACTACTACTACTACTACTACTACTACTACTACTACTACTACTACTACTACTACTACTACTACTACTACTACTACTATAAGCCCTCATCCATGCATGACTTACCGAGCCCAATTCTATTATAACCTTCGGTGTGGGCCCCTTCGATTCCCCAACCTCGGCCCTGGTACGCGCGGCCGTCATCTCCCACAAGAAAATTGTAACCAATATCGCTGAAATCTGAAGTCAAATTACATAAGTACTAACATGATTGAATATATAGGCCTATTATATTTTGGTTTTGCCAATTATATTGTTAAACATATACTTCCAGGAAGAGGAACAAACGAGTACTTCCTCACCACTAATTATTTATTTTCAGATACAATTTTAAGAATAGGTCTCATTAGTTCGAAACAAAACAAAAGTTTTAGTTTTGAATGGAATTAGCTCGCAGAAATAAAATCATTATCTCGGTATCCATTCGGAGTGATACCTATCTATGTTCTTCAGGAAAAAATAAAAATTTGACAAACCTGTACGAGTGTCTCTGATTAGCCGAAAAACAAAACTTGTTTTCGAATACATGAACAGATCTTTTCATTCGGCCTGAGCCCAAATTATTGATTGAGCATATGTAGGCCTATAAGGCATGTATTTTCAATAAAATTCATCTTCCATGCAACTTAAATTTCTTGTCTACTTGTCATATCTTTACAAATTGTGCATGTAAGCACTTCCAATGTCATCTCCATGCTCTAAAAGAGAGCATGCAGAAGACATTGCAAATACTTTTAATGAAACGTAGGTATATAGTTTTACAGACGGTTTGTTTTGTTTCTTTTCAAATACATATGGGACAAAATTACAAAATAAAACTATGAGATCAATTGAATTAGTTTCACCAGATCATCACTTCAAATGTTCTCTCATTGCTTTCTGATAACCTGGGCTGCAAGTCTGTGATGATTTCTGAAGAGGATACATCCCAAGTTCAAGGGATTTATCTGGAATCCTACTTTTTTAAATCCCGGAGCAAAGCGTAGGTATTTAAAAATGCAGGATTCCAGATAAATCACGAGGACAAGGGATGTATCCTTTTTATAACATGCCTTCTTTGTTTTCATGTATATAATTGCATTTTAAAATGTATTCACCAAAGCAAATCAGTCCTGTGTTGAAATTTAGCCACGGAAATTAAAGCAGGGATATATGTGTAAGCAGGTGACATACTATCACTGGTTTCAGATACACTCACTTCTTGTCTTCATGTGAAAATTCTGGATACCCCTAATTAGGTGTTTGCAGTAAGACATGGTAGTGCAAAAACTTTGTGCGGTGTGATGAATGAGCACAATGGTCGCCTTGGGTGTCATCGGGTATGTTGCTGATGGAGGCACTGCTGCCCACTCATGTCTGGACACAACTTGCGGACATTGACTCTTCAGAACTGTTTCAAACATGATGAAATGTATCAATCATTGTCAATACTCGTTTATTCAAAGAACTCTCAGATAGCAATAATTTTACATTCGTATCGATGAGAACACTTTGGTCATGCCAAACTTATCGTGTACTGCTTTTATTTCTGTGAATTGCAAGGCTTTGATTTTTACCGCAGATGAACGATGGATTTTTGACGAATTAAACAAACTGTTAATCGTCATATGGGAGACTTGTATTTTTAGTGACATGTATATACTTTTCATGCTGCTGATACTTAGCGGTATTTCACAAAACGTAACTGTGAATATTGTGATATTGGGGCTATATATTCAACTGTTCAGTGAATTACTTTTATTCCGATTTCATTAGGCCTGTGGTTGTGCCCTGGCCCGGTTCACAAACCAGGGCATCCATTTTTACAATTACATATGAATTCATTTCTCTCTGATCATGTTGCTGTTGAAAACTAAGCCTTAATTAAAGTAACGGTTAAAATGACACTGATTTTCGAGCATAACTTTATTGTAGGCTCTCGCCGCTGCCACCATTAAGACATCATAATTTTACATTGAATTTACTGCAGCAGATATGAAAGTTGTTGTCTCTTTGTTTTGTGAAATTGACACAAGATCCAAAGACGTGATTTAAGGCCTATATTAAGTAACCTAGTTGAAAATTCAAGATTACGTTAAAATTACTTATGAGTATGGTTGCAATCTGAAAATAAGATCCAGACTTTGATGTGGTAATTGTTTTAATTTGTCTGCGAAGACCCAGTCTTTTCACAAAGATTCATGGGAAAGTATTCCTTCCTGTACAGTAAATTATACTTGTATTTTCCTTGCTTGAGAGTTTTGAATGATAACCGCGATTATGAGCTCATTTTTCAAATAACGAAGGGTTCTGTCCTTCCTGTAAAAAGCACTTTAGTCGGCAGTGCTGGGATTGTGCATTCGCATTTATTTCCATTGTACCGCTTGTTCACTATAACTGTAAAATTACAGTGTGCACAAATACACAAAATTTGTCATGATCAATGAAGATGCACATGTATATTTAAAGTGTTCAGATAAATTTGATAACATCAACCTGTACAAGTAAGCACCTTTATATGTAATGCTATCTTAACGTAAAAACTAATGGTAATACACAACGCTCGATCGCTCACACGCATTTCAATGTGTATTGAGGTATGCGTCCAGCCGTATAGAACAAGGTTTATTATATATATTTATAAAAACTAATACTTAACAGTGCCAATCCTTTCAAATGTTCTTTTAGTGATAACATCATAACCTTTGCAAAGAGTATTGATCATCTTGGTATTAAGTTTGGTACTCACGTGCCAAAGGACCAAGTTGACGGAAAACGCCATCGGAGAACTACATACAAATGCACCTCTGCCCAGTTTGGCTATGCCTATTCCTCGTGTTATGCAGAGTGTTTAAACCCCATTGTATGTCAATTTATTGTTATGTACCGTGGAATATTCCAGCTTATATGTCTAAAACTTTATACAGCATGAATAAAATATATATGACGTTTATTCAAATTTCCAAGCAACGGCATTTCTATAATTTCTAAGTTACTTGAGTCTACTGTGTGGAGATTTATGTGTAGAATGTCAACTACATTTAATACAAGTTTGTTGGGTTTTTTCCGAGAATGCCTTATTAGTTCTAATGAATGTGTTCAAACATGTAACAAACTGTCCCATACGAAGAGTCGTTCACAGGTTTCTAAATCAATTTGCCGATTTGTACATCTGATCAAATACTCCTTGTTAATATGATCAAATATTTCCTGTTGGAACGCGCTTCTTTACTTTCCCGTGCGTGCGAATTAAATGCGGAAGGAAAATTTAGCTGCAGCATCTGCTGACAACCCGGAAGTGCAGCGGTTGTTGAGATTCAAGATTCCCCAACCTAGCTTCCAGTTAGGGAGTATTTATTATTTAGTAGTAGAAAAAGTCCTATTTATTCATATGGACGAACAGAGCTACCACCTTCTAGTTCACTCAATGCATTACAAACATAGGCCTATATGTTTTATACACTAAAATGATCGTAAGAATTTTTTTGCATCAAATAAACACCAGAAAACACGGGCATGAATGGGAAATTTTTCAGCAAATTGCCATGTCAACCAGCTCTGCGTAGTACCACTTGCAATATCATTGTGCTACACAGTGTTGAC
This sequence comes from Hermodice carunculata, assembly GCA_964020975.1. Lineage (NCBI taxonomy): Eukaryota > Metazoa > Annelida > Polychaeta > Eunicida > Amphinomidae > Hermodice > Hermodice carunculata. The sequence goes on along the minus strand of OZ026630.1, from coordinate 60,505,259 downwards.
TACAGCTGAATCACTGTGTATACTTGTGCCAGTGTACATACCTTCATAATATTCATGTCAGCTCAAAGTATACATTGTTTTCCACTATCAAGCCAAACGCTGCCTTTCTGGTAGCAAATATTTTTAATATACGGCCCCTTGCATCCCTAGGCCTCATATTTCATTGGCACTCTCCAATCATGTTACCTCAGCACAGGCATAATAACCCGCCCTCCCCCCCTCCCCCCGTGGAACCTTGTATATCTGATCAAATATTATCTGTTACGCATGCGCTTGTCTACTTTCCGGTGCGAGGGATCCCTTGCATCCCTAGGCCTCATATTTCATTGGCACTCTCCAATCATGTTACGTCAGCACAGGCATAATTACCCCCGTGGAACCTTGTAGCCTACATCTGATCAAATATTATCTGTTACGCATGCGCTTGTCTATTTTCCGGTTTGAGGGATCTTCAATTTCAGAAGCTGCTGAGAGCCGACAACACGATCAAAGAATTTGCTGTGATACGAGATTCCCTCACCTAGCTTGCGGTCAGGGAGTACTTATCATTTAGCAGTAGACCTATTTATTCATATGACCAAATCGATTTGTTCATATGAATAAATTATGCCACGTCTTTTCTCTTTAGTCCGACAGAAGTTTGCGTTCACCTGACATTATTCTCTCTCTCTCTCTCTCTCTCTCTCTCTCTCTCTCTCTCTCTCTCTCTCTCTCTCTCTCTCTCTCTCTCTCTCTCTCTCTCTCTCTCTCTCTCTCTCTATGTAGGGGGGGGGGCTTAATTTATCGCTACTAACTGAATTTTTGTAATATGGCAAATCATGCTTGTTTTGTTTGCAGGTGAAAAGGTGGTGGCTGACAAGTTTCGTTTTCTTAAAAGTAAGCAGTTGCAGCAGCCGATGAAGCAATCAGTATTGTCAAACATGTAGCATATAGGTTCACAGTACTGTCGAACTACTTTTTAATGAGTTAATCATGGCCTGAATTTTTGCTTGCAGGTAGGTATGTAGCATAGTAACTGTAGAAACGAGAGAGACTGATGCTGAGTCTGAAATTTTTCTGCAATTTAACTTTTAATATTTTTTAGCCAATTGTACACAAAAGAAAATTAGTCTTTTTCAAATATAGACATGTATTTCGGATTTTAGCATTTATTGTGAGCACATGTTAGTCTCTACGAAAAAAAACATGTGACAATTCTAAAAGGGCTTTGTTAAATATTTAGAGATGATCTTGAATAACACCCTTTGTTTTGCAGTCTCTATTGTGTTTTCCATTTTACTTAAAGGTAAGAAAGATAACTTTTTCAGTTCAAGCTTTGATAAAATCTGTTTGCATCCATCCGTTAAGACTTTTTACATTTTCCACTTCTGAAAAATCGTTGCAGGTCAAGTTTTGATTACAAAAATGGATGTTCCGAAGGTAATTCTGTATCAAGTTTGAAAATGAGATCATGATGCAATATTTTTGTTACTTTTTGATGAGTATTTTAACTTTACTCAATTAAAAAAAAAAAATTTCTTCTCAAAAACCACTAAGCCAATTGCTTTGATATTGCATACAGAATCACCTGAGGTTATGTAGTTCACATTTTGAACACCATGTGGCATTGCTTGTTTTCCTATTTTGTATGAATTTTGTGTGCTGGGGCTATTTTTGTCTTTATCTCCAGAACGGCTAAACAGAATTGTTCGAACTGTTATCATGATATGATCTGACTAAAGATGACGCAAGCTGGCGAAAATAATGGGGATATGTTAATTTTTGATGAAGCTATAGGACATCAGACTTTGGGACAAGGTGTCGGTAGCACTACATTTGTGCAAGCATGTAGCAATAAAGTTCATGTATTGTAATATTGTCAAAAATGGTTTTGTGGAATGCTGTGACTTGAAGACAGTTGTTTCGTAGGTAGGCCTGTACCATCTACATGGAGGAGATGAGGATGCAATTTTTGCACACATATGTTCTCCAGCTGGTTCTGTACCAAGTTTGCAAAAAATTATAATCATGCAATAATCTATTTATATTTCACATTTTTCTTTATGAGCGTTTTTGCAAAAAAAAAAAAAAAAAAAAAGAAAAGTTTCTTTTACTCATGAAGTAAAGTGTACAAGTGTACTTTGCCACTTGCTTCGACATTGAATACATGGGGACCTGGGGTCATGCAGTTTACAAGTTTATTGTTGTCATGTCTGTGCGTGCGGGAATACGTCTATCGCCCCTCCCCCCCCCCCGTTACTTGCAGACCTAATAACTCTTGTAGAAATTGAGCTACTGTCATGAAACCTGTACTGTAGAAGCATATTATTAGAAAATTGGGCGAGTTCGACATTCAGCAACCTTCACCCAGGTCAGTAGGGATCATGAGACTTTTCACTTGCGGACAGAATAACTTGTAAGAAATGGAGCTACCAACAGGAAGCTTATACTGTTGGAGCATCTCATTAGAATCTTGATAGGTATCGACATTCATTGATATTGACTTTTTAGTAAGGTCACCAGGGGTCATATATTTATCCCTCCAATTATTGAATTTTATCAGGCTATCATACGACTCAAGACGATGAAAGTTTGCAAAATGATAAGTATATGTTACTGTTCCACGAACATATGGAATATCAAACTTTTGAACCATGTGTTGGTAAGTGCTGCCACTATACTAGTATATACTGCTGCTAGGCAGGAAATCAGTCGCGATATAGTAAAAACTAGAGTATGGAACGCTTTGTTTTAAGGCACATAGATGTTGCTCGGGCTGACATTCATCAGATGTGTAAAGGGATGGGCAAGCAAAACTATGTAACTTTTGACAGTGAATGTTTAGGAGAGTTCAAGCCCTTTTTCCCTCCTGACTCAACGAGTCTTATCATATTGGCTTATATCTTGGTAAGTGTGGATCTTAGGCCCATGGCTACCACTAAACACAACTATAAATGTACATATGATGTTGTTGATTTGGATCTTCAGTGACATTGGAAGGTCAAACAGACACGTTGGCTTTTATCTTTGTAATGGTGGATCTTGGGCCGTGGTTTATTCTTGATCATTACTAGGAAGGTTCCTATGGGTTTCCTTTTGGTTTCTTAATTTTGATTTTGAATGACCTTCAAAGCTCACACTGACATATTTGCTTATATCTTTGTAATAATTAAACCGTCAGTCAACTATTGATAAGTAGCAGTGCAGTTCACGTATAGATTAGTTAAGTCTGCACTTGCAGAAGCAAATTCCAGTCAGCAGAGCACAGAACCATCGCGATCGTCCTGTTTTTTATGTTTTGACTCCAATATGCATTTCTGAAGTTATAAATGACCATCTAGATGAACACGTGTAAAGATTTTCTAACAATTTTAGATCAATCAGCTTGTGTAGTGTCGGCACATGTATAGTTTATTTGGGTTGACAATCAGCTTGACCAGTGTCGGAAGATGTATTCTTTGACCTGGGGTCATGTGATTGCCTCCAAAGCAGCCCCAAGCTGCGTATAGTGACTCAGTTTCTAATTGGCTGAGTATGGTTACTATGGTAACATGCTTCAGTACATCAGGGACCAGAGGCTGTTTGTGGTCGAGGTGACAATTATGAACTTCCTGATTGGTGTCTCAGTCAAGGGGGAGGGTCACAATATAGTTCTGTTTCCCTTAATAGAAATAAAATCCTGTCAAAGAAGGGCAGACCAGGTTTAGTAACATGGAACTTGGTCAGCTTTGCAGGCAAGTCATGTGATGGTCAGGGTCACTTTAGGTACAAATGGTTTATGAAAGTTCCCCCTCCCCCCCAAAAAAAAACAATACTGTAGTTTTGTGGTTTGTGGTACACATGGTTGTCTATCGCAAGCATACATATTTTCTTTGTTTGTTTGTTTGATTTTTTGTTGCCAAGGTCTTTCAAAATCAGTATATATAAAAAAAAAAAAAACAACCCCCCCCAAAAAAAACTGTAGACAACAAATGCAGGTTCAGACCAAATCTTGCATGTATCTGCCGGACTAAACTCCCCTGGACCTATAGAACACCAGATCTACTTCCAAGAAATAGTCCTCCCACACCTTTCACCTTCAGGATTTATAAAATTGCCTTCACTCAAACTTGGTGTGTGTCTTCACTCCTTTCCTCCTTTCGTGTTTGATTACCGAACTCGAAGTCGTCAACCTGTCCTTGAGTGACTCTGACCATGGTGTATAGTGCGCACACTCTGGCACATCTCTATAATTTTGACGTTATTTATTTAATTTTATTTTTCAAATAACTCGAAAAAATTATTGATTGATCAAAAAAATAACCAGACCGCCTTCGATACGCTTGATCCTGGGTGCACATTTCATGATCATTGGGCCTTTTTGATTCGAATTGAATGTAAACGCCACATTTAAAAAATATTTTCTTCTTTTTTTTTCGGTGCACATGAAATGGTGGACACCACAACGCCACCTATGATATCCCTGCACAACAGAGTGTGGTTGTTAATGAAGTCAGGGGCCGTCCATAATTGTCAACATTATCTTATATGTCCAAAATGGCCCCGGGGGGGGGGGGGGGGTGGTCATAGCCAGATTACCATAAATTTCAACCCTAAAAATGTCGATTTTCTACATCCAACATTTCAGTTCCCCTGTAAAATTTCAACCTGCCACCAGGTGTCACATTGCATGTTAACCCTTTCTTCCCATCAACCCCTTGATGTAATCCCCATTCAGTCAGCTGGAACAGATATGTGCAGATGCAACCATGGAGCTCAGTGAGACCGAAATAGCACAGCTGAATATTATCGCCAAAAATCCCAGATGCATGATAAAAAGTCCTTGTCTAAGCATTTCGGTCATATTATATGAGGTTGAGGGTCTGTATTTGCAATATGTCCGGAAAAAAATGTTTATGGTGGCCATAAACGGGGGGGGGGGGGGGATTTATGGTCATTTTGGACACAGATGGAAAAGTTGATAAATATGGACGGCCCCTTACAAACTTGATATTTGGTGTTCTAGACCCCCGTTTGGGGTGGGGTGATGGGGTGTGTTTAATTTGGGATGGGTGGGTGGGTGGGTGTTTGTTTTTTCTTTCACTTTTGTTATGTCCTTTTTCTTTTGGTTTTTTTGTGTGTTTTTGATCGCGAGCCCGTTGATAAATACGTTTTTGACGATGTTGCACTTTATGGAAAACTTGTCTCGGATGCACATTTGCATAATTTACACTCCCTCGCCCCCCCCCCCCCCCAAAAAAAAAGAAAGAAAGAAAGAAAGATAGAAAGAAAGAAAGAAAGAAAGGAAGGAAGAAAGAAAGAAAGAAAGAAAGAAAGAAAGAAAGAAAGAAAGAAAGAAAGAAAGAAAAACAAAGAAACATTTTGAACTTCAAGGTTGCATCATATCTTTTTGGTGGAGGGTATCGACACATTTTAAGGTAGGTTAAAAATTTCAAGTGAGGGGTCAAGATTACAAAACGTGCGCAAAGTATAATGATGTAGTTTTCACTTGTATTAATTTGCACTGAGATGAACTTGTACGGCATTCGGGTTCTAAACACGTGCGGCACGTGAAAATATTGGGAATGTGTACTAAGTGACAATTCTAACATGTCACATGACCATTATGCCACATAATCAACAAGGTCGAAGACCGAGTTGATTGTGATGGCATAATGGTCATTGTGACATCTCATAAGTGACTTGTGACGAGGGTGGTAGGAACTGACCAAGATATTCCTGGGTGCATGACATTTTCCCCCTACCTTTTGTGCATGGTGTACTTTGCCACTTACGTAAGTTGTCACATGCACAGTCAAGTTTGACTGCTTGTTCATATATTTTCCACTTACCAATATGGCAGTAGGAAGAGCAGGTGGTGGAAGCCAAAATGACAGATTTAAGTGAGTTGGGGAGTATTCTAACAGTTATTATTTCAAAGGAGTGAGTGCATGCTACAAGAAACCTATTGCAGATAAAAAAGCACTAAATTTTTGGAATTCGATTCACTTATTTTTTCAGGGTTCATTGTAACATGATCCCTAACCAAAGCGTGTTCCTTTCAATTAACACTGTTCTGCCCCAACTGATTGATGGCAAATAAGGGTTAATCAATCTGATCCACCCGTTCGAACCGCGGTTCGAACTGTGGTTCGAACCGGTACGTGATTTTTGCGGCAACCGCTGCCACCTCTAATAGGAATAGAATTAGCCTGGGCAAGCAGAATAATCGACAATTTATCAAGAAAAGTCTGATGCATATTGCAACTTTTACTAACTTTCAGTATTTCAAACACTTTGAAAGTCAAGGTCGAAAAATGTATTACACTTTTTTCTTTTTTTTTTTTAATCCTCGCTCATAGCCACAAAAAAGAAACATCATTATTTGGAGTGTGAAAAGCCTGTAAGATTTTTTTTCTCAACATGTTTATCTGCTATATACCGGAGCACAATATTTCTTAATTTCCCTTCAAGTAAGTATGCATACCCTGAAAGTATGTTAAACAATTTGCCATATGAACTTTTTATTTTATTTCACAAAAATCAACAAATAAATAAATAACTTGTTATGAGCATATAAGAATGGGAAGTCAATGGATGCTTCAAAGGCAGAAGATATAATAAGAAAAAGGAAAAGTATAGCTTTTTTGTGATATCTGAGTAACTAAGTGATCAAGTTTCAAGTTGCCATTGCATTGTTCTCAAAATAGTTCTGAAAAAAATGTCTGAAATTAATGACAGAACCTGGATGTGAACAAAATTGCTGGACAGTCCGGTTTTGATGATGAAAAGACAATGGACGACTGATGAAGGTCAAGTGGTCAGTTCGTTGACATGTTTTATAGGTCCTCTAAACTGAGCAAGACATCACACACATGCAGTCATATGGATTTCAAGAATGTGGTCAGGGTGTAACTCTCTGGTTCCAGGAAGTTCTGACCCGGGAGTTAAAAACAGTGAATGCCTGACCACAACCTACCTGCTTCTGTTTCGGCACTGGGACAAATGCCCTTCCGCAGCAAGCTGCTCTTAGCCCACGCACTCTGTTTTATTGATCAAAATATATGCATCAAAAGCACGAAAACACATCAAAACAAAATATTCAATATGATCACCGACAGATAATTTCTTTTTATCGGGATAAGGCCTCAAAGTACAATATTCGCTTAACTTGAACGTGTAACAGCCGTCTACTGACTGAAGGTTTCATTATGTGTATTGCAAATATTCTTGCAGAAATGTCACAACTTTACTTGTAACCTGACCGCCAGAAGTTCAGTTGTAGTTTTATTAGTTACCCAGTTATGTAATGACATAATGGGAAGTGAAAGTGAACGAATGTTGATCAATAATAACTCATCGGATGTCAAATGCAAGCAAATGAGGTCAGCCAAACTCAATGCCATGAATTATACATATTTTTATAGTTTGGATGCCACAAGTGTACGGCATGGTAATATTTGTGGCACCATATATGTCACATTAAACATATAATAATTACGTCAGTCACATTTAATTATTTTAATACAAAGGTTTAAGGCCTTTTTGTAAAACTATGTCAGAGTCAGACCTCAGCTGGGATGAAAATTTGAAAGGAAATGCGCCTACATGAAACAATGGGCGTGTCTGAAATGTATCGTCCGCTGAATATGTAAATTTGCATACTGTTTGGCTCAATTTAAGACATTGGTAAATAAAGGCAAATTTAAAAAAATAATGATCATCTTCAATTCTTGTATTACAAAAAATTGAATCATTTTGTACAGTTGGGAAAAATATAGATAGCTAGGATTTTTTAAAACTAGAAAGGAAGATTTACTTCAAAGCAAATCTGTCCGTGCCTACAAAGAAAAGATGTTGCCATGTACATTCAAATAAAATTGGAAAATCTAGATCACAGGATTATATTTACTGTATATTTTCATATTAGCATAAAAGCGTATAACTTTTGTTGCGTCACTTTTTAAGATAAAGGATGCAGTTGGTGTTGTGCAGACACCTTTCATTTAAAACACGCAAGATAAAAAGGGCGAGTCTATAGATATAATCACAAGGTATTCCAGTGTTTAGGCTTACCTGTCATAGCTAGGAAATACGTGTTCCGAGCACGGCTTGCCAGCATTACGTCACTGTGTATGATGATGATGATGATGATGATGATGATGATGATGATGATGATGATGATGATGATGATGATGATGATTGTTATTATTATTATTATTATTATTATTATTATTATTATTATTATTATTATTATTATTATTATTATTCAACCCCCATTACTGGGGAAATAAAAGCATAGGTACATCTAGAGATAATTCATGCAAAACTCATAAAATCAAAGATATAACGTTACAATGACATGACAGCCCGGCAGCGCAGCCAACAGACCCACCATTCCGTGTGGCATAGGCCACTCTCCGGTCAATGAGTGAAATATGGGAATTAAATGTGGACTCTGCGTGATTGCTGCAGACGGTAAGGACTGAGCTGCTATCTAAAGAAATTTTCAGTACGGAGGTCGCGTTGAAACTAATCGGCCAATGTAATATTTGTTCCACGTGACTACTTTCTACCCCGAGGCTTCATAGGACATACTAGACTAAACTTGTCTAGGGCATATGAACTTTTTGAACCTCGTTAATATTTTCAGATAGAAGCACATGGTCCAGCAAGACCAGATATCGTGTGACTATATGAATAGGGTGTTTTTGATTTTATTTTTATTTAAACATATTTATTAAAATTGGAATACCTAATAGTACAATGGAGCACTAACAAAACAGGTTCTCTAAAAACATGAGATAAGACAACACTGTATACATGACACACAGGACAAGTACAATAAACCGAAGACTGCATGTAAGAAAAGGATGCTGCACGGAAAATGAAGATATTGAGATTAAACCTCTTAACGGGTGTAATTATACCTATACTACATAAAATGAGAAAGGCTAAAAATGAAATCTTCTGCTTTCAACTATATGTCGCTGTACAGCTTCAAATATATCGATATTAATATTATCAGGAATGTCTCTATTACCATGATTAAGATACCTAGTTAAGATGTCACCAGCTAAATGTACTATCAATGAAGGATTTACACCCGGCGTGAGTATTCCACATGCAGTCTTCAACGATCATTCCTTTGGGTTACATAACGGGGGCATTTCAGAAAAAATGGTGAACATCGTCGCCGGTGTTTGCGAGATCCAGATGGCGGCACCATTTTAAATAGCGTGATTGTAATATGTCAACAAACCTAATGCCGCATTTGCGATAATATATTATGACTTCTGTTGACATAAATAAAATGAGTAAATCAAGGGAAGTTTACCACATAAACGACAGGCATATCGTGACTATTAAGGACAAAATTTCTATTAAAAAAAGTCACAACTTCTCTATTAAGGCAGGCCTGTTGACCAGGGTACGGCGGGAGAAACTTAAGAGTGATGTCATAAACCAACTCGTTCAAACTGACAGAATTGCTAGAACGGTAAACGCATATGTATTAGTGTACAATAAGCAGGTTTACCGGATCCTCTATTCTAGTCCTGCACTTGTGTTTCTTGCACTTCTGGTCTTCTATATAGACTGAAGCTCTCTTAAATTATGAACAAAACTTCAGTAACATGCATACATACTGAATTCACATCATTGCTCATGATAAGTTGAAATGCAGACTTTAATAACCTTGACTCGCTAGGAAGCACCCGGTGCATGCTTGTGACAAATCGATCCTCCCGCTATATACATATGTGTATATATATATATATATATATATATATATATATATATATATATATATATATATATATATATATATATATATATATATATATATATATATATATATATATATACATACATATATATGTATATGTATATAATTTTCAAAGACTGTGGGCGGCGGGTGCAGCTCTAGTCCTCCTTAACACATTGTCTTAAACTTCAGAAGATACCTACCTATATTATAACTAATACTCTGTATACATTGTCTTTTAAAGACCAGGGTCTGTGTTTCTAAGCCACAAAGGCACAAATATTGCTTTTCGGGAGTTGCTGGAGCTGCGTCTTTGTATTTACGAAGTGAGAAGCAACACAATGGTTAGTTTTGTAATGATACCTTCTGCACATCTTGTGAAGAACAAGTCACTCAAAGGTTTACATTGTTCAGAATAGGCTTTTGAACAACAAACGCATCATATCAATGAAGTGTTCGAGTTAAACACAAAGTTACAAGGCCTAAATAGGCACCGACTCCAGCTGCCGATAACTCCACATTGTTGCTGTTGGCACTCAGACACAATCAGGTCTTAAAAAAAAAAAAAAAATATCAGGAACGGTAGATACAGAAAAAGGATAACAGTGAATCCTAAAATATCATTCGATGGTTTACATGCAGTCTCCATTGCAAAACATGTTTGGCATGTGAAGTGCCTCTGTAGACATCCTAGAGCTACAAAGTATTTTGAACGACTGAGCACGTACGTTCTCCCATAAAACATTCCCAAGAAATGGCATAGTGCATTCTGAGCCTTTGTTGAGACTTCTCGGTGATATTATTCCTAATGGATATGTGTGGGCAGCGGATGCTGCTCAACACAATCGACGTTTCAAAGAAATGAAAACAACATCGAACTGAACAAGGTCTCAATTAAATTACACTTTCCACGTCTAATGGTCATCGTGGGCCTCATGCAGTTTTTGTACTGGTGCTCGGCTTCATAACGGTTTTTATATGCAGTCTTAAATATGCTCTGTTTTGAAATTTGCACAGCTACAATTTTTCTTGTATTATGTATCATCAACGTTGTTTTCTACTAACGTGATGTAGGTGGTTTGTAAATTTGCAAGCATAGATTTGATCCCAATTTTGGCCAACAGTAAATTATCTTTCTTGGGTCTGCGACAGACAGTTTTTTTTTCTTTTTCTTGCATAGAATTATGCTGTTGTCATTTTGACTGGCTATACAACCAGGAAGCTGATTCGCCCCTTATGTTCATCTTAACATTTCTGAAAGCTGATATATTTGCTGCAAGCTTTATCTTCTGCTTAATACTCTGACATCACCGAGGAAGCATCCGCCTGTGGTGGCCACCTCTGCTCACTATTTCTTAAGTATGTGACATGTTTGACCCATGTGTAGTGTACTTTCGCTTTAATATATATGTTTTTGGGGGGTTGTTGTTTTTTTGTTGTTTTTTGTTGTTGTTGTTTTTTGGTGTGTGTGTGTGTGTGTGTGTGTGTGTGTGTGTGTGTGTGTGTGTGTGTGTTTCTTTTCAATCATATAGACTGTAGAAACTATCTAAGTCTCTTAGTCATTATCGATAAAAGTTCTTCAGGTTTATCTTATTCGTATTTACCCTCTCCTCAAATCTAGGTTTTGCAGGTTCAATTATACGGAATTAATGTTATTCTGGTGCTTTCTGAGTATATCAATTATGTGGGTCGGAAAATAAAATGTATTATAAATTATGCTTACGGATATAAATTGTAGTATCACCATATTAGATGGGCTTGGGGTGTTGACATCCATTCTTTTACTTCTTTATTGGATTCAACCACAATTTATGATGAAAATGACCCCAAATTCTTTAGACCTATGCTTATAAAACAGTTATCTTATCATGATATCGACCAACTCATAACCATATCAGGAAAATGTATAATTACTTAACTGTTATAACCTTAAATTGTGAGTCATTACATGCCAAATTCGATGAGTTGCTTTTTTTCATAATTTAGACTGTCACGGATGTTTACCTACTGTTGTTTGCCTGAAAGAAACTTGGTCAACAAATGATTCGGACTTTTCCCTGTTACAGTTAGATAATTATACGTTAGTTTCTCAAGGCAAAATATGAACTGCTCGGGGTGGCTTAGCTATATACATTGAAAGTTCTTACTCATTTAAACTAGTAGATGTTTACACTAGGTCCGAAACATAGGAAGGTCAATTTCTCGAAGTTAAAACGCCAAATAGTAATAAAAAAATAATGATTGGAAACATTTATAGGCCACCTCGTGACCAAATTGAAAATTATGATAAGTTTACTAATGAGTTTACTGTGGTCCTGCAAAAGATACAGAAATCTAAAAAAGAGGCAATAATAGCCGGGGATTTCAACACTGATTTATTAAAAATTCATGAAAAAAATGGTTTTGGCCTCTTTTTTGATACAATTACAGCACTGAGCTTTTATCGACAAATTACTTTATCTACTAGGTTGTTTCAGCAACGAGGAGCTATAATATACAATTTCCTTATGAAACTATCTTGTTCTAATATGGCGTCATCTAACTCTGGGATAATAAACACTCGAATATCTGATCACTTTCCATATTTTATTTGCTTAGATATCCTTAAACCTAAACTTGACAAAGTAACTAAATATATTCAGACTCGTGATTGGCATCCCGATGCTATAAATCATTTCAAAAAACGAATTATTTGAAGCTCAGATAAATAATTACATTAACACTGACCCTAATGACTCCTATTCGGTCATTCATTCAACAATTGTTACCGCTATAAATAACCATTTCCTAGTTAAAACCGTGAAATAACCCCCCTCCCACACACACACACACACACACACACACACACACACACAAGAAAAGTCCTTGGATAACTCAGGGTATTATTCATTCTTTCGTTACTCGCGATCGGTTATATAAGAATTAAAAGAACTCACACATGATGCTCAGGATTATGAGCAGAGATTTAATGCATACAACAGAATTTTGAAAAACAACATCCGTGTTGCCAAAAGAGAGTATTTTAAGTCCTGCTTTGATAGATATAAAAATGATATAAAAAGCACGTGGTTAACTATAAACGATATGCTGAATAGACTTAAAAAGAAAAGCTGTTTTCCGGATTCTTCTAAAATAAATAATGAGATCATTACCGATAGAGTGATAATTGCAAATAGTTTTACTAATTTTTATACCAATATTGGACCTAATTTGGCCTGAACAATTACCTCACCGCAAAATCGTTCATTTAAAGACTATTTAAAATGCCCTGTAAGGCACAGATTTACATTCAGCCCTGTCACTGAGGAAACTGTTGAAGATATTGATTTTCTTAAACCAAAACATAGATTTGATCATGATACACTATGTATGAATTTACTGAAAATTGTCAAAGCTGAGGCAACCAAATCAATTACATTGGTTATAAATCAATCACTTACAACTGGTATTTTTTCCGACATACTAAAAATAGCCAAGGTAGTGCCTATCTTTAAAAAAGATGATGCTCCCCTCCATGACAACTATCGCCCCATTTCTGTATTACCCACCATCTCTAAAATATTTAAAAGAGTAGTTGATAATCAAATTTATGAATATTTCGTGTTTTATTCTTTATTATTTAGTAGTCAATACATCTTTCATGAAATGCATTCTACAGAACTTGCGGCTTTACAACTCATTGATAGAATTATACTTGCCATGGATAAAGGAGAAATTCCGATAAATATATTTATTGATTTATCTAACGCCTTTGATACTTTAGATCATGATATTTTGCTTCATAAATTATTATGGTATTAAAGGTAAGGCCCTAGAATTTTTTCCAGAGCTATTCAACAAATAAAAAACAATATGTAATTTTTGATGACATAAAATCTGAGTTTTTAAATATTCAAACTGCTGGTATCCCTAAATGGTCTACTTTGAGTCCTTTACTCTTTCTAATTTATATAAATGATATAACAACAGCTTCTTCTTTTTTCAAATTCATAGTATATGCTAACAACACTACTTTATTTACTGCATTGAGTGATCCAAGCTTAGTAGGATCAGATGAGTATGTTTCGCAACTTATAAATATTGAACTAAAAAAAAAAATAACCACATGGTTAAAGGTGAACAGGTTGTCTCTGAATATAAATAAAACTAAATTTATGGTCTTCTATCTACCACAAAGGTACCTTAAATGTTCAAAAAATTAAAATTGAAAATGTATCAATAGAATGCGTAGATAATTTTAATCTTCTTGCACTTTAACTAGATAGGCATATTAAGTAGAACAGTCATATCCAAAATGTAGCGTCCAAAATTTTTCAGACTATTGGTATAATGAATAGATTGGACAATTTTCTCCCCCTATATACTTTGCAAACTATTTTTAATTTACTTATTCTTCCACGTTTTAATTATTGCCTGCTTGCTTGGAGACACAAATTAGAAAGACTTGTTCTGATTAAAAAAAGGCTGTTCGAGTAATTAACCACAGTAAGTACAATGCCCGTACTGAACCAATGTTTAAATCGAGAAATTTCTTGAAACTAGAATATATTTACAATTTACAGATATTAAAATTCTATTATAATTTGCAAAATTATTGGGTACCTGCTTATTTTGGTTGTTTACAAATTACGCTAACCACCCAAATGTATGAGCATAACAGAAGAAGAAAAGTTTTTTCTTTTTTTTTTCTTTCTTTTTTTCTTTTTTTGTTTCTTTTTTTTTTTTGTAACGCGTACTCAACATAGGTTTTATAGATATTGTTTGAGACACGAAATTATACGTATCCTGAATGAAACGCCTGAAGTTATAAAGGAGTAGGTATATGCCCGTAGTTATTCCGTTTTTTCTCAATATGTAAAGAAATATTGTATAGGGAATTATCAATGTCCTGCCATATACCGAACTATTATATTTGCAACAGAAATTTGAGAGATAAGTTATATAATTAAATAAGTTTACATACTTTCCTGAATTTGTCGTTCATGATCACTTACTTTGTAATTATAAATTGTTATAGGGTGGCACACATGATAGTGATCTGTCAAAGATCTTAATATGTGTCTCTCTGGCCTCATTATGTTGCTTTTCCTTTAGTTGTCATGTCTATACAATCTTTTGATTATCTTTAGTTATCCCATTTGTACCTATTATAGTTTTGCTTTGGTCAAATAAAATGTTCCTCAGTCATGAGTCGTTTATTTCCTCATATTCAATCTGATGCACGTGGCATTTCCAGTAATTCCTCAAAATGACGCCAGATGACCCACTAATCGGTAAGCCATCACAAGCACCACGTTTCGTGCTTTGTTAGGCGAATTCATTAATTAGTAAAGTAGGCCTTCAGCAAGAAAGAAAAAATACTCTACTTGGGGAATTTGGTAGCCTGGCCAGAAGGGTATGAAGAAAGGTGAATGAGATATATGAATTAAAGACAGGCGCTACATTATCTTTGATAATTCTGTGAATAAATACAGCTCAAGACCTTTAACTCTACAAAGATTGTCCATATTTTAATAGGGAACATATTCTGTTTAAAACCTACCTTTTTGTGCTGTATATGCTAATATTTCACTGTGGTAATGGATCTAAAGTGCTGTTTAAGATATGCTTGTATCTTGTTGGTACATATTCTATGTGTGCTCAGAACAGGCATCTAAACGTAGTTATATACCTTGTGATATGTTGTCACATGTTCTTATTTCAATTTTAACGTGGCATGGGCATGGTAAAATATCAGTCACAATTTTCCAGGAAATGGTGATTTTGGTTTGAGGAGCGGGAGGGGGTAATCCCTATTCAGGTTTTTTTTGGGGGGGGGGGGAGATTTAGAATGTTAATTTTTTTTCATACATGAATTGAACAGCTGAATTACAGTAGGATGGACTTTTCCCCAACATGAAAATACACTCCAAAACATATCATAGATGGTTGTCGTGTACTTCTTCATTCTTTCTCTCATCTCATATCTTCTAATTTTAGCACTCATCAATATCATTAACTAAATTACACCCACCCCCACCCACCCACACATATATATATATATTTAAAGATTAATCAAATTTATTATATATGCATGTGTATATGTGGATCGAGTGATTCCAATTAATTGCATGTTAATGGCATATTTTAAATGCAGTTCCCCGAACTTGTTTCTATATAATAAATCCATTAAAATTAAAAACAGTGATATGGTTTAGAACATAAGTTGGCCGCTGTGGTGTGTGTGTGTGTGTGTGTGTGTGTGTGTGTGTGTGTGTGTGTGTGTGTGTGTGTGTGTGTGTGTGTGTGTGTGTGTGTGTGCTTGGACCTGAAATGAGATCTGAAGAGAGATACAACTTGTACATTGCAGCGGTTCCTTACAACTTTGCTTATTCTGGCAAAGGGAATACTGATTATTTAACTGTATTGCTGGGTTTGTGACGGACATTGTGCGTATCATTTTGTTCTGAAATATGCACGTTTTTTGTATTTGTGTGTTAAAATTTGGCAGATTGTTGAGGTATTGAAGTATTCCGGTGCAGTCAATAAAGTTAATTTCACATCAAGTACACATTGCGCCCTGTCGTGTTTAAAAACAGATTTTGACTAATTTTGTGCCCTTAAGTTTCGACGGACAACACGGACATTGATACAATGCAGCTTCTGGCGCTTGTGTTTCATAGGCAAGACCACCTAAAGATTGTAAATTTCTAGTTGGAAGTTAGTCACCCATGGCATCAATGACATGAGTGAGAAGAGTGGAACTTCTAAAATACATTGCTATTAAGAAGCAGTTCAAAACAGGCATTCCTTTTTGTGGACATAAAATTCATGAAATGAAATGAACTTTATCAGCTGCATCACAATTACATTTGCAATATTTTGCTATACATACAGAGACACAATACAAGCACAAATAAACAAAACATCAAACACAAATAATCAATACCACAGTCAAAACTTGCATTTTGACAAGGAACATAAGCCGTAAAGAATTACCAATTAAAAACAAAACAAAACAACCCCCCCCCCAAAAAAAAACTAAAATGCTCCCCTTTTGTCAACAACGGCAGAGAAAAAAGTCACCACAGAAACAATTTTATCACTATCGTCTAAATTCATTATAAATTCAAATTTATATGTGTCAACTAAATCAGAGAAGGAAGGGAAAATGTCATCCAAGTGCTACATAAATTTTGACGTTCAGGATCGTAATTTTTGCAGGTTGTTATTAAGTGTATCTCATCTTCTATTTCATGACAATAGTCTTTCTTCTAACGGGATCTTGTGGGGTCTTTTATGCCTACCAGTTTCAATCTTCAGATTATGGGCGCTTATTCTAAATCGAGTGAAATTTTTCTGTAATGAACGGTCCTTAATGAACAGGAGATATTTCTCCTTTTCAAAGTTTCTTTTAAATTTTGTATAAGTTCTTAATATTTTGTCTTCTCCGCAGTTATATTCCATAGATTTCGCCCACTGAATATTGAATCTTCGTTTTAATCTTTTGGCCAAAATTTTTTAAGGAAATTCCTCAGTCTTATAGCCGACATTCTCCCACATTCTATTGAAACCAAACATCTGGAA